>JAQFVV010012631.1:601835-1201835 GCA_028023455.1 Epiperipatus broadwayi
TAACAAGAATTAGGACCTAAGCAAAAGTACCTAGAGTTCAATCATATATGAGATACACAGGTCAGGGATACTCATGAACTCCGCCCTATTGCCCACTTCCCAAGTCTATCACATTACAAACAACATTTCTGATGATAGCAGCCTACCCTTCAATTTACTCCGGCCCAGAAAGGTTCAGCAAAGATACAAGAGACCTACGGCTTAACTAATTGATAACGGAAAGTAATGATAGATGTGCACACACAAACCAACAAAAATATCCAAAAAAATAGCTTATTAAATGTAAATTTATTAAACGTAATATTAATAATAATTGATTAATCATGTGAATCACTAGATATGGAGATTTACAATGAATTAGAAATTATATATTGAACACTCGATTTAGGTTTCACTTATGGTCACTTGGGCATTCCATGTCAAACCGGATAACATAACAAGGTTTGATGGATATGCACCACTAAATATACATAATGATAAATTAATTATTTGAACAGATGCGGCTTAATATGCTAATGTGATTTAACGGGTTGCTATTACTCACGCTATGATATTCCTAAATTAAGGAAACCAACCAATGACAATAGCTTTTAGAATGAATGCTTATAAGATTTTAAATTACATAGAATATTATCAAACTTAATAACAGTATGAGGGTTTTTATTCAACATATGATTACATTTAAATTAAGATGAATATAACATAATTTGATAACTATACGCGAGATTTTATAACGAGTATATTTTAAATAATAAATGATCTAACAAGTTTGATTTCATTGAAGGTACATTAATTATAGATCAATTATTTTGGAACATTATGAGATGATTTATTTATTTCTTATCTGCGAAGAGAAATAGGAAAAGCATGATCATTTTGATATTGTCGTGCGAGTCAACATTTATAGATTTTCTCAATAGTTAATTAATGATGTATTAATAGCGGTTAACGAAGGATGGGTAGTGCTAATAAGCGATAATATATATAATAAAGTTAATTAAATTTAAACTATAATGAGAATTTTAGGATGGCTTAGGGAAATTATATCATTACGGCTTATAGACATCTGAACCATATGAAAGGATAGGAACGATAACATGTGAACCGCATGATAAGGCCTGAGCAGACGAGGAGCTTCATCAATTTGGGAGCAAAGAAAAATAAGCTTATCCGCACTTGTGATGGATAGCATTGGGAATTGATTGGCAAGATACTATGGTTCCGACTTGTCGAATGTTAACCCATAGCAGCGCTTACCTAACCTAAGACAATCTGTAAGAGCTGGGGCCTCCACGCTCTGTGGAGAATTGTGCTATATGTATATTCCATTAATGAGAGAAAGTATGACAAAGCCATTTTTGAATTAGGAATGTTATCACCGGGACACGTTACAAAAGCTGTCAGGTTTAATTTACCCTGATTTATACAGCCTTAAAATACTAATTAAGTCTAACGTAATGAAATAATGATCTAAAAGCAGTCCCAAACGGGGGCATACAACTTACTTAAAGAATTTATTCAATATCTTAAGGATAAAATATTAAAAACATTAAAATTCCTTCGTTAAACGCATATTAATCCGCCCGAGAAATAAGTGACTTAAATTATCGTTAGATGGTGGGCTACTTATAAAATGAGTCATTTAGACATAAAGATCTGAATTAAATTTATGTAATACTCAATTTTCATCATGTTAATCAATAGCGTGGAGCAATAGTAAATTATTTATTTTAAATAGCAGTGAAAAGCATAATATTCATTAATAAAACATAGTTTAGGAATATCTCTCGATCGGACGAATTTTATAATGTAAGAAAGCTTACGTTTACGATTAAATATTCCGCAATGGCAGAATAGCAAAAATAAATAGGATTGATTCGCCAGATCGAGTTATTAGCATACTAAAATTTGATATGATTTGCATAATATTAAATAAACATTGCCGCATTAAAATAAAAATACAAGGAGAGTGAGAACCTAGCATTCGAGTTTATAAAGTGAGAATTACAGTTTAAATATAAAACAAAAAGAAATCAAAAAAAGAAAAGAGGTCATTGTTTAGGCAGTTAATCGGCTTAGCATTACCGATAGAGAAATAAGCAATTACATTTTTACATTAGGAAAAATTTCAGAACTAGAAATGTTTAAAAGACATACATTAGCTGATGGGAAATAACATTATTGGAGGTTTACATTTATATTTTACAATAGAAGAGGTTATTAAGATGAAAGTTCATTTTTGCAGCAGGGAATTACCTTTCTTTCCGATGAATTTCCAGCCGGGTGCGCACATGTTGGTTCCATGTTTGATAAAAGAGTTAATTTAGCTACAAATTGATGAAATTAAGGTTTCAGTCCATTCTTTATTCAATATAAAGTTCATTTTGGCAGTAATTTATGAACGATGGTTTCAGTATTTAGGCATCGGTTAGATTTTTGGAGCGATCCGGGGAAGCAAATCTATGTTTTACTAGCTCGTCATGTTACCGTTCAGAGGGGCGTGACTTCCCCTTAGCAATGCATTAGAAAAAATGACATGTCTCTCCTCTAGTTAGAAAATGTGGTTGTATTTATACTCGTTGTCACCGCCGATGGGTAGTTCCCGGATGTTTTAATAACTACAATGATACAGCATATTTTGGACTACAAACAAGATTAAGTTCGAGAGTTGGTTTTGATCTACTTTAGGCTGAAAATAGACCTGCGGAATCAACGTTAACTAACATGACGTTTAAATAAATCTATATTATAATAAAACAGATTTTTTTAGAATTTGGAAGACGGTATGTCTTTTATTTACTAATTTTACGTCACAATCTCGAACTTTCTCTCTATTAAAATATATGTATGAATAAAATATACATTATGCAACACTTTAAATTATTAAAGTTTATCTGTTACACACACATATGCATGATTGTTTACTGTAATGAAAATATATAATTTTTTTTATGCATATTAATTTTAAATGAATTTAAAGTTTACAAATACATAAACAATCACGTGCATTGGTATACCTTCACTCCCCAGTGGTCTATAATTAAATGATTAGGTTTGAACCCATGTTTGGAGGTTTCAAACATTATTAGAAAGTGAAGCCAAATGTGTGCAACAGATTTGAGTGCTTCATATTCCCCTAGATAAAAAAAATCAATAAAAAAAAAGATTTTACTTGGAGTTGACGCATCCTTTCAGGTAATAAGAAAACGCACAGCACGGTTTCCCTACTTTAACCCTTTGACAACCAGAACGACTTTTGTACGACTTTCTAGAAATTTCTATTTTGAGCTGAGTTTACGCGTAAACGGTAAACGTCACACATACGCGCAATACGTCATTTTTTGCGCCATTTTAATATCTACCTGAAACTCTAAGAATTTTTTCTGTACGACAATTTTTAGATTTTTTATGAATATTTTTAGCAAAGTGTACCTAAAATTTTTTTTTTTTTTTGATTTTTCTCATTTTATTTATCGTAAAAAAGTTATTCCACAATTGTTGGATCAATTACTGAAGATTTTATTGTGATTTTCCGTTGAAGTTGTCCGTGATTCTGGGCTCTCTTCTCAAATTACGTTTTTGGATAACGTTCAAGGGTATGTAATTACTTTTTTTTATATATTTTTTTTTATAAATTATAATATTTTATATTTACTAAAACAAATAAATATGTTATATACTAATAAATTATAATAATTTTGATGTACTGAAACAAATAAACGTTTTTTGATAACATTCGCGAGTATGTAATTACTTTTATATATATATATTTTTTATAAATTATAATATTTTCTATTTACTGAAACAAATAAATATGTTATGTAATAATAAATTATAATATTTTCGATGTACTGAAATAAATAAATATGCTATAGAATAATAAATTATAATATTTTCAAATAAATATGCTGTAGAATGGAAAAAAGTTGGGGACTGGGGTATCTGTCACTGCGTGAGCTAATGCATTTTTTGGCGTGATTATAAATATGAATAGTGTATCATGCATGACCAAGTTTGAATTTATGGACGAATTATTGCATCAGTGCTAAAGTTATGACCCTCAATTGATTTGTGTCAATTATAGGCAAGTAATATAGGATATTGTATAAATTTTCTGGCTTCTTCAATCTATCCAGTTATTGTTACAGTGCCATGTATTTGAACTCAGCCTTTCTTCATATTTTTTATGCAAAATAATAAATATATTTATATACAAGTTCATGCTACACAACTGGAATTTCATGTAATATAGGATATTTATACACACTTTCTGGTTTCATCAATCCATCCATTCTGTATTATAGTGCCATGTATTTGAACTCAGCCTTTCTTCATGTCTTTTATGCAAAATAATAAATATATTTATATACAAGTTTATGCTACACAACTGGAATTTCATGTAATATAGAATATTTTATACACGGTTTCTGACTTCATCAATCCATCCACTCTGTGTTATAGTGCCATGTATTTGAACTTAGCCTTTCTTTCACACATGTAATCATTGTTAATAATAATAAAAAATTATCTTTATTGATTTATTTTTATTCATTTTATTTTTTATGAGTTTATTTATTTATTTTTGAATTACACTGTTCTATTACTTTTTTCTCCACTAAAAACCATTCATATTTTTACAGATAATTTACAAAACTGAACATATCTGGCTGTGGAATGAAAATGGATCACAGCAAGTCAGCTGTTTTAGTAATTTTCTCAGGGAAAAATTACCTCAGGTAAGACTTCCAATACATCATTTTTTTTGTAAATTTGTGAGGAATGTGAAGAAGCTGTTTATGAAAGTGTCATTTTATCATTTGAATTTCAAAATTTAGGATTTGTGAATCAGTGTAAAAACAAACATTCTTAAATCTGTTATAAATATTATTTTTTTTAACTTTTTCTTTATGAAATGATTATTTTAACAGCTTCATTATATTCTTTCATATATGTACTTGCTTTTACAACATAATTTTTATATATTTATTACATTCAAACACAAAATATCTAAGTTATTAGAGTTAGGGTAAATTTTTTTAAAAATTAAAGATGGCCGCCTGGTTTTCAAAGGGTTAATATTTACATGGTTTGAAATTTATTTTTAAATTGGCTTTAGTAAACTTTATCCTACCTAAATTCAGTCGGCCTCTTTGACAATTAGTTAGTAACTATATTCTATATATAAAGCAATGAAAGAAGAAAGAAAAAAAAACTAGAATATACATTTAGCAGTCCATTTTTTTTCTTTTTCTCTTCTTCTCTTTCCTTACTTGGGTCTGGTCCTTCTTTCCGAGGTTTATCTGGCTCTGGAGCCAAGTTGCCATAATCGAGAGATGTTAGAAATCAGGACATCTTATCCACCTCAATGATCTGACTTCCGAGCATCAATTTCTGCACCCAGGCAGGCATATTGTGGCAGATAGTCCTAATAATTCAGGGGTCTGAATACGCGAAAGCCGTCAGAGATAAGAACCTTGCCACTTGGCGCACAAAAAACTGCGTGTGGGTTTCCTTGGAGTTGGGCCCGTACTTTTCCATGGTCAACACTTCCAGGATCTCGTCCTGCCGCTCTTCATCCCAAAAACTTCCCAGCACTGCCTCCTTATAGTCTTTAAAGGTCTTGGGCTTCATGACCAGAGAGCCCCACCAATCCTTGGCCATGCCCCTTAGGTAATGGCTGGCTATGGCCACTTGCTCGGCATTCGTGGCAGAGTTGAAAAAAAAAGCTCCCCTCAGCTTCCTAGATGCGCCTGTGGACTATCCCCTGGTTCCCCCCGAAAGGGCTGTACCTGAATGAACTTAGCCATGTTGGAATTATTCCCGTGACTAATCCTATCTGGCTCTCGAGCTCTTTCTATGATAACTTCCTTAACCATTGTTTTGTCCCCTTTTACGACATGGTACTGGCATTCCATTCCCCCTCCTTTTATGTTGGACTCTGGGGGTGACTCATCTTGGCTGCCTGACTCACATCTTGGCGCCTATTTAATTTTCCTCTTTTTATGATTTTTTTCTTCCATTAATATTTTTATTTCATTACTATTAATTGTAAACTTATAATTACAAGTTTTTTCATGGTCAAAGAATACTGAAGCTGTATTAAATTGGCTATTTGTTATTTTTAATTTGGTTATATAATAATTGGTGCTCCTTCAATCTTTTTTTCACAGAACATCTCGATTCACCGATGTAAAATTTCTGACATCCACATGAAATCTGATAAATTATATTACTTTTTGCAATTTAGGAATTATACTCTTAGAATTATTAATCAATCAATTAACATTCAGAGGTACACAAAATTAAATATTATACTTTTCTTTAAATATATTCTTAATTAATTTAGATCACATGTTATTTATAAACAGCATAGATATCCATTTTTTATTATCTAAAGTAACATTGTAAACACTCATCTTATTATTAAATGAATTTACTGTATGCAATATTTGGTTTTTATCATAACCAATCTTTAAAAGTTCATTAGTAAAGAGTTCAATATTTAAAATTTTATCACTCTTATATTTACATAATTAAAAATTGTAATATATATTTTTGTGTAAAACTAATTTTTTCATCTGTAAACATAAGAATGATAAAATTTTAAATTTTGAACTCTTTACTAATGAACTTGTAAAGGTTGGTTATGATAAAAACCAAGTACTGCATACAGTAAATTCATTTAATAATAAGAAGAGTGTCTGCAATGTTAATTTAGATAATAAAAAATGGATATGTATGGCATTTATACATAACATGCAATCTAAATTAATTAAGAATATATTTAAAGAAAAGTATAATATTTAATTTTGTATACCTCCAAAAATTAATCGATTGATTAATAATTCTAAGAGTATAATTCCTAAATTGCAAAGAAGTAATATAATTTATCAGATTTCATGTGGATGTCAAAAATTTTACATCGGTGAATCAAGATGTTCTGTGGAAAAAAGGTTGAAGGAGCATCAATTATTATGTAACCAAATTAAAAATAATGTAAATAGTCAATTTAATACAGATTCAATACTTTTTGACCATGAAAAAATTTGTAATTATAAGTTTACATTTAATAGTAATGAAATAAAAATATTAATGGAAGAAAGAAATCATAAAAAGAGGAAAATTAAAGAGACAATATTAACTGATAAATATAAGAATGATGTTATTAATAGGCAAGTTGTGAATACAGCCATACACAGCTTATGGAAATATACATAACATTAAGTTTGAAAATTTGAAATTCAGTTAAAGCTGACGAGGATTACCATGTAATCGAAAGTACTGCAAAAGAATTTTAAACTATAATATTGTATTTTACATTTATATATATATATATTGAACCGTGTTCGAATATGTGAATTCGAAACACCAGTCTCTTAGGCAGAGAAGAACATACTCGGAGAGTATGTATGCCCAAACGATAGCTATAAAGTATATAACTAGCATTACATTTCCAGGACATAGCTTCTTCTCGGCTGTTAAGTTCAACACCACGTCCAAAGCACTTTTATTTGTGTTTAATCATGGGCGCCAGCTGTCTAGTCTAAAAGAATCGACAGCGCACTTTGAACAGTGGCCACTAACTCAACGCCTAAATCCATGACTAGCTCAGCTATTTGTAATCACTAATAGATTATACTTAATTAGTGATTAAAAGAATTGATAAAAGAATTTGTTAAAAAGAATTGACCGACAAATAAAGTTTAATTTTAAAGATAATTTATTAACTAACATTTATTTACTAAATTTAAACATTTTATACTTCTAATAAAACACACGCATATTTTAAATTAACATTCTAAATAGTTTAAATATTCTTGAATATTTTCATAACAGAACACTGGGAATTTATCTACTTTGACTAATAATATTGATATAAGGATCACACACATATTAACTCATGCACACACATAATAATGATAATAAAGGACTACATAGCATTTGAAATTTAATCACACACATCAATAGTTCATTTATGTATGATATAGAGTTCATATAATTAGACTCTTGAAAGATTCGTACGAATTAATGCAATGCAATGGCTATTACAGTATAAATGAAATAAGCAAATGTTTTTACCTAGGCTTTTGAATGTTGACGTAGAATTTTGTTCTTTGGAGGCTGCTTTCAGTGAAAATGTTTCCATTATGAATGCTTACCAGCCGGCTGGGACGTTTCCTTGCTGAGTTTCCTGATTTTCACGATTATTACTATCGGAGACAATTAGATACTGACGGAGATTTTCTAAGATGTTAAGCTGACATTATTTCACGGGCAGATCTGCTGTTTTCTAGGACATCTGGGCTGGAGATAAACGTGCATTCCTAAGATCTTCTCAACACTGCATTTTGTTTGTTAACTGCTCAATTAATTTCTGAACTGCACTCACTCAATAAATTTGTGAACTGACCAACTGTCCGATAAAAAAAAGTCTATTTATACCTGCGACATGTTGTCTTTCTAATATCTCCGGCAAAGATCTGTTGTCGAAATTCCAGTGATAATCATTTGATAAACGTGTTTTGAAAGATTGCTTAATTAGTAATAGCCATGCAAAAACATATTGTTTTATATTAATTAATATCTAATAGCCATTGCCATGTTTTTTAATGATAATCTTCTTTAACTTTCATTTATTTATAATAACATTTATTCTATTGTTGACAATCGCACATATATACACACATATATTAGTTTTAACATTATTTTTTTCTTTAATTAAACTTGAATGAAAAGAGATTTGTATGTTTTAACTTTTTAAATTATATTTTTACGAATACTAATAAAAACTCTTTACTTCCTTTTATAACCCTTAGTTTAATTTCTCAAACCAAGACTCCCCTCCCCCCTTTTGATTAATTAATTGTAGCTTTTTATTTCAAAACTAACGCTAGAAAACTATTTGATTCTTATCTTTTTCGAAAACAAACTGCAATAAACTCTTCAACATTTAATTTTATGTTTTTCTTTTATGAAAGATTATTTTAATAATATAATTTTAGATAAAATTATATGTGCCTATATCAATATAGGTACATTACACCGCCCTTCCTTTTGAGAGTAAAATGCATCATTTTTGACCATTTTATCTCTGACAACATTAAATCTTAATTTATTATTCTTTCTAAGTTTGCTTTTTGGTATCTTTTCCTTTTCCATACTAAGGGCAATCTCCAATTATGCTTTTCTTCTTTCTATGCTGGTAACATTGCTTACAATGTTCATCCTGGATAATGACCATGAGGACAAACTAAATTTGTGGCACAGGGATCTTTTATAAATGAAGCTTCAGCTGCCGATTCTCTTGATCGGACTTTGACTAAGAAAAGGTGGCTGCAAATGGCAGGAATTTCAACTGTCCATTTCCGACTTACACCCTGGAAAACGATTGCCGATTCTCTTGATCGGACTTTGACTAAGCAGCTGCAATGGCAGGAATTTTCAACTGTCCATTTCCGACTTACGCTTTGGAAAATGAGGTACGAGATATGGGGATTCTCCCCTGAAAAGTGACTTATGACTTACTCTGGTTGTTGCCAGTGCACTTTTTTAAAAGAGGAATGATCCCGCCCAATCCGTTGCGGGTACTAGAATTTATCCAGTCGAGAGCTTTAAACTTAAACCTTTTTTATATTTTTTTAATTTTTCCCCCTTCCCTTTAAATTTAAACCCTTATATGCTCCTAATACAACTTAGATTGACTTTCATTTATATTATTTTTAAATTCATTATGAACATTATTTAAATATTTAGTTTTACGATACTTATTTTAAACCCATACGAACATTATCCATATTTATTTATGCTACAATATTATTTTGAAACTATCACGGACACATATTTATTTATATTACAATATTACTTTAACCCATTTATTTACTTCCTTTTATTAACTTACATATTCAAAACTATTTTATTTTAATGTGCGTGTACTCAGAAAAAAAAACTGTTTTACTTTATTGCGATTCATTATCATACAAATATCTATTTGACTAACTTAATTTTATTCTAGAAATTCCATTATCTTTTCATTTATTTAAACCTACAACTTTACTTTTACATCATTAACTTGACCCATTTATTTAACTTGATTTTATTGATTGATTTTCTTTTTTTTATTTGAGCTGTTTGTTTACGAGCATTTCTTCTTAATTAATATGTGCGTGGAGAAAAAAAATCTTTTATTTTGCGAAGCCTATGTTATTATTATTACTTGCAACATTTCATTTATTATTATTCATTCATTTTTAAATTTATTGTCTTAAGTTTTAAATAGAAGTTTCAGATTTAATTTATTAGATTTATTTACTTTAGAATAATCATATTCATGCTCATTGTCCATTTCCGGTCCTTTTTGTTTATTTCCTTTACTATTCCACCCATTTACTAACTCTTAAACTATGTCTGGTGGCTCCTTTTTTCTTTCTACAAATTCTATAATATAAACTAACTTTCCTCTCTTATCGGTTCCGCTTTTATATTTTATTGCTTTATCTCTTTCTCTTTCCATTCTGTTTTCGACTTCGTAACTCAGAAAACCTTTATACCTAGACAAACTCCGAATTACTTCAATCTGGGAATATTTTTTTCTACGCTTTCTCTTTGTTTTAAATCTACGTCTACAGCGAATGCGAACGTTTACTTTAACCTTTTTAAATTTTTGTAAAAACTTTTCTACACTATCTACTACCTTGAACTTATGTTTTTCTTCTATTTCTTGATCTACATTTGTGTCTACTTTATTTATCACAATGCTATCTGATTCTAATTCAATTTCTATGTCTTTTATCACCTCAACTTCCTTTTCAACTTCCTGACTTTCTTTAATTAAATCTAACTCTATAACTTCTTGGTTCTTCTCTACCTTTACCGTTATCTCACATCTTATTTCTCTTACTTCTGCTCTGAGTTCTTTAATTTCTGTTTTAACCTGACTAATTTCTTCCTTCAATTCTGCTTTGAGTTCTAACTGACTTTGTTCAAATTTCTGACACAATTCTTGTTGACTTTGTTTAAATTCTTGACGCATTTCTTCCATCATATTCATCATCATTTTCATCATCATTCGCATCTCAGATACTTCTTCTTTCTCCTTTTCTACTAACTGGGGATTTTTAAAATATATTGGGCTTTCTTTCGGATCCATTTCTTTATTCATAGTTACGCTATTACTTTGTATTTTTTAAATTATATTTTGCAAAATCGAATTGTTTATTTATTTTTCTTACTAAGATGGAAACTCACGCTAACTCCACCCTTTTGTCCTTTTTACTACCCGTTCTAATGCTTTAACTCCGCCCAAATATCAACTGTCTCTGATTTGATAGCATACATGTCAAAATCTCTTTTCATTTAAAGAAAAAAAAATCGGTCAATTCTTTTTTTTTTTAAAAAAAAAAAATTAAAACACTTTCACAAACGTAATTTAGCTTTTTATAAAAAAATTTTAAACAAGAAACATAGTATTTCGTTACTATTGTTTCTTAGGTTCAGCCCCACAGTTGGGTATAGCCATTTGAACCGAGTTCGAATATGTGCATTCGAAACACCGGTCTCTTAGGCAGAGAAGAACATACTCGGAGAGTATGTATGCCCAAACGATAGCTATAAAGTATATAACTAGCGTTACATTTCCAGGACATAGCTTCTTCTCGGCTGTTAAGTTCAACACCACGTCCAAAGCACTTTTATTTGTGTTTAATCACGGGCGCCAGCTGTCTAGTCTAAAAGAATCGACAGCGCACTTTGAACAGTGGCCACTAACTCAACGCCTAAATCCATGACTAGCTCAGCTATTTGTAATCACTAATAGATTATACTTAATTAGTGATTAAAAGAATTGATAAAAGAATTTGTTAAAAAGAATTGACCGACAAATAAAGTTTAATTTTAAAGATAATTTATTAACTAACATTTATTTACTAAATTTAAACATTTTATACTTCTAATAAAACACACGCATATTTTAAATTAACATTCTAAATAGTTTAAATATTCTTGAATATTTTCATAACAGAACACTGGGAATTTATCTACTTTGACTAATAATATTGATATAAGGATCACACACATATTAACTCATGCACACACATAATAATGATAATAAAGGACTACATAGCATTTGAAATTTAATCACACACATCAATAGTTCATTTATGTATGATATAGAGTTCATATAATTAGACTCTTGAAAGATTCATATGAATTAATGCAATGCAATGGCTATTACAGTATAAATGAAATAAGCAAATGTTTTTACCTAGGCTTTTGAATGTTGACGTAGAATTTTGTTCTTTGGAGGCTGCTTTCAGTGAAAATGTTTCCATTATGAATGCTTACCAGCCGGCTGGGACGTTTCCTTGCTGAGTTTCCTGATTTTCACGATTATTACTATCGGAGACAATTAGATACTGACGGAGATTTTCTAAGATGTTAAGCTGACATTATTTCACGGGCAGATCTGCTGTTTTCTAGGACATCTGGGCTGGAGATAAACATGCGTTCCTAAGATCTTCTCAACACTGCATTTTGTTTGTTAACTGCTCAATTAATTTCTGAACTGCACTCACTCAATAAATTTGTGAACTGATTACTGTCCGATAAAAAAAAGTCTATTTATACCTGCGACGTGTTGTCTTTCTAATATCTCCTGCAAAGATCTGTTGTCAAAATTCCAGTGATAATCATTTGATAAACGTGTTTTGAAAGATTGCTTAATTAGTAATAGCCATGCAAAACATATTGTTTTATATTAATTAATATCTAATAGCCATTGCCGTGTTTTTTAATGATAATCTTCTTTAACTTTCATTTATTTATAATAACATTTATTCTATTGTTGACAATCGCACATATATACACACATATATTAGTTTTAACATTATTTTTTCTTTAATTAAACTTGAATGAAAAGAGATTTGTATGTTTTAACTTTTTAAATTATATTTTTACGAATACTAATAAAAAAAACTCTTTACTTCCTTTTATAACCCTTTAGTTTAATTTCTCAAACCAAGACTCCCCCCTCCCCCCTTTTGATTAATCAATTGTAGCTTTTTATTTCAAAACTAATGCTAGAAAACTATTTGATTCTTATCTTTTTCGAAAACAAACTGCAATAAACTCTTCAACGTTTAATTTTATGTTTTTCTTTTATGAACGATTATTTTAATAATATAATTTTAGATAAAATTATATGTGCCTATATCAATATAGGTACTATATATATATAGTACCAAGATCATAGTTGGTACATAATAATTTTATCTAAAAAATTAGTAAAACAAAAAATCTTTCATTAAAAGAGAAATAATAGGTAAAAGTTTAAGAGTTTTATTGCAGTTTGTTTTCATAAAAATAAGATTTAAAAGTCAAAGAGTTTTAAACTGAAAGTTGCAATTAATTAATTAGAAACGTCAATCTAAATGTTTTGAGTTTAAAGAGTTTGTCATATTATTATTATTAGTGGAAACATAGTTCAAAAGTCTAAAAATATAAATCTCTTTTCATTTAAGTTAAAGAAAAAAAGGTAATCTTTAGAAACTAAATAATGAATTGATCTCAAATTATATATGTGCGTGCGAATGTAAAATAATGTATGTGTAATAAATATTAAAATGAAATAAAGGAAAATTATATTTAAAAAACACAGCAATGACTACTAATTAAAAACAAAAAACAACATGTTTGTGATGGCTGCTAATTAAAATACCCAACAACAAAATTAAAAAGGATTAGCTACTAATGAAAGGAATTTCAACAACAGATATTGCTGGGGGTATCAAAATGAAAATACGCGTCATGTATAAATAGCCAATTTTTTATTGGACATTTAGTCAAGTCAGTTGCATTACAGTCAAGTTTGAGTCAAGTTAATTGCATCACAATGGAGACTACAGTTCAGTTCAGTCAGTCAGTTCAGATAACAGTTCAGTTTATTATCAATCAATCAAGAATTCAGTGTTAAAACCATGGGAAACATGCAGCTATTCTCCAGCCTGAAGTCTGATGAAAACAGTCATCTACCAGATGAAAATAATGTCTGCATAACAGCTTGAAGAATCTCTGTCAATATCTAATTGTTTCCAGGAATAATACCAACTAAGAATCATCAAATCTCTGCAGGAAAACTTCAAATCTAACTGGTTAGAGATATTTCATCAAAAGCAGCAAACAGCAAGATGCATCCACATTCAAAATCCTAGGTAAAACATTTTCTTATATTCATTTATATAGTAGCCATCGCATTCGTGTGAATCCTCCAAGAGTCGAATTATATGAACACTATAGCACATAAAAACTGAACTATTGATTTGTTTGTTCTGAATATGTGTGTTTATATTGTTTAATGCTTTTCATGTGATACTATAGTGTGCAAATTATAAATGTGCGTGTATGATATTAGTAAATAAGAATTATAAAATATTTAAAATTAGTTTAATAATGTTAATTAAAATAAATTGTCTTTAAACTTTAAGCTTTATTTTGTCGGTCAATTCTTTTACCAATCTTTTACCAATTCTTTTTAACCACTACTTGAAACTATAATTTGTTATTGGTTAAAAATAGACTGAGCTAGTCAAGGGTAGTTAGGCATTGAATTAGTGGCCATTGTTCAAAGTGCATTGTTTATTCTTCTGGATAAATAACTGGCACCCGTGTTTATACAAAACAAAAAAGTGCTTTGAACTTGGTGTTGAATTCAACAGTCAAGAAGAAGTTATGTCCTGGAAATGTAATACTAGTTATATATTTTATAGCTATCGTTTGGACATACATACTCTCCGAGTATGTTCTTCTCTGCCTAAGAGACCGATGTTTCGAACATATCATATTCGAACCCGGTACAATATATATATATATAAAATCTTATAATTGAATATTTATAAATACAGTAATTAAATATATGTAAAGTATAATTTTAAAATTTTATCCACTTAGGGGCACTTTTGACTATCCTCATAGTCTTTGTCAACTAATACATTGAAAGGCTAACCTTTTCACTATTCCATGATCTTAACATTTGCCGCCTGTTTGTTAATTAGGTCTTGTTTGTATTTGTATATCAATGTAGCTTCATTTATTTTCCTTTTCTTGTTAACAAACAGATGGGCAGCAAATGTTGAGATCACAGAATTGTGGGAAGGTTAGCCTTTCAAAGTGTTGGTTGAGAAATACTATGAGGCTGGTCAAGAGTGCTCCTAAGTGGATAAAAATTTTAAAGTTATACTTTATAAATATCTAATTACTGTATTTATAAATATTCAATTGTAACATTACATATATAGATTTGAAGAAATATATATATATAAATTCATGCTTGCAAACTGATCGGAACTTGTTGCATAAATACTTGGAATCAGTGTTTAGATCTAGTTTCCAGCTCTATCCTTCACTGATGATAGCAAATTAGCTTGAAATCAGCTGATCTGAAGTGGGAGCAAATGAAAGAGATAGTGAATTCTGACTCTTTTGACATTTATGTAAACAAATATACGCTTGTTCAGTGGTTTTGGTAAAACGCCATCTATTGATCATAAATACAAGCGATAGCAAGTTACGTGATTATAACTTGTTTTTGTTTTTCATATATATATATATATAACAATAAAAATAATAAATATAATGGGAATTAACTATTACATATGGTCTTTTAGTCTGCAGAAGTATTTTCATTTAATTTCTTAACCCACCTCAACTGCCATTAAAATAAACTTTCTAGCATTCATATATTTTTTGTAATTTTGCCAATTCAAAATTTAAAACAAAGATTGCAACAAACTTTGCAGTCTGGATAATATCTGAAAGAAAAATTGTGTGCATTAAAGATTATTTACAATACCATTTTGTTTTTAAAGAAAACATTAAAAAAAGTTTACAATCAAGAGAAAATAAAATTTCATACATTTTTTTAAAAAGATAAATTTTTCAATCAAAGATATGAAGATTTCTTTGGATTTCAATTTTAATTGATCATTAGCACATTATAGTCTATGGTACTTTTTAAATGTATGTATATAAACTGCCCTGTCACATGCATCTTGATCCTCAACCATTTCTATAATAAAGTAATGAGGATATTATCTTGAACTATTTCATTGTTATAATGCATTGGCATTGATTTATAACACATGTATAAAAATTAAACGAAATCCATTTGATAGGAGCATATTAACTTTTTATTACAATTTTTTCCTAAATAAACAGTTTCTAACTTAAATAAAAGTGTTTAGAATTAAAAATAATAATAAAACATCAGTTTATTTTGAACAATGTATAGATAATAAATAAACCACACAAAAGCTACCATTAAATTTATACTATTTTTGGTGGAGCTATTTATTACTTTAGAAATTTTTTTTTTTTTTGCTTTTTGGTAATAATAAAAGAAAAGATTTTAAAAGTATTTAGTGAATATTAAGTTTATGATTGTTTTTCTTCTTAATGAAATATTTCATCAAAGTTATTTCATTTTAAAATCAATTTAAATCTCTATTTATTTATAATGTACAGTTTATACATGATAACTATCTAGATTAGGGTATCTGAAACCAATGGATCTTGATACCCATGCAGATCTATTTAGAATGATAAACATAAACACATTTTAAAGTATTAACTTGAAATCTGTAAATAAAAATTTTCATGACTCTAAGAGAGTAAAAAAGTGCTTTTCAACTTTTCTCCATGGATTCAGTCTTATTGTTTCATAATAATTACTATGTATGACCAATCTTAATAATTACTTTTTCTTATTGCATTGCTATATGTATACCATATAAAACTAAATCATCCATGCACTTTACTACTGTTGCATAATGCTTTATTTACCATCCTCTTTTACAGTTTACAGTTTCAATTGCCCTAGCAATCTTGTTAGGAGATATGAGTTCTGAAGAAGATTGCTGGGGCAATTGAAACTGTAAACTATAAAAGAGGGTGGTAAATAAAGCATTGTGTAACAGCAGTAAAGTGCATGGATGATTTAGTATTATATAACCAATATTTTTTTGTTTAAAAAGAATTTAAACTTTTTCTATATGCACACAGATTCTATAATGTTCCATTTGAAAACAAATATTCAACTACACCCACAGTTACTCACAAATTTGTATTTTTTATCAATATAAATATTTTACCTCTTTTCTTGTGATTTTTTAGATATTTTTGGTCTCAGTATTTAAACAAAATGGTTCTCCATATAACGTGTGCATCCTTAATTTACATCCTTCTACCTATAACATGTATCGGTAAACTTGTTTCTAAAGATAATAGTTAATTATGTTCTATCAATGTACTGATTTAAGGAAAAGAATGTGCTAATATAGGATTGACATTGTCACATTAGAAAATGACTATGATGCACTATGATGTCATCAAGATTTGTTTTCAAATTATACCTTCATCCTTAACCACATGATAATATTGAAGTACATCACTATCATATTTTTGTTCTTAGTTGTCATTACATATACAATGCTTATTGGCCTATGAGACTGGTATGATTGCAAACCTGACCTAAGTCAGGATGAAAATTCATCTGGCATGATTCTACAGTAATTCAACTATATTGTATTTTCCTTGGGCAATAATTCATTTATTTATAGTCCTAGTGGTTTATCAAGTACATAATTATTTTGTCTGTTGAACTATATTAAACAACAAACACACTGAAGGCACATTTTGTTAAAAGTTGGAAATGTATTAATGATGTAAGAAAATAAAATTAAAATATTAAATCTCATAATTTATAAATTAAATCTATAACTATAAAATTGCATACATTTTTTTCACAATCAGTAATGGTACTAAAGAATTTTAAACATAATTTAAGATTCAGGTTATTTATGAACAAATTTTTAAATGATGTTTGAAGGTTATAACAACTTAGATGAAAATTTATCTTATCCGTGCTACACTTTGATGTTTATAATGTGATTTATGAACTTTAGATCTATCTAAAAAATATATGTATTGTTATCACAAATTATAATTTGTGGATGAAGTAAATGGACTTACATTGTGTTATATATTGTAAGGTGAAACTGATTAAGACATTTAAATTAATTTCTCAGGCGATCTATCAGCATTTCAATACATTCTAATTGAAATGAAAATTTTATAGCTATTATAGGTTAATGGAGAATACTTATTTAGTCTCAAGAGAATTTATTAGTAGCAATTGATAGGTTCCTAATAACATCAAAATGCAATCGTAATTTTGATTTACAAGAATATAATCTTCTTATTTTTATTCATTATTAAAACATCAATTAATATCCTGCATGGTTTGGTGCAGTTAGTAGAGCATCTAACTTGGGATAGGAGATCCCGGGATTGATTTTGGTACTCACAGCTCTGACAGTCACAGTTCTGACACTCACAGTTTTTGGTGCTCAAACTTATTATGAACTCCCGAGCAATAAAGCCATATACCTTTTTATAACAATTCATGTAAATATATATATATATATATATATTAAAAATCAGTCATATATCACATGACCGATATAGCTTGTATTACTAATATGTAATATATAAAGAGCCTGCTACTAGCTCTAAACAAGCTTAATTTTTTTTATGATAAATGCTACAAGAGAAAATACATGAAGCTTTTATCTATGATGGTCCCCATCCCGGTTTCGAGCTATGGCTCTTATCAGTGAGGAGCTAGAACATAAGATTCAGAATATTAACTCAAGCCAAGCATTTATCTAATTGTTAATTATTAAGAAAAAGATCCAAATCTTCAGACACCTACATGTCTTCAAACTCAGCTCTTTAACCAAAGAAACTATATGAGCCTGAACTAAATTCAGAGATCCCATATATTAGTAGGCTTAGCACTTTAATATAGCCAAAGCTCTAATAGCAAAATTATAATAGTAAAAATCAGTCATATATCACATGACTTATATAGCTTGTATTACCAATATGTAATATATAAAGAGCCTGCTACTAGCTCTAAACAAGCTTAATTTTTTTTTTATGATAAATGCTACAAGAGAAAATACATGAAGCAGGCTCTTTATTACATATTAGTAATACAAGCTATATAGATCATGTGATATATGACTGATTTTTACTATTATAATTTTGCTATTAGGGCTTTGGCTATATTAAATTGCTAAGCCTACTAATATATGGGATCTCTGAATTTAGTTCAGGCTCATATAGTTTCTTTGGTTAAAGAGCTGAGTTTGAAGACATGTAGGTGTCTGAAGATTTGGATCTTTTTCTTAATAATTAAGAATTAGATAAATGCTTGGCTTGAGTTAATATTTTGAATCTTATGTCCTAGCTCCTCACTGATGAGAGCCATAGCTCAAAACCGGTCTGGGGATGGGGACCATCATAGATAAAAGCTTCATGTATTTTCTCTTGTAGCATTTATCATAAAAAAAAATTAAGCTTGTTTAGAGCTAGTAGCAGGCTCTTTATATATATATATATATATTCTTTGTCAAGCATTGGTGGCCGAGTGGTCAGCACAGCTGCCTTGCAAGCTGTTGTCCCGAGTTTGTGGGTTCACTTCCCAACCGATACTTTGACACATGAAAAAAAAAGAAATTATTCTTTATACTTGTACTATTAAATAAGTACACACTCATTCATAAATAAATGTTTTAAAGACATATTCCATCATTTTAACATTGCATTAAACAACACAGGTTAAAAAGTAATCCAATGATTTATTGCTTGGGAGTCTTTCAGAAGATTGCACGTCAAAAGTGATTGCATTGGTATTATGATTCATAGACATTCAGCTTCTATGTACACTTCTCTACCATTATATTAAGCCACATAAGACATATATTTTGATTATTTATATTTTAACCATACTATTTTCGGTTGTTATATCTGATGGAAGGTTTTGTCAATTCTTCCTCCTTAGTTTCTATATGAAATCATTATTTTATTATTAAAATCAATAAATTGGACTTAATTTTTTTATTTTATTGTAATTTTACAAACAAAAAACATTCTAAAAAAAATCATACTTGAATATTTTAAATATTAATAAAAGGTTGTAAATGAGATCCAATAATATAATATGGCACTCAATGATGTGATGGTTAACACTCTTTGAAAAATTAGCAAAATCTTTTTTATCTTATATTATAATATAGAGCTTGCAAATAAGCTTTTAACCAGCTTTGCAGAATATCCCCAACCCCAGACTGCTTTCTGCTACTGACTTCCTCAGTGAGGTGCTAAGATATTCACACATTACCTTAAAAATACCAGAACAAGCCCAGCACTTTATCTAATGGATAACTATTAATTAGAAAATCTGAAAATTTTTAGACATTTATATGTCTTCAAATCCAGTTATCTAATTTACATAGCCATATGGGACTGAACCAAGTTTAGATATACCATATATTAATAGCTTTAGCAATATAAAATTGCCAAAGCCTTAATAATAAAAAAATAAAATTACAGAGAAATGAAGTCATATGTCACATGACCTAATTTAATAAGCTTGTATTACAAATATTATATATAGAGAGCTCACATGAATGAGTAAATAATAATTTTCTAATATATCTTTCAAATTTTGTTTTAAAATTTTAAAATTAGTTTATAACTTTTAGGATATCCACAAAAGATTCTAACACAATATTAATTTTGATATATAATGATGTCACATGATCAGTATTATAAGGTGCTATCTTTTCAACATTATAGTATTTTTTGTTAACATTAACTTAAATTTATTAACTTTAATTTTTAAAAATAAAACATTATACAAATAAAATCAAAGTGCATCCATATATTCTTTTTGTTATAAATAATTATTAAACAATATGTAAAAATAATAAAAATATTTATTAAAGTAAAAAAAAATTGTATTTTTTTATTATTCCAAAAGTTTTCCCACTGGGAGTGAAATCCAGATTACAAAGATTTTCAACTATCCAGAAGATATGAATTTCTTCAGACTGCTTTTAAATTAATAAATCAATAAAAGCAGAAAGACTTTATCAAGTGTTTGAAATGTTATTTTTTTTTTTTTTTTTTTAAAAACCAAAACCCCGGGGGCACCAGTTTATTGTTGTTAAAAAATAAAATTTTTAAAAAACATCCCGCTATATAAAATAATTGACATATTTAAAAACCACTTTATGTTAATATCAATTAAGGTTTTGGTAGAAGAATTATCTAAAATTTCAAAACTCCAATACTACTTTTAAAGCTAACAAGCTAAAGAAATTAACAGAAGTGATATTGGAACAGTTAAGCAATTTATTGAAAAATTTTAGCATACTATTTATTTATTTTTACCACTACAAAATTTAACATTATTATCATTATTTTTTATTATCAGGGATTATAATGTCAGTAGTATTTCACATTTTTTGGTATTGTTGTATAAGCAAAAAGATAAAATAGCCTTCAAATAGTGAAGATAAGACAAATACTCTTCTAGAGCTCTTTGTAAAGAAATGGTGAAGAGGAAGCATAATTCATTTGATTTGACAATTACTTAATGGAGAGGATTTGTTATTCCTAAAATATAAAAAATATCTATAAATTGATGAAATGTGTACCATCAGTTAGATACTATACAGAATGTCTAATTAAAATAAAGAACTGCTTAAGCTTGAATGCAAAAAAAAAAAAAATCAAATTTATTGGTCCCGATTTTTGAACATAGATTTAAAGGTATGATAGACAAGATAAAGTTTCACCGTAAGACATTTCTATTAATACAATATATACAATGCATTTCATTATTTTAAATTTAAAAAAAATTTAAAACATAGTAATAGGTAAAGAAATACATTTTAAGATTTTAAATAACGAATTATTAAATCTCAAACTATACTTACTTTTTTAAAACTAAATTCATTGATCTTTAAAGTTACTTACATTTAAGAAATTGCCAAAAGATAAAATTTTTTGGATTTGAAAATTTAAAAAAGTATTAGTTGAAAATGAATCTAAAAATAGTAATTTAAAAAAAATGTATTAAAATTTGCGAATACAATTAGAATTAACACTTTTTATTTTATGAGAAAATGTTATATATATATTAAAAAATATAGCATTATTAGCAACTACTCTAAACTAACTATTGCCATGCTCAGAAAATAAAAAAATAAACAGACAAACACAGAAATTAAAGTTGTATTTTAAAGTGACAATACCAACCAAGTCGTGAATTTCAAATATATCAACTTGCTCAGATTCTAACCCTGTAGTCTCTTATGTAATATGTTGAATGTTGTCTATTAACTTTTCTGCACAACTTTGTTTTTAAAAATTTTCAATATTTTGCCTGATTGCAATTTTTCATTATGTTCTATCTTAGCCATATTTTTTAAATAAATAGAATCAATACTGCACTTTCTTTAGAGTTTTTTTGTGATTAAACTTTTTAAAGTAAATGTGATATATCTCCATCCTGAAAACCATTAGTGAATTCACAATATAATGTTTATTAGAAAAATGCAATATTTAGAACCTCTATCTGGAATAAGTGCTGGGTTTTGAGTTGGTATTTTGGATCTAGTGTCTGAATGTTCTAGCTCGTCACTGAGACAAGCCATAAGCTCGAAAACAATTTGTCTGGAGATAAGAATATTCCAGATAGAGGTTTTAAATATTTTTTCTTACCACACTTACTATTGGCACACCCTCTATATTGCATTTTTGTAACTACAAGCTTTTTATATAGCATTATCATGCTATATATGACTTGTTTTATTATTATAATGTTTATTGGATATTATTTTATTACAATTAGATTCACATGACCAATGCATCAAAGAAAGATTGTCTTTACACTAGTAGATTTCCAATAGCATATAATTAGAAACTAAAGAACTTGTATTTACCCTTAAGATCAAGCAATGGTATTTTTATAATCTTATAGAGCTTCATCAACTGCCTTTATATTGTCAATAGAAGGTTTTTTTTCCATACAACAAATTGTGCAAAATAATGGCTTACTTGCAAATAATTTGGCTGCAGCAGTTATATTATTCAAATGAAATTATTATACAGCCATAAAGATTGTGATCTTATTCAGTTATAGAGCTGGTAATAGGAATATATTTTATTCTGTTACAAGTTAAAATGATCTCTTTAATTATATTTAAACTTTGTCAGTGTGGATTGTGAATTTAGTTTTAGTATTAAATTTTTAATATTAATATTTTATTATATAAACACCAACAATCTTTCATATGTTCTGACAGTTATAGACTAAAGTTTTAACTATCTAGCTTTATTAAACTGAAGAGTAATTGGATATGATTTGTCAATCGTATTTCAATAAGCATCAAATAGGAATCTATCATTTATTTTATATATTGTTCTGATTGGATATTGAAAATCTTAAGCTTATTTAATAGAATAGTTTTATTTTATAATGTTTTAAGTTAGTGAAAGTGGAAAGATATATTACTTTAATTGATTTTAATACACTATACAGACTTAAACCTGCACACACATATATATAATGTATGCAGGATTCAAAATTAGACTTTCACACGACCCTCAACTCTCCACGCCATCTCATATTGCTGATACACCTGATCATACACATGTTGAAAAGATAAATAATCACCAATAAAGGAAATTCGTGCTAAACCAGCACTCATCAGTTGGTCCATGTTACCATCTCCACACACATATATAATCAGTGCTCAGCTTCATATTAAGATAACTAATCTTCATACTTTAATGGAAAGGTTTCAAACTACTCCAATACACAACTCGTATTATTAGTATGTATTTAATCTTACAATTGACTTAGTTAATAATAGTATATTGACATTAGTAGAATAGTATAACTGAATTAGTTTTACATTTGATTTTATTGGTTGTAATTAGAAATCAATTATTGAGTTTATATATATATATTATTTATTTATTTCTATATCATTGATATTTTAAATTCGAAAGGCTTATTAAAAAATTACTATCTCACACCATGAATTATTTCATTTAAATAAACATAAATAATATTTAAGTTTTAGCATAGGTTTATATTATTATAAATAAATAAAGTGTTGATTCATGAGGAATATTAAAGTGTATCTGTATAATGTCATTATTTTCATTATATTATAAGTGGATTGTATAATAGACATAGCTCATTGTTTATAACATAATGATATTTGGCTTTATTGCTTTACCTTTAATCTATTGCTACTCATATTTTAGTATAATTTGAAATAATGATTTTGCTTGTTTTCTATTACATTCTAAATGCTATTTGAATGTATGGGGTTGTTATTATTATCTCTATTTTAGTGACTAGAAGGTTGGCACCAATGTGGGCTTTGAGTGTTCCATCATCAGACTTTCATTGAAATGGATGGCTGAAGAGTTGTGGGGTGGAGTGAATTGAAGTCGTCCATTAAAGTATGAAGAATGGCTATCCAAATATAAGCTGAGCATTAAATTGTATATATCTGTGGAGATAATAATTTGGACCAACTGACGAGTGCTGGTTTAGCACAAAATATGCATACTGGTGATTATTTATCTTTTTGACATGTGTGTGATCAAATGTGTCAGCAGTATGAGATAGCGTGGATAGTTGAGGATCGTGTAAAAATCTGTGTTCAAACTCCCTATATATTACGAGTGCTTTTTCATGCCTGTACTGTAGAAAAAATTCATTTATTGACTTCAGTGTTAGATTGTTATTCATTGATTGATATTGACTTTAGCTTAGTTTATTATTTCCATTCTGTTACAAATGGCACGCATATTGTGGGGGGGGGGAGGTATTAAACCAGAACCACCCTTTCCTGGCTCTGGAATATATTCTCTTACAATATATACTTGCAACTTTGTTTTCAGACTTACGTTGAAATGAAATCTATTAGTTTTTACTTTAAAAAATAGGAAATATCAATCGAGATTGGTATTTTTTTAAGAATAGGCTTTCTTTTGTTTCTTCAGTTCTAGATTGACATCATATTCAAAAGGTGCATCTAAACATAAAATCAACTCAATCTGGAGTTGATTTTATGAGGAAAATATTTTTTTTTAAGATTATTTATTAAATATTTTTATATAAGTAATATATTATATAACACCCCACCATCCACCAATTCTCCATTTCATACCAAACACACATATCATCAAATATATATATATATAAATAAAAAATAATAATCAATATATATATAATTATATAAACCAAAAATAATGAATTTTAATAGGTTATTCTTTATTACTATCTAAAATATATAAAGGTTTAGATATATATTAAGATAGTATATCTTTTTATATATTATATATATTATTTTTTTTTTAAGGGGGGGGTCGGGTGGGCGTAGGGTCAACATGTGGGGAAAATGACTGGGGGGGGGGGGGGGGTTTTTTTATTTCTTTATTATTTTTTTAAATGGTGGGGGAGTGGGTGGGGGGGGGGGGGGGGGGGATGGCCCTCCTTTAAAAAAAAAAGAAAAGGTTGCTTTATTTATATATTTGATTTATTATTTAAAATATGGAGAGGGAGGGTAGTGGGGACAACGAGGAGTTTGTGATTTTTGTGAAAAAAACTTATATGGGGGTTTTTTTTTTTTTTAAAAAAATTTGTTTTAAAAGTTTAGTGTTATGAGGGGGGGGGGGGGGGGGGGGGGGGGGGGAAAGTCTGTGCCCATATACCTTATATTTTTTTTTTAAAAAATATTTTGATTGGGGTTTTTTAAGCAAGTGACTATTTTAATCAAGACTGAATATTTTTTTGTATATATATAAGACAAGGGCTCTCCTGTTGCTATAGAAATGCATCCAGTTGGCAAATCCATTATTTTAATTCAAATGGGAACTGAGTATATGTTTCAAACGGCTTGCGATTTTTTTTCCAAGTATATAGTTAATTTATCTAATCATGGAAACCATTTGGTAAATAAAGATCTAGCTAATATTACCTAGACTAGAGGATAATGCAAATCTGGAAAACAACTCTAGCTATCAAATTTGACAATTGGCCAATGTGGTCAATACTTTCTTTTCTGCTGATTCCCTTTGAGAGAATGTTAGAAATATTTTCTTTTTAACTATGGATTATATAAAGGCTGTGTAACCTTTGTTTTTTAACCAGTAGAGACAAATGGACTGATATAGTAATAAATGAAAATTAAATAATCGCAGAATTTTATGAATAGATAGATTTTTAATCTATTATATATATAAAAGACATATTTTGCAGGTTCATTCATGTTAAAAAAATTAAATATTGATATACCGACAACGTCGATTTGATCACACAAGTCATCCACTGAGTGATAAAAGGTAAAAAGACGGTTGTAGAGGCGCTACAATCACTGATTTGAAAAAAACGTTAAAGTTCCACCAATAGCAAAAATGTTAAATTAAGAATTTTTTTTTTTTAAAAAATCTTTCCAAATAGGAGGAAGTTTGGATGTATCATCTTGCTTATTGATACAAACTGGCCTTTTAAGTATCTCAATGGCTTCTCTAATTTTGCACTGGTAGAGATTATCACATTTGGATATGATCCTGGTACTAGAAAAATCAATTTTATGACCTGAATCTATAGTATGAAGTGAGAGTGCTGCTGATGAGTGTTGTTTAACTGCTTTAGCATGTTCATCTCTCCTAACACTGTTGTGATGATTACTCATACCTATGTAAGAAGCTTTACAATTTTCACATGAGATTTGATAAACACCATGAGATTCAAGAGGGATTGAATCCTTAGGCTTGGTTATTATATTACTGATATTTTGATGAGTAGAAAATGCTGTATCTATATTATAGCATTTTAATATACATCCAATACTGTCTGTAGTTCCTTTTACATATGGAACACAAATCCTAATAGCTGATTTATCATCTTTTTGTTTCCTATTTTGTCCATTTTGAGCTTGAAATAAGGCTTTTTTTTCTTATAAATTTATAATTATAACTATTTGCTAATAAAGCACTATTAATATGATTTATTTCTTCTTTCAGATTTGACTTATCTGAAAGGTTAATTGCTCTACTTAAAAGAGTTTTGGCTACAGAAACTATCTGAGTTGGGTGATGATGAGAATGGAAATGTAAATATCTGTCTCTGTGTGCATTATTTCTGTAAATCGAAAAAGATAAACTATTTGGTGTTCTGGTAACTAGAACATCAAGAAAAGGGAGTTTTTCATCATACTCTGTCTCCATTGTAAATTTACTATGAGAATGCATATTATATAAAGGTAAGAAAAAATCATCTAATTTATTTTTTCCATGTTGCCATATGACAGAAGTTTCATCTATGTATCTGAGCAAATGAGAGATTTTAAAGATGATGATTCTAAAGCACGAGTTTCTATATTTTCCATGAATAAATCAGCTATTACTCCTGAGATAGGTGAGCCCATAGGAGTACCAAAAACTTGTCTGTAATGCTGTCCATTGTATAAAAAATATGTGTTCAAGAGACAATGTTTAATCAAAGCAATAATATGATCTGGTAAATTGCAACGTTGTGACATTATATTTAAAGCTTCATCAATTGGAATGTTTATAAACAAAGACACGACATCAAAACTTACCAGAATGTCATTAGCATTGATTTTTAAACTTTTTAAAATAGAAATAATAAATATATATGTTTTCATTTATTTGTTCCAAACAAACCCGGTAAATAGATTTAATTCTATTAAATAAAAGATTAAATATAGCAGTTGAGATTTTAATTCAAGTGCAAATCAATATGTTTCAGATGTTTAAAGATTTTAAAATTCACCAATATTTTATAAAAGTGGAAACGAATTTTAATTGACAAAGTAATACTTTTTTAAAATTTAAAGTCAATATAAATAAGTATATAAAATGGATGCATGTCTCAAACTAAAAGAGCACTCCGCTGATCATTTGGTGCAAAAAAAAAAAAAAAAACATGTCTTAAATTCAAGAACATTTGAAAAATAAAAGTTATGAGGATTATTAATAATATTGAAGTTATATATATATGAAGCTATAAAAACCTAAACACGAATATGTTTAAACAGGCAAACCTCACTATACATATTGCCACACACAGCAAGCTAGAGTAATAAATGGATGCCAGAAATAACTTCAAATTGGTATCATTTTGAAGTTTGCTATTATTGAGATATAGACTCATAAACAGAGGGCGTTACTGGATATTTGTAATTGTATAATGATTTATATATTTGTATGATTATTTCAGTTAGTGTTAACGGTAATTTTTTTTCATATATAGTTTGGGAGGGCTATTTAAAGATTAAAATCTGATGTTTAGTTTGTCTTTAAAAAGTTTGTAAACATGTTAGTTTATTCACAAAATTTAAGATCGTTTGCTTATTTAAAATTTCATGCTCTGTGTTTGAGTTGGTTTGTATTTCAATATTTAACATCATTTAGCATACAACTTCAAATTGGTATCATTTTGAAGTTGCTATTATTGAGATATAGACTTTTAAACATGGGCGTTACTGGATATTTGTAATTGTATAATGGTTTATATATATTAATAATACTACAAATCAATGTCTGTATTTTTTCAAAATAATATATGGTAAACTTATAAAAAAATATTAGAAAATACAGTAATTAAAATTTGTTAAAAAGAACAAAAATATATACGTCACTTAGGAATGCTTTTAACTATCCTTGTAGTCTATCTCAACTAATACTTTGAAAGGTCAACTTTCCCATAATTCCTTGATCTTAATGTTTACTGCCTGCCTATTGATTAAGTCTTGCTTGTATTTATATAATCAATAGGCAGGCAGCAAACCTTAAGATCATGGAATTATGGGAAAGTTGACCTTTCAAAGTATTAGTTGACAAAGACTACAAGAATAGTTGTAAGCGCACCTAAGTGATGTTTATATTTTTTGTTCTTTTTAACAAATTTTAATTACTGTATTTTCTAATATTTATTTATAAGTTTACATAATATATATATATATATGGGAGATGTTGATATGGACCAACTGATGAGTGGTGGTTCAGTGCAAAATGCATATATTGGATATTGGAGAACATTTATCTTTTTCACATATATGTGGTAATGTGTATCAGTTGTATAAGATAGTATAAATAACTGAAGGGAGTTTGAAAGTCAATGTTCAAATCCCCTATATTACATTAAATAATAAGTGTAATAATGCTCAAGGCTAAATGGGTTTATAAGTAATCATTAAAACCAGTCGATATTCAAACAATTTCAATATCAATAACAATCAACAATCTCGAATTGTTATCAAGGCAAGCTCCTTTTAACAATACAAATACACATAATATATCTCAAAATCTATGAGCGAATAAAAAAAATTATAAAAAGAATGATCTAAGAATCATCCCTTAAGAAGTTTGGCTCAGTTATAGGGTTTAAATAGATGAGTTATGAAGTGCTTAATCTGTTTTATCATTTTTTTTGTAGGGATGCCATTTGGAGTAGTGGAGCTCAATGTCCAAGAAGAATGGTGAACCTATCATTTCCAATGTCAAACTTTTTACGAACAACTGAGCCATAAATCTTTCAATTATTGTTATTTTATTTCAATTGCTTGTAAGTAAAAAGGCAAAATTTTATATGATCAAACTAAACACCAAATCACTATATATATATATATATATATATATATATATAATCAAAACTACCCCAGTCTGTTTTAATTTTAGATTTGGGGTAGTTTTGATTTGATATTGACTAGTTTAGCTTTATGCTTGTAGTGTTTATATATATATAATTAGATACCAACCAGTAACGTAAACATTCACAATAAAGATAATAATCAATATTTCTCACTGCTGTCAAGGCAACCTTCTCACCTTTTAATAGCAAGAATGGATATATATATATATATTATAACCAAACATCTGCTAGCCTGCCACGTTGCGGGCCAAAAGTTATAACCATAACACTCGACGATGACCACCTAATGAGATGATGATGGCCACCACGTTTGCATCGCCAAAACTGTAAGCAAACAAAAGATCTCCAGCCAATGGCCATCTAAGACCCTTTAAAGTTGGGCAGCCAATAGCTGTAACCATAAAGTGCGTGGTCTCAACTACGTCACCTAAGTGTATTATTATAAAACATATTAAACAAATTATAAGTGCAGTTTTATCACTCTTAAATCTCAATTTGCGATTTTTATGGTATGCGACCCTATAGCCGACCATGTACAAGATAGTGTACTTTGTGGAATTGTATAAAATTATGAAACTAATACAGATGCTAGTCTAGGTAAAGCTTTGCAATTAAAAATGAATACTTGGGTTCTTTTATAATTTAGTATATCATTGAGACTCTTATTGTTTTGACGAATGTCAATTTAAAATTGTTAAGTAAAGATATTTGATCGTGAAATTATTTGATAAATCTGTTTATAAGCTTAATAATTAATCTGTATTTTATACTAGAATCAACCACGCAAAGCCACAATGATGGAAAAAGGTAAATGGGATTTTATTGTACCTTACCAATCATATACAACCAAAGACAAAAAGCATCTTAATGTTTTCTCAAAAAATATTTATAAACTCTTTCTATCATGTAGACAATAATATGTACTTAAATGTATGCTATTCACTGTATGCTATATCCAAAGTTTAGGATTTCTAATGTTATTGAATGACACATAGCAACGGCACAGTAAGTTTAACTATAAATCAATCTTTATTTACAAACTTTTTGAACAATAAATAGTTTATTTCAATATTTAAATAAAACATAACCAAACAAATAAAATAAATAAATGATATTTCAATAGACTTTCTTCAGTACATTTTGTAGGTATAGTTTTAACAAAACCTAATCATACCTTATTTCAATCTACTATAATGAACATTGAGACAATTATTAAATTCAGCATTAACCTCTGAAACAATAAACATCATTTCCAGATTCAATATATCCCTTCCATAAACTTATAATCATATAATAAATAATATGATGTATGTATGATTTCACTATCATGTAATAATTAATTAAAATGAAAATGTAAACTTACACTCCGGTAGATAATAATCAACTAACAGTTAATTATTATGAAGTACTTGAATAGAATGTCCTGTTACCATTTGTTAATCTAAACAATAAAATTATGCTTACCAAATGAAGAAGATGATTTAGCAGATTAACTAAATACTTTGCCCAACTTATATCTGTGAAGCAAACATATTCCTGTGGATGTATTCATCTACACATAGGAATAAAATAATACTAAACGTTTTGCGTATTTAAACATTATCATAAAGTCACACGTATAATCACAAAATTCCGCGGATTAACCACCAGCGCAGGAATATGTGTAAAATACAACATGGCAATTAAATAATCTGCGGATTAACCACCAGCACAGATTAAAGCCCTTTAATATTCTAAAAACAAACATTATAATTTACTTCACAGTAAAGTGCAAAAATCATCATCCTCAATTCATCTGACCATTCAGAATACGCTGACACTTTAGCAAATGTGGGTTCTTGCTTAGTAAAATATTACAATAATCAGGACAGCTAATGTACTACTTATCTTGCTTAAAATAAACCTGTGTAATATAATGTAAATAATATTGGAGTGGGAATATAAATCTGGAAAGACTCACAATATCTCACAAAGATCAATACGTCTCATGAATTCATTATATCTTGTTTAAGCTTTTTCCGCGAGCGCTATTCTTTGAATAAATATGTTATTCAACCTTTATTAATGTGAATCTAACAAATATAAATTATGAACTTCATATGCGAGTTCATATAACGATAAAATTTAAATAAATGTATAATTTATTAATTATATAACATTTAACAGTGTGTGTGTGATAAAATCAAATCTAAAGCATTTATAGTTCAGCACATGAATTTTAAAAGATGTATATCACTAATTGAATTGTATAGTATTTTATAATTCCTGATGGGATCCGTTGAATCCACGTACAATGTGTAGAATAATTATTATATAAGGTAATAGCTATAGCTGTAGTTATATTCCATCCATGCAATTATATCCATTAGGTTAGTTATTAAAACAATATTAGATTAACGATTTGCGTGGCTCTCCAAACACGAAACAATTCTAAACAGAATACGTAGAATTTAAATGAAAATGTTTTTCATAAAGTTATTAATCACTACATCCTGATCAAAAGTGTTTCAAGTTTATCCTATCCATGCAAGTATTTATTTATCCATTGCGTTAATCCAGGAATAACTATTTACAGCAACTAATTTATACATTTTTAAACAGACGATAATATTATAAATAGCTCTAATTAATTTTTGAAGAATACTTTTGATCCAATTGTTGAACAAATTAACTAGCAAACATTAATGGCACTATAAAGTTAATTATCAATCAATATTATATTTTATTAGAATTAAACATGGAAATATTAACTATTTTGATAGCTTTAGCATTTTATTTTAACTTAAATTTTTTTTCTTTTTTTTAAAAAAACAAATTTTCATTTTCATCAAACTTTTATGATTAAAACATTGATCTAAATTTTCCAAATTATAGATTAATAAACATTTTGAAACATACCAATTTCTTGCAGGTAATTCTTTCAAACTTAAACTGGGAAGCTCCGACATTTCAAAAATGTAATATTGGAAACGCTACCGGTGATTTGATTCTTGGCCGACCGACTTGAAAAGATCTTTAAGTTTAGTGATCCATTTTAAGTAGATACCACTAAGTTATTCTATGTTTATAACAAATTTTGTGGTAATTTAGTTACTTATTAACGGTTTCAAAATAAGCTCAGCAAATTGACAACATTTGCCTTTACCATTTTTGTTCTTTTTCTCACCAAAGACAAAACTAACAGACGATATTCTCCTAGAAATTCGCGCTCTTTTCTCTTATTACATTGAGACGCCTACGCAATTGCTGTATTTATTTAATAATTTATTTTAACTGAATAAATGGTTTTATAAATTTAATAGAAATAATAATTTTAAGACTACTTTAAATAAATGAAAATAAAATATTATTTTTAATAACACTTTATCAAATTTTAATATGTTGTAAAAAATTTTTAAAAAGTTAAACATTCCGATATGAGTTAGCATATGGAATGAAGCAAATCGAAAATTATTAAAATAATTTTAGAAAGTAATCTTTTCAAATGCGAATCAAGCCAACCAAATCACCAACAGAAGAAAGAGAAATTTTTTATATAAGTTACATCAATGAATATATTTTCTACTAAAATATATGGTTACAATATATATATATATTTGCATCACAATGATAAATTATGTAAGTATAGGAGTGATAAAATTTTAAATATTGAACTCTTTGCTAATGAACTTTTAAAGGTTGGTTATGATAAAACCCAAATCTTGCATACAGTAAATTTATTTAATAATAAGAAAAGTGTTTACAGTGTTACTTTAGATAATAAAAAATGGATATCTATGCCATTTATAAATAACATGCAATCTAAATTAATTAAGAATATATTTAAAGAAAAGTATAATATTTCATTTTGTGTTCTTCCAAATGTTAATCGATTGATTAATAATTCTAAGAGTATAATTCCTAAATTGCAAAGAAGTAATATAATTTATCAAATTTCATGTGGATGTCAGAAATTTTATATAGGTGAATCGAGATGTTCTGTGGAAAAAAGATTGAAAGAGCATCAATTATTATATAATCGAATTAAAAATAATGTAAATAGTCAATTTAATACAGCTTCAGTATTCTTTGACCATGAAAAAACTTGTAATTATAAGTTTACATTTAATAGTAATGAAATAAAAATATTAATGGAAGAAAGAAATCATAAAAAGAGAAAAATTAAAGAGGCAATATTAATTGATAAATATAAGAACGATGTTATTAATAGGCAAGTTGCAAATATGGCCATACACAGCTTATGGAAATATATGTAACATTAAGTTTAAAAATTTGAAATTCATTTAAAGCTGATGAGGATTACCATGTAATCGAAAGTGCTACAAAAGAATTTAGACTATAATATTATATTTACCGTTAATTTTTTCTTTTTATATATATATATTATGAAATTGTTTCTAGTCTGTTGAAATTCAATTTTGTGTATATTTCATTTTAATATTAAACTCTTGCCTCTTAGAAGAATACATACAATTCAAGTATGTATTCTGAAATTCATAACATTTAGAGTAAAACAATCATTGGTTTTGCTAGAATATTAAGATTTTAGCAGCTTCAACCAAAAGAACAATATCATTGCTATAAAAGCAATTGCTGTAGTATCCAAAACGTTTGTCCGATTAACATTGAAAGTGTAAATAACTAAATAAACCTCTCAAATAAAAAAGAATTCAAGACCAATCTCGAGATACCTATATATTAATAATCAAAATATAATATTGTAAATAGCAAAACAGTTTATCTGACTTATAATAAAATATGAAAATAAACAGCTATAAAAATAACTCCAGAGTCTATGTTTTATTTGAGATGGTTAAATAAATAATAGTATCACCAACTACTGAATTCATTAATTTTCTCAATATATGATAAAAAAGAATAGCTTTCTTCTTCTACTGCCATCATTTTAACCATTATTGATACACTTCAGGATAAAAGTCTCTCCAAGTTTAACATGTCTTCTCCAATCTCTAGCATTTCTTGTCAACATCACATCAACTCATCACACTTCCTTATTTCATGCTTCCATCTCATATCTTTCTAGGTCTTTTGTAACCTCTTCAAATTGAGTTTAATATTTCAACTGTTCATCTATTACAATTTCTTAGAGCTATATGTTCAGCTCAATTCCATTTCAATATCTTAAGCCCTTCAATGATGTTAGTAACACTTGTTTGTTTTCTTACCCATTTTTGTCATTTTCGATCTCTTCTTGTTACTTCTAACAAGCATTTTTTCTCACTTTGTTGGATAATCTGAAATATCTGTATTGCTCTTCTGTTTAATGTCCATGTCTCTGATCCATCAGTAAGAACTGGTAAACAAAATTTTTAAAAACCTTCCTTTTCAAACATATAGACATATTTCCTTTTAGTATTAACTTATTTCTATCAAAGACACTCAAACTAAATTTAATTCTATATTATTTCATCTCTTATATTTTCATCTTTAGAAATAATCTGACCAACATATTTGGAGTTGTTAACATCTTCTAACTAATCATTATCAATATTTATTTTTACTTTAGTCTTTTTAATGTTTAATTTTAGTCCTACACTCTTACTTTCATTGGATAATTTTTGCAACATTTCCTGAAACTCTGAAGCATTATTTGCAAAAACAATCACATCATCTGAAAAAATCTACATTAATCTTGATTACATAGTGATTAGCAAATGTTAGTGCATTTAAATCATATATTATAACAATTAATGACTACCTTTATCAATGGGAATTAGGATTTAGATATGGAAATAATGCAGAATGGAATATATTAAAATATATAGAGTTATTACCCTGGTGTTGGTTCTTTATAAATTGTTCAGTCAGATTAGCTTGGTACTGAAATTATTAGAGTGTTTTGAATTTAAGGTTTGTGACTTAAATATTAAATGGAGTTAACTGTGATTGCAAGCTAAATGTATAATTGAACTATTTCTCATTTTAATCCTAAACAACATGGATAAAAGAAAAATCCAGAAACCTGTCTGTGAATGGGGATTTAAATGCACAAAAATATTCAAGGTTATTAGAAATAGAATTAGAATACAAAGCAGTTTTTATTTTAAGTAAAATAATATAGAATATTCTTTTAAAAGATCTAGTTTAATTACCACATGCTATTTTGGAGATGATATAATCAATTTTTGCAAATAATGCTTCAGAGTTTCAGAAAATGTTGCAAGAATTATCAGATGAAAGTAAAAAAGTAGGACTAAAAGTAAATGCTAAACAGACTAATGTAATGTTCAAAGGATTTTTTCAAAAAATAAAGACTGATTATGATGAGTTAGAAGAAGATGACAACTACAAATACCTTGGTCAGATTATTACTACAGATGAAACATAATGGATGAAATTAATCACAGAATTAAACTTGGTTGGAGTACTTTTTGTAGAAATAATTTAATACTAAAAAGAAATATTATGGATCTGAGGCTTGGATACTTAATAAAAGAGCAATAGATAGATTTCAGATCACTCAAATAAGTATAGAGAGATACATATTAAGGAGTAACAAGAAAACATTGAAGACACAATACATGGCTAAGAGAACAAACAGGTGCTACTGATATTATTGAAATAATTAAGACTGGAGTTGGGATGTACATATTTCTAAAAGAGATGATAATAAATGGACAATTGAAATCTTAAACTGTATTCCAAGAGATTGTAAAAGACCCAGAATGATACCACATATGAAATGGATGGATGAAATAAGAAAGTGTAAAGGAATCATGTGGAGAAGTGAGGATAGAGATAAGAGAAGATGGATTAAACTTGGAGAGACATTCATCTTGCAGTGGATTGATAATGGTGGATGATGATGATAGATGCTTTGGTATATTGACTAAAAGTTAGAGAAACTATCTGCAATATTAAGGACCAGAAATTTGATTTCAAACCAAGTGGACTATGTTTCAGAAAGTTGCTCTATGTAATCAATATATCTAGCCATTCAAAATAGAAATATATTATTAGTTATAAGATTATGTTAAATATTGGCATGTTTTTATCAGATAAACGTGTGCTCTTCCGATCTGTTAAAATGAAAATGATGTGGGCTTGACTGATGATGGCAATGTTATAATTCTGGACATGGTAAGCCTTTGACTTATGTTTACTTTTAGAATAATTTTCAATTTTCACTCTAAAAATAAAGTAATATTAAAAATAAACAGTTTTCATATTTTTTAGCTTTGTTTCACATCATTGTAAAAGCCTTTGTCAAGAGAAATCTAAAAAAATGCTATCATTATATTTGTTAAAAAATGCATTTGTTCTGCTAGTAGTGAGATGTTTTGCTTTTTTAAAAAATTGTAAATTCACATAGTTTTAAAATATTGATGTTTTAATAAAAAACAAAATCAAATAAAGTCTATATAATCAAACAGTAGGAAAGAGTTGTAGCACTGCCTTCTTCTACCCCTTTGTAATGAATTTTAAACTATTTTCAAATATAGTAATCAATAACTTACTTTTTGTAAAGTTTATTAAGATTAACAATTATTTTTGCACAATAATTGTTTAATAATTATTAATAATCAAAAGTAGATATTATTACACTATTATTTTATATGTATATGTTTTATTTTTAAAAATAGAAGACAGTAGCTTATAATAAATGCTAACAAAGAAAGCCATGGTATTCTGATTGTTCAAGAAAGTGCATTTTTGCAGACACCATACTAAGATTATTATTTGAGATATTCTAAAAATTTCAATATTTTAAAACAGAATGTAATAGATTTACCAGAGGTTAATATGTTTTCATTTGTATTTTAATCACTAATTTCAATTAAATATAATATTAATACCATCTATATTTTTATTATTCTCTCACAATGCTTTTTTATAATCCACTGTTGACAGTTTCAATTGCCTCAGCAATGCTTCTTTATACCCTCTATTTATATTTCTACTTATATTTCCAAATATATGTAGAAGTTCTGAAGAAGATTGCTGGGGTAATTAAAACTGTCAATAGGGTATTGTAAAAAAGTAATAAAGAATATAGATAGTATTAATATTATTATGTATTTGGCAATGAATAAGAAAGATAAAGTTATAAAATTTCAAATAAAAAGATTTTATTTATTTTCTGAAAGTATTCTGCTCTGCCAAGTATATAATCATGAAAACATTTTTTTACTTTCAGTGCAATCTCTTTTTTTTCATTTGCAAAATTAAAATATAAATTTGAAGGGTTTTTCCACTTACAAATGTATATTATTACAAAATTAAGTTCAGTTTATGGAATTCTGATATGGAATAATGGTTTAATAGAAAAATCAAAAGTTGAAAACTTACAAATAGACTCACCAGGGAGTAGAATTAAATCTGCTACAGTGTTTGGGAGTTGCATTAATTCCAATTTTTGTAGTTATTACTTTGGGATATTCAAACAGGCAAAACTTTTCATACAGTAGTGGCACTCAGTGCCAGCCAGAGTAATCAATGGATGCCAGAAGGCTTGTGCATAAAGTCCCTATCTAGTGCCTACTCATTCAATATCCCCAGACTAGTTTCTGGCATTCATTGATTATTCTGGCTGGCACTGAGTGGCACTACTGTATGGAGAGTTTTGCCTGTTTGAATAACAGTTATGTGCAAGCATAAGAAATGGCGATCATGTAATGTTTAGTGGTTTTACTTTGGAATATATGACCAATAAGCTTGACAATGACTGTAGATCGTTAGTAATATTTTTTGTATATTAATTAGTATCAATGCCATTTCATGTACAGTAATGTATATCATAACTTATTAGAAAGTATCTGTCTTAAATTTTTAATATTTATACATTCAAAGATATAATAAAAAAGACTTAGTGGTCTTGTATTAGATACAAATTTTGATTAACTTTTTTACCTTAGTCGTAATTACTCAAAAACGTTTTATCAGTCTATAATATTTTTTCAAAATTTTTTTTTTTGAAATGGCTTATAATTTTAGATAACAAGACTTCATTCTTTCTTTTTTTAAAAAAAAAAAAAAAAAAATAGAAATGATAAATTCACTCTTTGAAAAATAAAAATAACAGTCATCTAAAAAAAAGGAAACTAAATAAAGAACATCCTCTTAAAAAACATTAATAATCTCTGCTTCATAAGAGGTAATATGATTGACATTTTGGTTGGTCAAATGTTATTTACCGACAGACTGTTATTTCAGTACAAATAATTCCTACACACACAGACATATAATATAAATGAGCAAAAATGAAGTTATTAACATAAAGAGGAATTTTAAATCTTATGTCGTTGCGTCAATTATTTCTATATGATTATTTATTCAGTAAAATGTCAGGATACCTTACCCACACCATTCGCCAGTAAGGAGAGTTTATTAAATATAAAACCAAAAATACAATAGATTTCCTTCTCAATAATCTGATATATCTTAACTAAAACAATAAATAATTTTTTTGAAGGCAAGATAAATTTGTAAGTGAATGATTTCTTATCCATATTTATAGTCATGATAGAAAAGACAGAAGTAAGGCTTTTATTCTCAGAAGCTATAAAATCAACTGCCAAGACAGAATTTGGCTATCAAAGATAGAGAATTAATAAAACTTTTATGATTGTGGATCTAGATTCATCATCAAAGATAATCATTTACTTATCTATCTACAACAGTACATCACTTTTAATTGAAGAAGGATTACATGAAAGGGAAAATTTTTCTAATACCAAATGGGACATTCGTATAATTTGTAAAGGTAAAAAAAAAATGAAAATACAATTGATCTAAAGTGGAAGAATTTATTGTGAAGATTGATACTATATTAGACAGAATGATGAGATTACTTATTCTATTTAATAGAATACTTGAAGTGCAAATAATTTAAGTTTATATTCCAATAACTTTTCCGTATAATGATGAAGTAAAAGAATTTTATATACGTGTAGAAAATACTTTTGATTATACCCAACAACACTTTAAAATTGTCATGGGAGAAGCTTATTGCTAGAATTGGGAAGTGAGTGAAAGTGCAAAATGTCAGGAATATATTTAGCTTTGGCAAGAGAAATGAGGGATGGCACAGACATATGGAATTTTCAGAAACAGAAAAATTTTATATTATAAACATTTTTTATAAAGGAAAAAACTAAATAGGATGGACAGAAAACATCCAAATGAAAACAAGAGAATGGGTTTATATTTTAGATAACAGAAAATATGTATTATAATGATAGTAAAGCTCTTAAAAAATTCAACACAGAAAGTGGTTATTGATGTGTAAATACTATACTAAGAACTGAAACAAAGATATTCTAGAATAAGCATTTATTTACTCTCAAAGGAGACTTTAAATTATAAGTAGCTGAGTAATACTTTCAATCTAGAAGGTTGTATTTGTAGCACACAAAAACAGCTGTTGACACTGTCCTTAATAAAAGGTAGTTAATATATAAATCAATAGATTGACATCCACTTTGACAAAGTGATACAAGGGTCTTTTTTGTCTATTGCATAGGTGTTATGAGCAATAAATGTTGCCTCTTTGAATTTTTTTTTCCATTCATTGCATTCTGCACACACTATGTTAATATTATGTGGATTGAAGTTATGGCCAGATTCTATTTTATGCTCAAGAAACACCAACATCACACTAGGAGCTTTCTTTGCACAGTTGTAAATATATTTAAGCTGCACCAGTCTAGTAACACTATTAGAGTGTGATTCATCATAATAGACTGCTTTATAAGCAGGTTTATTGCAGTTAATCCTGTAAACAATCTGGAAGACCTGGTTTGGAGGCAACCTTTCTATAGTAATGTTTAGGAACTTATTTAACTTAGAAAATATATGAAAGCTGATGTTAAAAATGTTATCAAAACACATATTATGTAAATGATGTGATAATCCAGGAATGGAAGGAATACATCCACTTGTTTGCATTATTGGAATCTAGAGAGTGGGTATTTATTCTCAAATAAAAAAATTTTTAAGTATTTTTAAATCTATTATTATAGAGCACTGAAAATTTTGAAATTGTTAGATCGGAAGTCGAACTCCAATAATGTGCTATTACTTTAAATATAAATCTTTGCATACTCACATGTCAGTAAGATTCACTTAAGTTTTTAAATTCTTACTAATGTGTGAGTGCATGAAGATTTATAATATTTAAAGTAATAGCGCATTATCGGAGTTCAACTTCTGATCTAACAATTTTAAGTATTCTTATTAGATTAGTATAGTTATAACTACATTGATCAAGTTTTAAATACAACTTTCAATATTGGTTTTTTGATCTGATTCAATGGTAAATTGCATGCTAATAGTGCCACTAGAATGACACAGCTTATAGTTTACAACTGCACAAAGAAAGATCCTAGTGTAAAGTCAGTATTTTTTGAACATGAAACAGAATCATCACCTCAATTCACATAATATTAATGTAGTAAATGCAGAAAGCAATAATTGAAAATAAAAATTCAGAGAAGCAAGTTGTATTGCTAATTACACCTAACAATAAACAGAAAAGATTATTGTATCACTTTATTATTTACATGTTAACTATCTTTTATTAAATCATTATTTTATCTTAATAATAGTCTCACCAATTGAGTTCAAACACTATGAATATGACCTTCTATGTTGAAAGCATCTCTCAGCTATTTATTACTTAACATCTAAATAAATGAATTTTTATCGTTGAAAATGAATAAATGCTTATTATAGGATTACATAGTAAAAGAAGAGAAGTAAAAATTGTTATAAAATCATAATACAAAAATAGTTGTTTTTCTTTTTCATATGTTATAGCATCATCCAGGAGGTGAACCCACAACACCTGTCTGCAACCAACTGCTTGCTTGCAAAGCAGCGGCGCTGACCTCTCGGCTAATAACGCTTGACTAATACAAAGATAGTTGATATAAAAAAAAGCATCATTTCACCAGGAAATTTTCATGTTAGACATAGTAATGAATAAAAAGTAAGGAATATGGAAATATAAAAAGAAGTGAACATCTGGAATTGATTTAAAATAGTATAAAAAACGATTATGATGATATAAGAAAATATGATTGTAAATTGACAAAAGAAAAATATAGGGGAAAATATAAAATAACATCTTGGTATTGGAAGGAAAGTTATCTCAGTAGTAACAAGAAAAGATGTTATTGTTGATAAAGTATGAGAAGACATCTAAAATGCATGGAAGATTTCTAAAATAAATTGCGTAAGGATCAAAAAAATCAGGAAAACATGGAAAACAATTCAATTATTACACCTTCTTAATTGATACTCATTTTGAAATGAACAGATGAGGCATGCAATAATTTTTTGATGGCAGAAAATTTTTCAAAAAATAATGGAATAATTATTTTAATTTTTTGATTTTTTCATGTGTCAAAGCATCGGCCAGGAAGCGAACCGGAGACAACTGCTTGTAAGGTGGCTGTGCTGACCACTCGCCACCAACGCTCATAAAAAAGCTGTGGAGGAATAGTCAATAATCAAATTAATAAATGATAAAGATATACTAAAATATTTAAAAGAATTCAGTAATAATACTAATATACAAGAGAAGTGCTAAATAAATATACAAGAGAAGTGCTAAAAATAAAATTAGAATTAACAGATCTATCATCCTCTCTCTCTTTTATATAAAACATTTACCAAAATAATTGCAACTTAACTATTGCGATTCATGGATTCATACCTGTCAACAAAAATGAAATTAAGAGTAGATTTAGAATAGTGGATTATATTTAAATTTCAAAATATAGAAAAGATGAATGAATAAAAAAGTTATCATTACATTGTGAATTTATTGATGGCAAGACATTTGATTCTGTAAGCATTTCCATGGTGATTAAAACATTGAAACATATGAGATAGATCCTGAATATTCTCATTTTGTGAAGAATATTTTAATTCAAAATGAAAGAGCAATGATCATGTTGTATGGTAACATTAAGACGCGTATGACTAATAAGGCTATATATGAGGGTGATTCTATAGTCTCAAAAAGTTTTTATAGCAGTACTATAAGAAGAATTTTATGGATTAAAATGGGAAACTAACAGAATAAAAATAAATGGACATTATTTAAGTCATTTGGATTTTAAATATGATATGGATGTTTTTTTTTTAAATAATACTTCAAAGTTTAAGGAAATGTTGCAAGAATTATCAAATTAAATAAGAAAATAGGGTTAAAGATAAATACTAAAAAGTTAAAAAAGTAGTATTAGGTGTATTTCTTCAGAAAAAATAAATAAAGATTGGTAATCATAAATTAGAGACAGTTAACATTTACAAATATTTGATCAAGCATAATGAATAAAATTAACCATAGAATGTGTTTGGATCTGAAATATATGTATGCTTGCTATCTAAAAAGAATAATAGGATGATATTGGCTTTATTGTGGACTGCAAATGTTGATAAAGACTAAAAATGTTGTAAATTATTAACTTTAAATTAGATTAAACTAATTTATGATAGAACTTCCTATTTCCAATTTCCAAAACTATGGATTTATTTATTCATGATTTAAAAATAATGCTCAAAATTAAAAAAAAAAATTTTCTTCTGAATTTTGATACTTTTAATTGAATAGCAAATTCTCCATACAGTAGTGTCATCGATGCAAGCCTTGGTAATCAATGGATACAAAAAGTTTGTATACAAAATCCCTATCTATTGTGACTGTTTAACAGCTTGTGCAAACATATGAAATGATGATCACGTGATGTTTTTGGAGTTGTTTTATTCTCAACCCTAAGGGAAATGCTGTTTAGATTACTGATGGGTTCTATAGATAAAAGGTAGTGAAATGGTCTTTGTGGATAATAAATAAACAGTGCTCAACCAACAGCTGCTGCTGTCTTGTAGAAAAGGATGATGGTTTATCAAAGGCTAGGTCCTTTTCTGATGCAAACGGTATTTTCTATCTACCTCTTTCCTCTTTTCAGTCACTCAAGTTAGTGTGGACCAGTGGTCATCTGAGCTGTCATACAACAGACATATATCTATGCAAACAGTGACAATGGGATTCTGTACAAACATTTCCATTTTGCAACTACAAGCACAGCATTTATGATCCCATTTCTCTCTTTTTTAATAGCTAATTGCTTAAAAATTATGAAAGGAATGATGAAGATAGGCTTAGTAGGATGACATTTCCTATTTATGATTTTTATTTGAGGCAGTACAATCACTGAAGAATTGACTTAAAGTTGGATTTCAGTAAGATAGAAATTTCAGCTAGGAGAGGTTATATATTTAGGCAGCCACATTGAGGGATCACACTTTATGACTCAAATGTGTAAGACTTAGAAAACACAGTCCAAAACTGCCTGTCTCACACAATCAGGCTAGGTTGTCATGCCTGATGGATAACTCATTATAGGTATAAAAATAATGTAGTTATAATAATTATTATATTAAAAAAATAAATACGTACAAAGTATCTACAGAAAAGCTTTACTTAATCATAATAGCATGGTATGTTTAGCATATCTTTGACTACTGACTAGTCATAAACACAACATGGATTGTAAAAGGGGCTTGTAATGTTTGTAAGAGAACAATCAAAATAGAGAATTTGCATATCTGACTTGTAAATAAGTTCTTTCAGATGAGCCACTTTTCTGAAAGTGGAATACATGATTTTTTTTTTGTTGATACCATGTCTATCCTTGGCAACATGCCAGGCCTCCTTCATTTTATGTTTGCCATCATTACAATAAAAACAGACAATGTTGGAAATTGTAGGTTCAAAGCTGTGTTTCAGTTTGGATTCATGCTCAAAGAAAATGAATTTGGCTTCAGAATGCATTTTGGCTCGATTATATAGGTACCTGTATTGCACAATGTGAGTTGGCTCAATTACACAGGTATCTGTTGCATGATGTGGGTGGATAAGTTGGTATGTAATTCATGATAATAAACTGTATGACAGTCAATATTGGCACATCTAATTCTGTACACCATTTGGGATATTAGAGCTCAGAGGGCAGTTTGTCTTTGGCATTGTGAAGGCCAGCTTGGTGATTAATAACACAGATTTTATTAATCTGATGGGTAATCCCAGGTATATATGGAAATAATATCCAGGATTTATTATCAGCTTCAATAGGTGAATATCTAATTTTAGAGTAAAAGGTTTTGACGGTTTGGATAAGAGCTATGTCTTTATATGGTATGTTATGCAAACATGTGACATATGTTTGAATGTTGTTGTTTTTCTATCTGATTTTAGCTTATATAGATATGGTTCCTTACAAAAATGCCTTGAGACTGGCATTAATAATTCATGTTATATAATGCGGCACACATGAATAGATTTGACTAACATTTTATAGTTTATGTGGTAGATTTCGTGCTGTATATATAAATCTAAGAACTTGATAACTTTTAGATTATCTTCATTCTCAATAGTTCACATCAATGAAGAGGGGTGTGTAAGATCTGCTATATGTCTTTGATTTGTGTATCTGAGGCACAAATAAGCACATTGTCTTCGTATCATATATATATAAAACAAGAATAGGATTTGATAAAATATTTTGGTAAGAGATATCCTCTTGTATAGTGCTTGATATTATACAAATTCTCTATTTTGGTTATTCTCTTATAAACATCACACGCTCCTCTTACAATCAGTTCTAAGTTTATGACTTCTCAGTAGTCCAAAACATGCTAAGAATACTGTGCTATTTTGATTAAATAAAGCTTTTCCCTAGATACTATGTGCTTAATTATTTTTTTGAATTACATTTTCCACAAAAAGTTTATCAAAGTTTTTTGAAATAATTATTATCGTAATTGTACACTAGGCTCGCAAAGTATCACAAGAAAATAACAATAACAGCCACCGACCTCTCTTAATTATTCTAAATGACTTCAATTTCTACCTTAATTGTAAATAAATATTAATTTTAATGTTTCTAGGTTAATAATTATATGTATATAAATTCTTTCGATTTACTACCGAAAATAGTTTCATTAATAAAAACATGTTTATATATATATATAGCTAAAGTAATTTTAAAAAGCAATAATTAAAAGTATAAATCAAAACAATATGTTAATTTTATACCCTCTGCAGACTTTATTTTAAAAAATGTAAACACAAAAGCGAATCTAATATAAAGTAATTTTCTTTCCTCTTCAGTGATTTTTGCTGAATTAATTACAGCACTGATTTTGAAGCAAAAAGCTATAGTACTATGATAAAAAAGATAAAAGATATTGATCTTAACATTCTTTAATTTTATTTTTAAATGTGCGGGCATATACATTATATATATATTACTACAGAATATAAATAATGACAATGGCAAATTATAACTTTAATATAATCTGAATGAAAATATACCCCAATCATTGGTCGCCATTTGTAACAGCATAAAAATACGAACCAAGGAAGAACAATTCTACTTTACTAATGCTGTAGAGTCATTTATAACAGAATGGAAATAATAAACTAAATTAAAATGAATATCAATTAATGAATAATAATCTAACACTTAATTCACTAAAACAATGATATATAAGGGATTTGAACTCAGACTTTCACACGCTCCTCAACCATCCATGCTATCTTATAATGCTGATACACTTGATCACAAACACATTGAAAAGATAAATAATCACCAATATGCGTATTTCGTGCTAAACCAGTACTAGTCACTTGGTCCAGATTATCATCTCCACAAAGCTCAGCTTATATTAAGATAGCTAATCTTCATATTTTAATGGACAGGCTTCAAACAACTCCACTCCACAACTCTTCAGCCATCCATTTCATATTTCAAAATATAGTGCTTTAAGGTCTGGCCACCCATTGTATATGTATGTAAATGGACTATATCCTGTACATGAGGTCTCAAAGTGACTCGTGGTCAACATGGGTAGGATAAGAAAGTTGGAACCAAGGTGTGCTTTCAGCATTCCATCATCAGATTTTCAAGGAAATGGATGGCTGAAGAGTTGTGGGGTGGAGTAGTTTGAAGCCTGTACATTAAAATATGAAGATTGGCTATCTTAATATAAGCTGAACTTTGATTGTATATATGTGTGGAGATGATAAGGTGGACCAACCGACAAGTGCTGGTTTAGCATGAAATACGTATATTGGTGACTATTTATCTTTTTAATGTGTATGTGATCAAGTGTATCAGTGGTATGAAATAGCATGGATGGTTGAGGGTCATGTGAAAGTCTGAGTTCAAACCCCCTATATATTACATATATAATAAATTGTTTTTCTCTTCACCAATAAAAATTGTAATTTTTTCACATGAGTTATTGAAGCTGTAATTATACTATAATGTTTAATATGCCTGCTTAGTGCTTTCAAGATTTAGTATTCTAATCTCATAGCTTTACTGAATGAAAACTGTTGTAATTTATTGTACACATATGCAAATGTGCTTGAATGTTTAATTAGTTAATCCATTGTTTGGAGAGAGCAAAGCATGCCTCTCTTCTATTAATGGCACTTAGATCATTTGCAATGTAAAAAGCTTCTTTGGCCTTTCTTTTGGCACCACTTTTTTCTGTGCAAATTATTTGGGCAGAACTGGGTTCAAATGCATGGCCTGTAGCTATTTGGTGGTCCCAGAAGATTGATGTTCCTTCAGTTTTATTTTTAACCCTGTTGTATGCATAAAATAGAAAAAAATCAAGCCCCTCGTGTGGTCTATAAAATAGGATGCCCTCAATTAGGCTGCCAGACATCTTACTACAGTGAGACTCGGGCTAATATCAACACAAGAATTTACCAACACAGGTATGCATACAACAGGGTTAAAAATAAAAATGAAGGAACATCAATTTTCTGGGACCACCAAGCAGCTACAGGCCATGTATTCGAACCCAGTTCTGCACAAATAATTTGCACAGAGAAAAGTGATGCCAAAAGAAATATCAAAGAAGCTTTTTACATAGCAAATGATATCAGTCCCATTAATAAAAGAGAGGCATGCTTTGCTCTCTCCAAACAATGGACTAACTAATTAAACATTCAAGCGCATTTGCATATGTGTAAAATAAATTACAACAGTCTTCATTCAGTAAAGCTATGAGTATGAGATTAGAATACTAAATCTCAAAAGCACTGAGCAGGCATATTAAACATTATAGTATAATTACAGCTTCACTAACTCATGCAAAAAAAATCGCATATGTATAATTACGTATATAAGTGCAGGTATGAAAAAAGCCTGTTCTGTAGAAAAAAGATTCATATTTTAAAACGATAATATTTTTTGTTGTAACGCCATAAATTCAAATAGCATTTCGAACAGATACAAAATAAGTAAATCATTGCTTCAAGATATTCTAAAAATATGAAGCATTATTTGCAACAGATTAAAGATAATTCCATAAAACTAAATATTATCTTATAAGAAACGATCTATGACTATTATGTAAACTATTTATAATAGAATAAAAATAATAACAAAGAATTAGATAAATAAATCTTAATATTCCTTATGAATTATAACATTATTTATAATAACACAAACATTTACTACAAGTATTTATATTTAAATTTAAATGAAATGATTCATGGATAAATGAGATAGTAATTTAATATGTCTTACAATTTTAAAATATCAATCATATCTAAATAAATAGATAACTCAATAATTGATTTCTAAGTATAATTAAACAAGAATAATACTAACTCTGCCATGCTAATCCAATAATATTTATATACTCATTAATTAAAGTCAATTATAATAAGATTAAATACTTAATAATCAGACAAAATCAATTAACATATCTCTCCACTTTCACCAACTTACAATACTATAAAATATAATCATCCTATTAGATATTATTAACATTTATAATATCCAATCACATCAATATATAAAATAAATGATAGATTCCTATTTGATGCTTATTCAAATGCTATGGACAAATCATATTCAATTACCTTCAGTTTAATAAAGCTAAGTTGTTAAAACTTTAGACTATAATTATGAAGACATATGAATGATTTATTCATGTTATTATAATCAAATATTAAAATTTAATATTTAAACTTAAGTTATGAATTGCACCAATGAATTTTAAATATATTTAAAGCAAATCCAAATCACTCTAATTTATAACAGCATAAAATTTATTATTTTACCAATGCTCTATAATCGAATAAGATTACAGGTTTTATGGTTGAATACTGACTTAACATAATATACAGCTTAATCAATAATAGTTTAAAATAAAATATGTAAATATCTAATTGCAATTACCTTTACTCATTTTTAATAATTACCATATTTATACTATTATCAATCATCAAATCAATTCAGATATAGCTTTTATCTTAATATAATTATTACTTGTAACTAGCAACATAATTGCAATAAGCTTCTATATATATATATCTTAATATATATCTGAGCACTTATATTATATGTGTAGAGATGATAATGCTGGTTTAGCATGAAATATGTATATTGGTGATTATTTATCTTTTCAGCATATATGTGTTTAAGTGTATCAGTGTTATTAGATAGAGTGGAGAGTGGTGGGTCATGTGAAAATCTGTACTGACATACCCTATATATTACATATATAGACAGAGGTACATAATAAGCCTGTGTTTCAGTTAATAAGCTTCTAATTATTTATTAAACATTTAAGAATGTCAAATTAATAAATTTGTTATTGTATAAAAATCTATACCTGGTTAATAATAAACGTTAAATGTAATACAAAGAAAATGGTATGCAATTATACTCTCTTACACCACGTCTGGGATGCATCTTGAAGATGGCTGCAAGCTATCATTATATTTTCCTCTTCAGTCATGGCATTAATGCTGAAATATCTTTCCAGACTATTGATGAATTCAATAGGTGCCTCACCAGCATTTCCTGAAAAAATCCTTATTTTAAAAAACTGGTTTACAAGTGCAGCCATTTGGTTTGCATATTGACTCTCTATCTTTATTTCTCCTAACTTAATATTTTCAATTTCTTTTTTTAATGTATACATGGCAGTTTTGCTTTTGGTTTGACCATCTTGTCTATGGTCATCCTCCAATTGTTTTACTATTTCTCAGATTCCATCATCTCTAACCTGCAGGAATTTAATTTGATTAGTCAGGTCCACTATATGCTCTTTGTCCAATTCCAGGCTTTGCTGACTTGTCTCCTGCACTTGCCTAATTTTATTGTCCATTACTTCTTGTATCTTTTTTATTTTCATATCCTGTTCTTCTTTGTTTTGTCCCACTTCATTATAAACTTTTTCTTTAATCTGTTTGATTCAGTCTGCTATTTCATTAGCCATATTTTTACTGTTTTTCATCAATTTTCTGTAGCATATCTACTTTTATTTCTTTCAACATTTCTTCTGTTATTTTTCTATTTTCTGCTTCTCTTTGTTGATTCTTTATATTATCATCTTCTCTTTCTTAACCTTTCTTTTTATTGTCTTCTCCTCTGTGTTTATTATCATTTTCTCTTTGTTGGTCTCTCTTTTTATTCTCTTCTTCTTTTTGTTTATTATCATTTTCTCTTTGTTGGTCTCTCTTTTTATTCTCTTCTCTTTGTTTATTATCATTTTCTCTTTGTTGGTCCCTCCTTTTACTTTCTTCTTTAAACATTTCTAATAATTGGGATAACACGAAAGCCTACTCTATTCTCTGAATTCCTTCCATTGCTTGCTGATCATCTTCTTTTGGATTATTTTCTTCCATCTTTTTTTGCTTTTCCTCTTGTAAACATATATGTTTCTATTATAGATTTTTATTCTTAAAAAACAAACTGTATAGAATTATTTTTACACAAGAACTACAAATCTGAACTTAAATATATCATAAAATAAGTTTGATATGACCTCCCCTTCCATGCAACCATATTTCACCATATCTAACATGACTACTATATTATCATTACTCCTTATCTGCCTTTCCTTCAACCTTATTGTCTCAATACCTGGTTTTATTTCATTAATTTATTTCCCCTGCTTTATTCTCTAATTCTATCCTGTTCATGTGTGTGTGACCGGTTTTCATTTCTATTGTATTTTTATTATAATTACATATGCATGTACAAACACAAGTTCATGTCAAGAACCATTTATCAAAACCTTTTTTTAGAGATCTGATGAGAATCTGACAGCAAAATAATGAACAGTGATTTGCAATTTTGGGATAGATACAGGAATTCAATCACTGGACTATAAGTATACAATGCAGCATGAACTCACAGAGGTCTATCTCAATTTAGACCCTATAAGCTACCACAACCCTTAATATAAAATAAAAATGCAAAAATCTTTGCAAAGCCCTGCTTCTTTGAGTCATAGAGGCTGGAAAATACAAACTATGCCTTGCTCCTTTTCTTTGGAGACTTAGAGGCTGGAATCATGGCAGGACTATGTTAACTGGACCATGATAAACAATCAAAAAAATCTGAAAATGTGAGGGTTGGAGCAATGCCTGAGAAAAAACACTCTATGGAGTTGTATGAAAAACATTGCATCCTCAAGCCAACAACAAAACATTACATCCATCACCAAAACTGAAAGTACTTCTAAACAAATTTCAACAGTCAAAAACTCAATCCAATCTCCAAAATTATGCCTTGATTAGCTGTTCAACTTTAAATATGAACTCCTTAAATAAAAATTAATATTCCTATTTTGTAATTTATAATTGAATTATAACAATCATCCTCTATACTCTTGTCACATTTTACAGTAACATGTTTAAATTAATTCTGCATCAAAATACAGAATTTTGTTTTTCAGGTGTATTTCTGAGATTCAAGTTATGTTGTCACTGACCATCAGAACCTGATCATCATTGTGTCCAATATTGGGTGCCAATTGTAACACTACAGGAAATTCATGGTCATACCTGGAGTAATGGTCACCAGTACATGAACATCAACAATCCTAAATTGGTTAGCTATTGGTAACTCTCCAGAAAATTGGGGTTTAAAGCATGAGGAATCTGAGGAATTAAGTTAAAAAAATCTATAAATACCAAACTAAATAAAAGGTAGTGTATAGACATTGAAGAATATTTTCTTCATGCCAAGCCAGGAATCACCAGCACCACCATCATCATCATCTGGATGCCCTACACTTAATATAACCCTCTATCCCATATAGCTGTTATGCACAAATATAGCTCAGGAAGCAAGAATTCTATAATTTATTACTGTGGGAAAAAGGGAAATAAATAAATAAATTAGCTTATTATAAATAATCTTAAGCAATTCATGGGCTTCCCCTACTTATAAATAATTAGTTTTATTGTGATCAAGAAAAAAAATGAAATCTTAGAATATAAGCTGTCATGATATAAGGTCACACACACACTGCACTTCATGAAACAGGAATTGGATAGAATAAAGTAATTAAGACTAGAAATAATATTTTAAAAAAAACAATTATTTAATATCTTAATTAACAAAAAAAATAACATGATAGTAGATCATTTCAAACATCCACTTCATCATAAAAAAGAAATATACAATTTGATAAAATTATATTAACCTATCAATTAATTTTTATTCATGGATTAACTTTAAATTCATTTGGTTCTTTCTTTCAAATTTTTATGAGTTTGTTAAGATCAAAGATAGCAATCTTTCATTCTACCCAGAGGGCAAATTTAGAGAAAAAACTATTACATTTATGAAACAAAAAAAAATCTATTAATAAAAAAATAGTGTGCACATGTAATAAAAAAAATACCTGTAGCCATGGGTCTCTTGTCAATAAAGGCCTTTCCAGTTGCAATTTCAGTTTTTTCTAATGGAGTTTCTTCTTGAAGGCTTCTAATCATGGGCCTGGTTAAATTTGTCCTTTCATTTTTGTAAAAATTTTGTCCATTTAGTTTTTCTCTTGAATTTCTAGGTCAGACAGATGTAGACAGAGTCTCATTGCTCTTGTTTGAAGACAATGCTACAGACTGCTTAAAGTGGATTTTACCTTCCCTACATTTTTTGTAGTGAAGGTAGGGAAGGTGATGCCTAGCTTTTAGCTGAATTTAGCACATGGTTTTCATTGTACAAACCATTTTTAGTGCTAAACTCATAGTATGCTAAAATCTAGATTAAAATTTTTTATTATTATATTCAACATCTTAGTTAAGATTCATGCTGTGTTATGCCAGAGGTTGGTAAAGGCTTCTGCTTCTTTCTTTTCAGCAATTGGATTAAAACTTCACAGCTTTCTCTTCAACAACTAAGATAGAAATACTTTCTTCTACTATATTTTTAGCAGTAGAATTAAGATTTGACTGCTCTCTTCAACAGTTAAGTTAGCAATAGTTTCTCCTATCTTTTTCATCAGCAGAATTAAGATTTGACTGCTCTCTTCAACAGCTAAGTAAGCAATAACCTCTGTCCAGACACTTGGGTATAGTTACTATTTCACACCCCCACATATATTTTTTAGAACAATCTTGCCCACAAGCCAATTACAATCTGTCTCTTACATTATCATTTTCATGACAACCAATTAAATAAAATTTCATAACTACAATTATTCAGCTAATTATCTCCTTAATCATAGATTAAAAACAAGTTAAGAACAATAATTTAACAACATAAAATTCTTGGCATTCCTTTTTAATTAAAAATCAAATTTTGCAAAAAAAAAATAAAATCCATTAATTGCATTAATTTGATTTTTTTCCTTTCATTAAATAGAGATAAAGAGAGGAAAACAACTCTGATAAATTAAAATTTACAAAATTATTAAAATCCTGTTTTTGCTCTTCCTTTTCTTTTATTTATTTATTTTTTTTAAAAAAATATACTTAAATATATTTAATGTTTGAGAATTTTCAAACTATCATATGGGGATTTTACAATGAGTTAAATAATGGCTCTTTAATAAAAATAGGTCTAAGAAAATTTAAATTTTATTTTCCCTCATTAATATTTTTTTCTTCTTAATTCTCAAACTTGAGGAATATGCTGCCAACTATCTATTTTTTTGCCTAGTGCAGCTATGTAACCAACTGGTTGCAACATATAAGCCCATATAAACAATACCTATTTAAAGGGAAATCAATACTTACATTATATGCTATTTGATTTATAAACTTGCACAGAGTCTTGTGATGAACTGGCAATATATCCTTTTTCAATGACTTTTAATTGGAATTAGATCCATGTCTAGTAAAACAATATCGGATATTTAATTGCATTGACTATGTGTCATTAAAACCTGACTTTGTAAAAGTAAAATAAAAACCTTAGTTAACAGCCTTACCCATTACTAAATGATAAGACTTTGAGTGATTTCTATATTTTGCTGTATAAATAAGAATATCAGGTATTCATTTAATAAACAATATTGAATGCTTAATTGCATTAGCTATAAAATATTTCTTAAGTCTTATTAGAATCTGCTTGTCTTTTTTTTTTCAATAAATGAATATCTGCTAACTCTTATTTATATGACAAAAGAATAGAAAACCTGTTAAGTAATGCTTTTATTTTATTGTTTCTCTGGGTGATATTGTTGGAAAATCTTTTGCAATGCAGTGGGCCCTTGAAAGTTTATTTTAGAAGATTCAATAATGTTAGTGGTAATCCTGCAGTAAGAACAGGTTAATTATCATCAATAGTGATTTTCAATCAAGTATTAAATGTCTAAAGCAGAAGCAATTATTTCCATACAATACTGCCACCTAGTGCAAGCTATAGTAATCAATATATGCTAGAAGTTTAGGTGCACTGCTTCCACATCCAAGTTTTCCATTAATGAAAACCATAATCTAGAAAATAGTCTAAAGATATTTGATGGGAACATACTGTATAGGGATTATTATACACAACCTTCTAGCTTATATTGATTACTGTAACTTGCACTAGGTGACACTATTGTATGGAATAATTTGGCACTATTTTAACAGTTTGTATAAGTAAAAAGAAAGATAAACATGTCATGTTTCAACATTCTTAAAAAATCTATTAAAAATGTACTTTATGGTAATCTTTTTTAGTATTCTGCAGTAGAAAAAATTTGAGTAAAAACAGTTTAAAATGCGCGCGCACTTATATATATATATGTTCTTTATACATAGGAACAAAACTCTAATGTATATGAAATCTGTATATTTTTGCATTACTTAACCCCCAACCCAACCCCTCCAACACCCCCCACACCCCCACAAACCAAGCCACCACACCCCCCCGAGACCCCCCCCCGCTAAACATTAATAACTTGCTTAGAAAATTGCAAACATGTCACTAGGTTTATGTTAATAAAAAAAAAAGAATTATATATTTAAAGAAGTCATTACGTATATATAAATTCGAATTAAAGGTCCTGCATAGTTTAAGCCATTGATGAATTAGTAGACTCTGGAATTAAAATTTTATTGCTGTTGCGTTAAAATATATATAAACTTTCCATTTTAAACTTGAAAAAGCGAGTATAATTTTTGAAATATGAATTTTTTTTTCTACAGAACAGGCTTTTTTCATACCTGCACTTATATATGTTATATATAGGAGGTTTGAACATGTGAAAAGTCTGAGTTCAAACCCCTTAATAAATATTTATAATTTATTTTGGATTTGTGAACTAAAGATTAGAGGATCGTATTTCACTTTTTTGTCATTTCCGGTGCGCGAACATCATACGACTTTCCCGAGTGACCAATCATACGATAAGTCTCCCCCACCCTTTTAATCATGTAAATCGAATAAAAGTCCGCTAATACTAATAGAAGCGATAGAAATATTTTTTTATTTAAAAATGCTTGCATTAAATTCGATATATATGTATAATTCGGGGAACTTCCAAATGAATATAGAAATTGAAAACAACTTAAGCTTTTAAGACGTACTTCTTATTGCAAAAAAAGGAAATAGGATAAAAAATTATTTTTAAAATGAAATTAATATATAAGTAAGCTAACATCTGTGTTTATTTTTTTAATGAAAATCAATATTTATTTTAGTAACGCTTTAATATCGAAAAATAATATATATATTCAAGAAAACATAAATTAATGATAATAAAGTACTTTTAAATATTTTTAAACTTATAATACACCTGTTTATCTGCTACGAATTTTTTTTTCGTTTTGATATATATATACAATATGTCAACATAGTTAACCCTCGATATTTACACAAGCGAATGCGGCAATTAAGATAAGTCATTCTATTTATAGGACTAGTTAAATTAATACATTGTACAGGCTTAAACCTGCATTTATATATGTAATATATGCGGGATTCAGGTGGTTCAGCAATGTAAGATGGCACTGAGAGTTGTGGATCGTGTGAAAATCTGAGTTCGAAGGACTAGTTAAAGTAATTCAAGATTAGTTGATTCTTAAAAAAATGTTTGCCTTCTGAAATGAGAGTTCTGCTTCAAAAACGCCTTAAAATATATAAATAATAAGCATATTTGAAATTTACCTCCAATGCATAGAAACATTTCTATCAATCCAGAGAATTAATACAATTTAATTATGAGATTAATTCATATTATTATTTAACACAGGCTTATTATATACCTGTGTCTATATATGTAATATATAGGGTATACGAGTACAGACTTTCACACCACCCACCATTCTCCATTCTATCTCTTAACACATATATGTTGAAAAGATAAATAATCACCAATATACGTATTTCATGCTAAACCAGCAATCATCAGTTGGTCCAGATTACCATCTCCACATATATATTCTATAAGTGCTCAAATATATATTAAGATAGCCAATCTTCATACTTTAATGAAATACGTATATTGGTGATTATTTATCTTTTCAACATATATGTGTTCAAGTGTATCAGTGTTAAGAGATAGAGTGGAGAGTGGTGTGAAAGTCTGTGCTCGTATACCCTATATATTATTATTTAAATGAAATGTATGTATAAATAACAATAGGTAAACCTAACAATATATAAATAAACTGATTCTGTATTGACATATTTTACGATTATCCAATGCTTTATAGTTTTGAAAGTTCATAAGAGATTAAAGCACTAAAAGTGAAAGAGCTTGGCTATAATTTTGAATCTTAAATTCTAGAATAATTCATTCTATCATGGTAGCAAATCATGCATGGATAGTATATGATAAATAAAATTATATACATAGCAACGAGTTATTTTTTACATTTACGGAGATAAAAAAAAAAAACCTTGCTTAATTTTATTCTTTGATTGCAAAAATAAATAAATAAATAAATAAAATAAAACAATCTAAGAGAGAAATTGATCAATAAATATTACAAGTTGAGAAATGGCATGATTGAAAGATTGCGAGCACGGGCGCAGTCAATTGTAATAAAGACACTTGTATTTCTCTTCCAAATATTTTTATCATCGTTTACTTATAAAGCATGAATTGAAGATAGATATAAAGTTAGAAATTGTTTAGAAGAAATAATACTTCTCAGAAATGTTTATTTTGTCTGAATAACATTAAATATTTCAAAAATGCAAATTTTCTCTATTAATTTATATTAAGTTTTAGATTAGAATAAATGAAAAATTGTTAATATCCATAATGTTTTACGTAGATAGATATAAATAAAATTATGTTTATATTAATACTTAGGACATAATTTTTACTATAATTCAATTCACCAACGCTACACAGTTTGGACATATCTTATCTACAAGTTTAAGAAGGTATGTAAACTGAAAGTTTCATAGTAGATATATCTAAAATGTAATTTTTATGTCAATAATTGTTAAAATAAAATGAAAAAATTGAATTTACTAACATTAATTTATCGACGAGAGAAATGAGTTTTATTTATATATAATCTTCGAATTATCGTGTATACTAATTTAAATTCGATTCGAATAAAAAATAATTATTCAATTTGTTATAATTAAATAATTAATTGTTCGGGTGATTATTTGATTTAAAGCTTTGATGTACATCACTGATCATGTGATGTGATTCAGTACCTGAATTAAGAAATTGATCTTTAATTCAGAAATCTTTAGCTTTTAAAAAAGTCCATTCCTAATTGCACAGGGAAATTAATTAATTAATGCAAAGTTATTTTTTATAATCGTAAATATAACTACTTATAGCCCAAATGTGTTTGTTTATTTATTTAATGTTTTTGTAATATAATTTCAAATTATTTAATAGTGGAAGCAAAATATTAATTTATTTACTTTTCCTAAATATTCGCCTTTTAAGTAATTGCATTATTAAATACATCACTGTTAAATATTTTAACAAAAATTTACTGTAAAATGTCCGTAATGCATTTTTTTAACCTGAAGTATTATTAAAACCTTTTCAGAGATTTTTTAATTCAATAATTGCTTGTTCTGTTATTTGCAAAATATGGTCGTTAATCTTATTATGTTGAGCGATTTTCTCGTGACAATTTTTCTTACTATTTTTTTAAATAAATGAAATAACTTTACTTATGCTATTAGAATTTGACATTATTTATCATCACACTGACATTTTGATAAAAAAAAGTGACACATCAAATTAATTTATAATATATATAAATTAAAGTTTAAATGTAAATAATAGATACCATCCGTAGGTGGATGACAGTCGTGCCTGCAATCAAGACCATTCCGTGGAATTGTGCCGCCCGCGTGCAAAACTATGTCATTTTTATCTGATTTGATTTAATTCTAGAGTAAGTTTAATTAATAAATCAGTCTCTAGAGGCCTTTCCACAACAATTTTGTGGCGTGAATTTCTAACTTTTGTTAACTAGGCTATAATATTGGTTGTATACTTATTTATAATAAAAGTGCTGGCGAACCACTTCCAAATATAATAAAGTTGTTTGTCTTGAAAACAGCATAGACATAATCATAGATGTAGTCTAACTGATAAAACAATACAAACACATAAATACCACCTATAATTAAATAAAATAATCAGTTAACTTCAGCAAAATCAAATAATGAATCATCCTTTATTTTTTGATTATCAATTGATTTAAATTTTTTATTAAGGCAAGTCATTTGTGCTACTCCTACAGTATGCTGCCTGGGTGCATGGAATGATCCTGCCTGCAGTAATATAGATAACATTAAAAACATACACATGTATATATATATATTTGTTTGTCATGTGATAAGCATTATAAAGATTTAACTGATCAAACTAGATTAAATTAAAATAATTATTCATGAATTAATAAAATAGATACTTACTTTTCAACCAATACTATTAGCTAACAAGCATGGCTTAAATTGACTATCTAAAAGAAGTTCTATGCTGACTTGTGCCCCCCAAAAATTGAATGTTCACATAGCCTGGATTTTTATTCCTTATTATGGATATGTAATGAGAATATTCTAACAATGAGACCATAATTTACATGACAATGCATATTTAATACAAAATACCAAAACAGAGTTTTAAATATATTGAATGAATAATAATTATTAATAAAATTAATAATCATAACCATGATTATGAAGCACATGCATTGAAAGTATACTTGGTTCAAATAATTTCATTCAATATATTTAAAACTCTGTTTTGATATTTGATATTATCTTATATATAAAATTCAGATTTTCTCTGTGGTCTGATTGGTGAATGTATGAATGTTTGTCTGATGTCACATGTCAAATTCACAACCACTATGTTTATGCAAAGGAAATAATTCCACCATTAAATAAAAAATGTGGGAAAAAAAAACAATATGTATGCTTTTAACTACAGGGATATAGTACATATTTCATAGTAAAGGTTCCCAACCAGGTGCCAGAACAGCCCAAATGCCAATTCATAATTTGGTGTTAAGGAGCACCATGATTTCATAGCCTGTCAATTCCCTAATGTAGTTCAGATGAATGACATACTGAGCAATTTTTAATAAAAAAAACATATTTACAATAAATCTTAAAAAAATTGTTAAAGCAACCAATTTAAAAAAATATTAGAAATATTATATTTAATAAAAAATATGAAAAAAACAATGGGTTCAAAGGTCAGCATTTTTGTATTCTGACATTAATAAACAGTAACTATTAATAAAGCTGGAAAAACTATTATTATTAGTTATCACACTGTCAAAAAATTAAAAAAAAGCATTAATTCTTCAATTCAGAGGATGTTCCAATAAACATATATTTGTGTTTTAATGCTATCAAATATAACAAGTATATTTAAAAATGTAAATTTTAATTTAGCTTTATTAAAATTCAGAGATTTATTTATATAATATTAATGTTTTGTTTAATTTGCATTAAATCTTAAATAACACTTGTTAAAGCAATGAATTATTAGAAAAATTTTGGGCTAGAAGCACAGAGTATTTGTATTCGTCATTCTCACATTTAAAATCTTTTGTTTAATTTACTTTAAATCTTTAAAAAAATGTTAAATCAACCAACTAAATCAATATCCATGTCTGAATTATTATTATCATTACAATCTGCAGAATATCTTCTATACTATTTATATCTACAAAAATATTTCAATGAAGAATACATATTTTATATGTTTTTGGTAAACTAAATCAATATCCATGTCTGAATTATTATTATCATTACAATCTGCAGAATATCTTCTATAATATTTATATCTACAAAAATATTTCAATGAAGAATACATATTTTATATGTTTTTGGTAAATGGAACTACATTTAAAATGATAGTTAAAGTTTTAACCGAGTCATTTAACAAATCCATCAAATGATGGCAATTCTATACATTTTCTATAAATATCCATGAGCACCTACCTTTACAACTTATGATGTGGTTGAAGTGTTAGTATTCATTCATTTTATATTTAAAATCCAAAGCGCATGTGCAACAGTTTAATGCTGTTTAAATATTATAACTTATATTATAAATATAACATTCATTACTCAGTTGGTGGCTTGTGCAAACACATGTTGGTATGATTATACAATAAATCACAGATGAACCCATATCATCATCATCATCATCAACCATTATCAATCCACTGCAGGATGAAGGTCTCTCCAAGTTTAATCCATCTTCTCCGATCTTTAGCTTCTCTTCTCCACAACATCCCTGCACATTTTCTTATTTCATCCATCCATCTCACATGTGGTCTCTTTCTGGGTCTTTTACAATCTCTTGGAATCCAGTTTAAAATTTCAATTGTCCATCTATTATCATCTCTTCTAGCAATATGTCCAGCCCAACTCCATTTCAATCTTTTAATTTTTTCAATAAGGTCAGTAACACCTGTTTGTTGTCTTACCCATACATTGCGTTTTCGATCTCTTCTTGTTACTCCCAACATACACCTCTCCATACTTCTTTGAGTGGTCTGAAGTCTCTGTATTGCTCTTCTATTAAGTGTCCAAGTCTCAGATCCATAAGTAAGAACTGGTAAAACACATTTGTTAAAAACCATCCTTTTCAAACACATAGGCATATTTCCTTTTAGTATCAAGTTATTTCTACCAAAAGCACTCCAACCAAGTTTAATTCTATGATTAATTTCCTCCATTATGTTTCCATCTGTATTAATAATCTGACCAAGGTATTTGTAACTGTTAACTTCTTCTAATTCTTCATAATCAATCTTTATTTTCATATTTTGAGCAAATCGATTAAACATTACTTTAGTCTTTTTAACATTTATCTTTAGTCCTACTTTTCTACTTTCATCTGTTAACTCCTGCAACATTTCCTGCAGCTCTGAAGCATTATTTGCAAAAACAACTACATCATCTGCGAAATCTAAATGACTTAAATACTCTCCATTTACTTTCACTCCTTTAGTTTCCCATTTTAATCCACAAAATACTTCTTGCAGCACTGCTGTAAAGAGTTTTGGAGATATGGAGTCACCTTGTCTTACACCTTTCTCAATGTTGATTTTTCCAGTATCATTATGTAATCTAATTGTTGCTGTTGCATTTTTATAAATATTGTTTAAAATATGACAATATCCTGGATCTATACCTTGATGATCCAATGCTTTAATCACTGAAGAAATGTGTATAGAATCAAATGCCTTTTCATAATCTATAAATCCAAAACATAAAGACAACTCATATTCGTTTGTCCTTTCTATGACTTCTCTCAATACCTGGATATGATCTATTGTACTAAAACCATTTTTAAATCCAGCTTGTTCTCTTGGTTGGTGGAAATCCAAAGTTCTCTGTAGACGAGTTGTAATTATCTTGGTAAAAATTTTATATAAAACTGATAAAAGGCTGATAGGTCTGTAATTTCTAATATCTTCTTTATCACCTTTTTTAAATATTAATATTATTACTGCATTCTTCCAATCTTCCGGTACATCTTTATCATTTAGACATTTGGTATATAACTTTGCTAAAATTGTTTCTATTTCTTTACCTGCTTCTTTTAATATATCAATTATAATTCCATCATTTCCTGGAGCTTTTCCTTTCTTCATACACTTAATTGCATGTCTCACTTCTTCATTTAAGATTCTGGGCAATTCGGAAGATGTAATAAATATAGGAGGTACTTGTTCTTTATTACTATATAATTCTTGATAAAAATCTTCTACCAATTTCATGATGTCATCTCTCTTTTTAGTAATAATTCCATCTTTATATATATATATATAATATAATATACAGTCTTCCAATCTGCAGAAGTACTTTCAGTTAATTCCTTAATTCTTTTCAACTGCCATTAAATTTAAAAAACATAATGGAAGCAAACGTCATCAACTCAAATCTCATGAATCCTGAATTTTAATGATACAATTTTTAATAAGTGAAATAAAATGAATATAATTAATAGACAAACTGCTAATATTAAAATTCAGGATTTATGGGATTTGAGTTGTTGATGTTTGCTTTTGTCATGTTTTTGAATTTAATGGCAGTTGAGAAAAGTTGAGGGATTAACTGAAAACCATTATATTATTTTCATAGTTATTTTTTTGTTTTTTAATTAACAGACATTTTTATAAAAAGTATCAGATTTGATTCGTTATTTATATACTACTTTGAATATTAAAATAGGCAAAACTCTCCATATAGTAGTGCCACTCAGTGCAAGCCAGGGTAATCAATGGATACTAGAAAGCTTGAACATAAAATCCCTATCTAGTGTCTTCTCATCCAATATCACCAGACTAGTTTTTAGTTTGTGGCTTTTGTCAGTAAGGAGCCTTGGATCTGAGAGCACTGCACCTAGATCTTAGGATCTCATACAGTAATTCCACTCAGTGCATACCAGAGTAATCAATGGATGCAAAAAGGCTTGTGCATAAAATCCCTATCTATTTGCTACTCATCCAATATCCCCAGACTAGTTTTTAGCTTGTGACTTTCATCAGTGAGGAGCCTGTTTTAATAACTGTTATGAGCAAGCATAATGAGTGGTGATCATGTAATATTTTGAATATTAAATTAAAAGTAATCCATTTTTAGTTTAATATACATCAAACAAATTTTATTACTGGTACTATATTAAGATGTTATTCTTCATTGTTGCAAAAATATAAAAAGTTATAAAATATTAATTAAAAATCTTAAAACGATGTAGAACTTGTAAGATTGTAGAACAGAATAAAACAAGTTAAAAACTTAACTTTTATCCCAGTGGACAAAAAGTGAAAATCAAATGGGAGGTAGCCATTGAGAACTGATAAGTTGGATTTATATTTAGTAGTTGATTCATATTAATATTTAAAGACAACATATCATCATCATCCACTTTGTTTTTATGCACACCTAGATTACTTTTGGCAAAAACATTAATTTCCTTTAAATGAAACTATTCCAGATAATCTAAGCATAAATAGCAAATTTTGGTAAAAGTTCACTATAACGGTCTATGGTTGTTTGCCCTCTATTGTTTAAAATTTAAACTAAATTGCTTGAGAATCTGACATGTATGTTATTATATTACAAATAAATTAAAATTTAATCAAATGTAAAAGATAATAATAATAAAAAAAAACCTTTTGAATGTTGGATTAATTACACGACATTAATTAAAATAATTACTTTTAATTTCTTTGAAAGTTAAGATTTTAAACTGTCTACAACTTAAGAATTTAAAATAAAAAAGTATATGCTACTGTCTTACAATTACATGAAAATTTATTCAAATGTAAAAGATAATAAAAAAAACATTTACCTTTTTAAATATAATTACGTCCTATACAGACTAGGAAGTTGGAGACTGCTGATGTTATTGTACGCAGCCCAGCCATCTGAAATAATGTGCGTACACTGTCTACAACTTAAGAATTTAAAATAACTACATTTATTGCACATGTTGCAAAAAAAAAAGACACCTTATGTGTTCAACGGCACGAATTACACGCATACGTGTACAGTTTTATAGTTACAAAAGATGTCTGCTACATGGTTAGTACCTGATAGTGAAATTTTAAGCATTGCTGCTATTCTGGCAGAAGAATGGAATATGCGCCAGTTATGGGATGTCATACAAACTATGGAATTGGCCATCAAATGGCTTGCACGAAGACTCCTTCTGAAGAACTACGCCTTATGCCAACAGTGCGGTGTTCGGTGTGCGCTGGTGAAGTATTCTACAGGCTTAGATGGGTGTAGATGGCAGTGCAGAATATGCCACCATCGCATCTCAATCAGAAAGGGGTCTTTCTTTTTCCAAAGTCATCTGCCTCTGGGAACAATTACAAGCATCGTGTATTTTTGGGCGCGTAATATGCCCCAACAACACATTGTGCATGAGACCGGCATGAGCAAAAGAATTATCATTGACTGGGCGAATTTTTGCCGGGAGGAATGTGCCAAATATTTTGACACAAATCCGACAGTTCTCGGTGGATTTGATGACAATGGGGAGCCATTAATCGTCGAAATAGACGAAACCTACTATTTCCACCGAAAATATCACAGGGGGGCTATACGGACAGGTCATTGGGTGTTTGGAGGCATAGAGAGAGCGTCAAGAAAGTGCTTCTTGATAGAAGTGGCAGACAGGATGGCTGATACACTGGAGGGCCTGATACAGCGGTTCATTTTACCAAGTATGCACATTATTTCAGATGGCTGGGCTGCGTACAATAACATCAGCAGTCTCAACAATGGTGTGTATTTGCATTCGGTTGTCGTCCATCAGGAAAACTTCATGGATCCCGAAGACCGAGACATACACACCCAGAATATTGAAAACATGTGGATGAGAGCAAAGCGTAAGCTGAAATTCCAATGTGGCACTAGCAGAGCTTTGTTTTCATCGTACCTGCACGAATTTGCCCTCCGGAGTAGATACAGCAATACCGCTTTTTTCTCCAACTTCCTAGTCTGTATAGGACGTAATTATATTTAAAAAGGTAAATGTTTTTTTTATTATCTTTTACATTTGAATAAATTTTCATGTAATTGTAAGACAGTAGCATATACTTTTTTATTTTAAATTCTTAAGTTGTAGACAGTTTAAAATCTTAACTTTCAAAGAAATTAAAAGTAATTATTTTAATTAATGTCCTGTAATTAATCCAACATTCAAAAGGCTTTTTTTTTTATTATTATCTTTTACATTTGATTAAATTTTAATTTATTTGTAATATAATAACATACATGTCAGATTCTCAAGCAATTTAGTTTAAATTTTAAACAATAGAGGGCAAACAACCATAGACCGTTATAGTGAACTTTTACCCAAATTTTAATAATCACAATATTTTTACAATAATCAAAACAAGGCACCTAAATAAAAATAGCAAAAAAAAAAAACATATCTCTACTGAGAATACAAGAAACAAAAAAACATTTGATGTGTGTTTAGATACTTTAACATTAATACATTTTCCATTGGGGAAAAAACTAATGATAAAGTCTTAAAGTGTTATCCTTCTTGAGTCTCAATGAATCTAAGAGATTCACTGTACAATATATCAGGTAACATATATATAGAAAATTATAACATTGATCTGAGCACTAGAATAGATACTAACACACTAGAATATTAGCTCATTATCATCTGTATTTGTTCTACATGGCTTGGATACAAGACATTGTAGGAATTACTTCAAACCTAAATTCCTTTTTAGATGTGATAAATCATCAACAAAGAATATTTGGAGAAACCATAGATTTTGAAGAGACTGAGGTGTATTAATAAATGTAATAAAACAACTAAATGCTCACTAGATAAAAAGTTTTGTATGCAAATTAAACGTTTCATCTAAATTTTAATCCAATCAGACTTTACTGCACAAATTTAATACAGATTCTTTATTTATTATGTTTGTTTAGATTGTTAGTAAAAGACAGTCTTTAACATATTCTATTTAAGTGTGTGATTTTATATGTTATTTTTACAATTAGTGATTATTTTGGAGTACTTCCTATACTTTTGTATCAACCATATTAATATCTTCTTTAATCAGATGAAGTCAAATATTGTTTAGGTGAAACATCAATATCCACATATTTCAAAGACCTATATAGTTTATGTTAACTAGATCTATATAGTTGTTACCAAAATTTACTATAAAATTATATATTTTTTACAACATGAAAATCTTCTTTAGTATTTTCAACCATTATTATTTCAATGCAGAATAAAGACTTCTACAAATTTAATGTACTTTTCCCCATCTCTATACTCTTTTCATCCCATTACCTCATAAATCCATTACCTTGTTAAATATACTTATTTCATTCATACGATCTATTACAATCTCTTTGATCCAATGTCAAATTTCAACAATCCAATTATTTTCTCTTATATAAAATCTATTTCAGTCTCTTAATTCTTTCAGTGATAAATACTTAGTTCATCGATGGCTCTTATATGTGGTCTTTGTCTAGATATTTTACAATCTCTTTGCATTCAATTTAAGATTTCAAGACTTAGTTCATCCATGGCTCTTATATGTGGTCTTTGTCTAGATAATTTACAATCTCTTTGCATTCAATTTAAGATTGCAAGAGCCCATTTATTATCATTTTTTTAATTGTCCACCCAGCTCCACTTCAGTCTGTTAATTCTTTCATTGATATATATAATAATCCCAGTGCATAACGCTATACTGAAATAAATATACAAATATTAAACATTAAATCACCCCACATGGTTAAGGAATCCAGTATGGCCCTCTGTGAACTAATATATAAATACATTAGAGTTCGTATTCAAAATAGCCAGATCAAAATGATACCATTTGGGTACTGGATTCCTTAACCATGTGGGGTGATTTAATGTATTATATATATATATGCCTATACTTTTAAAACAATTACTTATTAGGGAGAGCCCTTTATTTGTAAATATATACATACACCTATGTTTCGATTGTCCTGCAGTCTTCTTCAGAGCTAGTTCACTTTAATCTCTTAAAAAACGTTTTTTTTTTCAAGGGTTTTGCTAAAAAGTATTCTGAAGTGTTTGGATAAATTGTATTTATATTAGATATTACATTGTTTTTCTCTTCACTAGTAAAATTGTAATTATAAGTATGCGACTTTTTTTTTTTCGCATTAAATAGTGAAGCTATAATTTTACTCTAATTTATAATAGCTTTGCTAAGCGCTTTCAAGATTTCATGTTTGAATCTCATACTCATAGCTTTGTAACTAACGATTATGATTATACAAATGCGTTTGAATTTTTTAATTAGTCCATTGTTTAGAGAGAGCAAAACATGCCTCTCTTCTATTAATGGCATTAATGTCATTTGCTATATAGAAAGCTTCTTTAACTTTTCTTTTGGCATCATTTTTTTCTGTGCAAATTGTTTGGGCAGAACTAGGTTCAAATACATGGCCTGTAGCTGCTTGGTGGTCCCAGAATACTGATGATCCTTCATTTTTATTTTTGACCCTATTGTAGACATACCTATGTTGATAAATTCTTGTGTTCAGGTTAGCCTGAGTCTCACCATAATATGATGCATGGCAGCCTAATTGAGGGCATGCCATTTTATAGACCACATGAGGGGCTTGATCTCTATCTGTTTTATCTTTAGCATTATTTATCAGCCAGTTAGTGTTGGGAGGTGTTCTGAAATTAAATTTAAAATTGTTAGCCAATGTTTTTGCAATATTTGGTGCTACATTAGGTACAAAAGGAATTGTTAGGTATTTCATATTGTCTTTAGGCAATTTATTTCTTGGTTTTCTATAAAATTAGAGTAAAATTATAGCTTCACTATTTAATGTGAAAAAAAAAAAGTCGCATACTTATAATTAGATATTACAGCAAAATAAAGAAAAGAGTGATTTTGGTAATATGATTGGGGAGAGAGAAAGAAAAATGTCCTTCCATATTTCACGTATATAAAAAAACAGCATATGATCGCATATCCTAATATTCCTTCAGCAATACAACCTATGTCACACTTTGAGATACTCCCAGTTCCAGTATTCAATGGTTTTATTTCTTATAAGGAAAAAAAAACTGAATATGGTGATCAAGTGTATTTTGATAAGATCCATGAGGAAATGGTTGTAGAATCTGAAGGGTCTTCTGATGACAAGCAGTCATTAACCCCTCAGCAGTTTAGCAAACCCAAATTGAATGACTTAGTAAGAGATTTGGCCTATGAAAGAAAGCAGGTGAGTTATTAGCCTCCATGCATCAAGGAAAGAATGTATCCCATTCAGGAAGCATGAACAAATTTTTGTGAACTTTTTTTCCAAAGACAAACACTTTGTGATATCAGTAGTCTTCCCAGCCAGCTAGGTGTTACCACTTACAGTCCAACAAAATGGCAGCTATTTCTTGACAGCTGTAAATGGAGTGTGAAATGTGTTCTCCTACACAACAGTAATGTTTATGCAGCAGTTCCAATTGGTCATTCAATTCATCTGTGAAGATTATAATGACATACAAATTATCCTCAACTTACTGAAGTATGAGGAGCATAACTGGATCATTTGTGTGGATCTTAAAATGGTAAATTTCCTACTAGGTCAACAGAGAGGTTTCACGAAGTATTCTTGCTTTCTGGGTTTGTGGAATAGCCGAGCTCAGAAGAAACATTGGACACAGAAGGAATGGCCAAAACATGAAATTCTGGAAGTAGGGATGAAAAATATTGTGAATGAATCTGTAGTTCATCAAGAAAGGATCATTTTTCTCCCACTTCACATCCTACTTGACTTAATGAAGCAGTTTGTTCAGACTTTGAATAGAGAAAGTGAATGCTTTCATCATATTATTTCTGCTTTTCCTGCTTTGTCTTTTGAGAAAATAAAAGTGGGTGTATTTGATGGACCTCAAATTATAAACCTCATATGTGATAAAGAATTTATGAGGAAAATGAATGAGGAGAAAGCAGCATGGCAGTCTTTTGTAGCAGTTACAAAGAGCTTTCTTGGCAACAAAAAAGCAGAAAACTGTGAACTTCTGGTTCAAAGGATGCTATTAGCTTTCTGCAACATTGGATGTAATATGAGCCTTAAGGTTCACTTCCTGAACAGTCACCTTGATAAGTTTCCTGAAAATCTTGGAGCTGTTAATGATGAGCAGGGAGAATGCTTTCATCAAGATCTGAAGATGATAGAAGAGCATTATCAGGGGGGTGGGACAGAAATATGATGGCAGACTATTGTTGGAGCATCAAAAAAGATTGTCCTCAACAAGCACACAAACATAAGAGCTACAATCGCAACTTTTTACCTCAATAGAATTTAAATAAGTTTTGCGCAAATTTTATCATTAAAATGTTTTAATGTGTTCTATTTTGAAATTGTAGACAAATTCTGATGAAATCATATCTTTTAGTGTATTAGTGTATTTACTGCATTATATAAATTATTATATTTTCACAGAGATGATGCTCAAGAAGACATTCTACTTCATTATGTTAAACTAAATGTTGAAAATTTTACAATAAGATAAAAACCTGAAATCTTGAATTACAAAAAAAACTAGCTTACAAAGAAAAACTAATGTCAGATTTGAGATCAGCACACTCGAATTAAGTAAGAACAAGTGTTTTTGTGGATGCAACAAAAATTTTGTTCCCCAGTATTATTAATATTAACTGTTAGTATACATAAATTGTATAAAGATGCCATCTATACTTTCACTTTTGTCTTACATAAACATATTTACTGACATACTTATATGCATCTTTAGATACTGAATTCTATATAGTGGATCATTTAAAAACGTTTCATATACTTTTCTTAATATACTCTCTTTTTTAAGAAGAAAAATTATTGTTAACTGCATTTTTTTGTCACAGCTATCTTTCTTACAGAAATCACTAGAGTATCAGTTATCATCTTATTGATTTTAGTCAAATATGAATCCTCTTTAAAATCTGTTAATATTTTGAAATGATTTGCATATTCTAATTTATGCCCATGAAATGTTTCTGAAGATTATATGTGTCAATTGTTAATTACTGACTTTGTTAATACTTTCCAACTCTCTACTTTTATATTAACACATATTTTTATAACTCACTAATAGATGATCACTTCCTTTATTAAATATATTAGGAATATTATAATCTTAAAATATTTATTTTTGTTAGTCAAAATATATTCCATTTCTGCTGTACCTTCACTTACAATTTTTTCATATCTATTTCCATTTAATGTTATTCCTAAAGCCACACACACGCACACACACACAAATCAACAACTTCATAATTTTTTTTTCACATTCTCTGTATCTGTACCCTTTCTTTTTTTTTTCACCATACCCAAATTTATCCACAATACTTTCAGTTTTCAATTGTTTCCCAATTCTCTCATGCTGTTTGGTCCAATTAATGACATTTTTTATATTCATATAAAAACCTTGACTACTTTATTATGCTGAACTTCTTGGAGCATAAAATCAATTATCTGCATTTGGTATCTTCTATTAAATTGAATATCTAACCTTGCCACTTGATATACCATCAGCTTCCACAATGTTATTATCCCAGACTTCTAGTCAACTTGTACTTCTATATCTGCACTTCCATTGTAAAAAAAACCACAAACATTTTTAAAATTATTTCTTTATCTTTTCTTCAAATTTCATAAAATCCAATAATGCTACATTTAATAATATAAAAAGTCCTCCAATCCATGCTGCCTTTCTTCACTTAAAAGTAATCTGCAATTGTGTGTATGTATATATATATATAGAGAGAGAGAGAGAGCTCACAGATAAGCTCTTAATAAGCTTTGCAGAATATTCTTGGCCCAGACCGTTTTCTGCTACTGGCTTCTTCAGTGAGTCAGTAGCAGAAACTGATATGGGGTTGGGGATATTCTGCAAAGCTTGTTTAAGAGCTTATTTGTGAGCTCTCCATATGACATTTGTAATACAAGCTTGCTCAATTAGGTCATGTAACATCTGACTTGATTTTTTTTGTAAATATATATATATTATAATTTAAAAATTACATATATGTGCACACACACATCATTTATCTTATTCACACATGTGTGGTCATGTGTATCAGTTGTATAAGATAGATTGGATAGCTGAAAAAAAAATTGAAAGTCTGGATTCAAATCCACTACAATTATATATTTATAATTCCCATAAAAATATATTAATAGGCTGATCAACTTTTAGATTAATTTATTTTATAAACAATTACAAATAATTATAATTCTTAAAAAATACATTTGAAATAATTTAACCAAAACAATTTATATAATGTTAAGTTAATATTTAAAAAAATGTAATTAATATTTGCACATATCTTGAAAATACATCATTTTTTTAAAAAATATCCAGTTTGTATAAATTTTCCTTTTTTTTTTTAAATATATACATTTTTTAAAAATACTTTTTAGTTCCTTAATTTTTTTACTTCTAGAAACATAAATATTGCAAAAAAAATCTAAACGTATTCTCCTAGGAGCATATTCTGTAATAATTTTTGATATGAATTATAAAAGCTGAATTTGAGATGGAATAAATAATTTTGAAAAAAATTATGATAAAAGTTAACAGAAATTTAAATACTAATTATATACAATCACTAAATCAATGAATGTTATTAGTTAAGATAAAATAAAAAGGTGTGTGAAATACTACTAGAGTGTGTATCAACCATGACTTTTTAAAGCATTTCTGCCCTGCACAGATAGGCACAGTGGGCTGACTCTCTGATTGGGAGATCCCAGGAGTGTTTCCAGTGCTCAATCTTCTTCTCAACTCCTGAGCAATAAAACTATATAATTTTTTCTTTGTACAGTTTGCACAGTAGAAAAGCATCCAATTTGGGAACAGGAGGTCACAGGATCAATTCTGGAACTCACAGCTTTAGCACTTTAACTTTTTATGAACTCTTGAGAAATAAAGCCATATTCTTTTTTAATCACATTTTATGAGTTTATATGCGGATTTGAACTCAGATTTTCACACAACCCACTACTCTCAGTACCATCTCATATTGCTGACCCACCTGATCACACACATGTTGAAAAGATAAATAATCACCAATATATGTATATGTGTGATCAGGTGGGTCATCAATATGAGATGGCATTGAGAGTAGTGGGTTGTGTGAAAGTCTGAGTTCGAATCCCGTATATATTACATATATAAATGCAGGTTTAAGCCTGTACAATGTATTAATTTTATGAGTTTAGTAACACTTGGTTTTTTTCCATCAGTTTGTTTATTTTTGTTTCTTATTTTTTAAAATCCTTTTCATATTCAAACAAACACTAATTTTAATCATGAAAGAGAAAACAAGCGATAAAAAAAATAATCAGTTTTAAAATAAAATAAAAAACTTCTTTAAAAAAAAAAATCTTTAAGTTCTGAATACGGTACTATATCAATGATATGTAATTTTAAAAAAACAGAATAATTTAAAAAGTATACAAATAATAAGAATGACTAGATTGAATAAATAAGTAGAAACTCATGTGGTAATGTGGACCACTCAAAAGCAATTGGCAAATGTTATTGCAATGAGACAATTATTTCTACAAAGAAGTGCAGTATATTTGATGAATTTTTTGCTAGTGTTCCTAATACCAGTTTTGTTCCTATGAAAAAAATGTATTGCTAGCAAAATATAGTTCATTATATTTAGGAAAAGAACTGGATTTCAAAATGTTTTAAAGGATGGTATTCTTAGCATTTATGGGATTGCTACCCAACATTATCTCAAAGACCTTAACAACCAAAATAATTCCCACACGTAAAAAGAAATAGTTTTAAAATCAAATTATACATTAATTTTTATTTAGGGCGTGCAGAATATTTTTATTTTATTTGTAAAAACTAAATTTTAGTTTTCATTAAAATTTAACTGTACAGTATGTAAATCAATTTTATATGTATAATCACATCTACATTTTTAATTTGATATCATTTTTTCCACTTAAATAATTGGTATGAGTATTAACTTTGATCTAGGCCAAATGTCTAGCACATATAATCACTAATTATATGTATTTAAACATAGATTACAATGGATGTTTGATATAATTTTCATTGAATGACCTTCTGAAGTCAATTATTTCATTATTATACTAGAGCTCACTACATAATGTTATTAAACTGGTTAAAATTAATGCTGCATAAATATCTAAAAATAAATAAAAAAGTTCTGTCCTAATTAAAGTATAAAAAATTCGAGCATTTTGCAGTAGATTACATTGATTTTAGTATAATTTTTCATAAACTTCAAGCAGACTAATTTAAAATAGTTATAAAACAATTAACTAACACATTAACATACCTGAAGGTTTTTCATGAACAAAATGATATTTGACATTCACCTATCATCATGCTAGTATAGCCATCTGTAATGTTATTTTGCTATTTTTTTAAATCACTAAATCATAAACTAATGGATATTAATTTATTAATTTAAAAAATCTGAAGAGGGCAGTATTTTCTAATAGCTAGCAAGAACAAAGTATTAAATAATTTTAGTTCCATTTCCAAATGTTTAAAGTATTTCTTTCTTTGTAATCTGTTTACAAGAGAGCTTCAAAAAGTGTGATGATTTACTTTTACACAATAATTAAATAATAATAATTAAAAAAAAACAAAAGTTTACATGTTTTCACTTTTATTTTATAAATATATGTTTTATTTTTAATAATAAAAGTTAATACATTCTAGCATAACACTAATAAAACAACTATAACAGATATAATGATTACACCTTGTGAAACATATGACTAATGTTTTTATTGACACCATAGTAGAATCAAAAGATTCTGAAAATTATAAATGAAATTTAAATATTTTAAAGCAAAATTTTATAGATTTATTAAAAATTCATATGTATTCATTCACATTTTAAAAATACATTTCAGTCAAATAAGACTTATTGATTTTCTGGTGACCCAATTGAATATTTTGCCACCCAATGTTGGATGAAGTAACATCCTTTGTTTTTTACTGAATACTCTCTTTATTAATATCTTTTTAATATTTGCGAAGTTCAAATATAATTTTTTAGTATGTTTTTCACTTGTAACATATATTTCTAACAAATGATATCCAATTTATTGAATTCTACTATGGAACAACAGTTTAATATCAAAATAAAATATTGAATGACTACAAAAATTATCATTAGAAAACATTATGCAAATATCAGCCTGTGAGAAGTTAATGTTAGAATTAGCATAATATTTTTAGAAGACAACTGCATGTAGTCAAGTTCATATTTAATCTCATTGATTTATTTCTGGAAAAAAATATTTAGAATAACTAAAGAATTTATACTGTAAAGTAAATACCATTACTATTATCTTTAAGAACTATAAAAAATAATAAATCTAGGCTTTAGATATAATTTTATGGTAGAGATATGATTCACATTAAAAAGTTAATGGTTTTAAAAATATTTTTCTACCTATTACTAATATGTAAAGTGTTTTTTAATCGGGATATATTTGGGTTTTGCAATTTATGTTGTCCTTTGCATTTATGATATAGGTCCAATTATTAAAATTATATAATAAACAATTTACGGAAAGGATTAATTATTAAGATGCTATAATAAACAATGTTAAAAAAACTGCAACAATGATAAACTGCTCTGTCAAATGATGTTTTGAATAGTCATATCAACTTACTTTCAAAAAAAAACTATATGCATACTTGCATGAATGAGATAGTTTAAAAAAATTTGTTACAAAATGCAATTTTGAAATTTCTTAATTTATAATAAAAGCATAGTAGTCAACACATTATTAATTCAGATGTGATGTGATGTGATGTATTATGGCTTCTCCTTAAACGAAGTCAAGAATATCTCAGCAATTATGCCCAGATAAACCTGTTAGCCACTTTATTTTACATTCCCCACTCTAAATTTACCCATAATCTGCTCTATCCCATTTCCACAACATAATCTTTGTCAACTCTATAACCTTTATATCTAAATCCCCCTTATCTTTTCCCAAACCCAGCATAAAAACCAATAATTCACTTTCTATATAATCACTCTTTTCATATTTATTTTTCCACAACTTCATTATATGTACCCTTTCTGTTTTCAAACATTTACATTCAATTAACAAATGCCTAATATTTTCAATTCCTTCCTTACATAATTTACAAAATAAATCCCCCATATTTTTCCATTTACATGTATATTCTTTTGTAGCTAAAGATCCCGTTTGAGCCTTAAACAATAAACTACTTTCCTTACTATTATCATATATTAACTCACACCTAATATTCTGTTTATTTCTATATATATTTAAACTCTTTTTTACTCTTCATACTATTTCTCCATCTCTCTAACTCCCTAGTCTTTATTAATAAATTTATTCTTTTATCCCATTCCTTACTACTATAACACTCAATAATCCTCTTAACACAATCATCCCATCTTTTGTACAAATATACTGATATAAATTCTTTATCCAAATCTTTTGCATACCGCAATGCTTTGATAGGAATGTGAAAAGTCCTCGTTTCTTTCCTTGGTTGCAGGAATAATACCCAATAGTTTTAGAAAAATACACAAAAATTAATTTTATAGGAAATATACACGTACTTCTATGCAATGTAGATGGACGCAAACAATCAAATTTGATGGACGCAAAGAACCAAAATTTGTAATTTTCTTCCATAAGTTTTAACAAAAATTGTAGTAATGAAAGCATACCGGATCCATTTTTCTGTACGAAATTAACACAATACAAATATATCTTTTTAAAAGTAAATTTAAAAAAATCTATGAAAGTAACGTAAGCAGACGATGCCTGAACGCTAAATTTAATCGAATGATTTTAAACCAAGAAAAATACCGAAATTTGTACAAATAGTTTTTAAAATCACATTACAAAACATTCAACAAAGAGGCTACTTACTGTCTGAAATACAGTACAGTATTGTAGTTCCAGGAATTCTTACATACAAAATGCAATTATCAACCCCCTCCGCGCCATTCCTACTTCTTACCCCGAAATGTTTATAAAGCACGTGATTGCGCAGTACATGCTAAAAAATGGAATCTTACCAAGCAATGTAAACCAACTGCAATTTATTTTTTTGAAACGAATGTTGTCCTAAAAATAATAACAAAGTCAACGTATTTATTCAATTAGTAAATGATAAAAAAAAAAAACCCAGTAAATTCCTGCAACTCTTTTAGTAAAAAAGTCAACGTATTAATTGAATACGAAAAATAGAATAAGAACTCTAAATTGCAACACTACAATCGTTAGTTTTTCGATTGGATAAATAACTGGAAATTGCAGCAGTTTGTGAGTTGTTTTATAAACAGAATTAAAAATGTTTTTGATCTCAAAGCAAGTAAAAGAAAAACACAGTAATACCAAAGTCTACCTATTAATTCAATTAGTAATTAGAAAAATGGGTAATTGTAAATTGCAACACTTTGATCAGTATATGCTTTTTAGACTGGAAAAGTAACTGGAAATTGTAAAAACAGCAGCACTTTCAGCAAAGCAAAAAGAAGCAACATCGTAATAATAATCTAGTCACAGCAGTAAATATAAAGTGAACTTATTAATTCCATTAGTAATACGAGAAATAACTGTACATTGTAACACTCTGATCAGATAGTTGTTAGACTGGCGAAATAAGTATAAATTAAAGCACTTTGAGCTGATCAAAGGAAACAACAGTATTAATAAAGTCAACGTTTTAATTCAGTTACTAAATAAAAAATTAAGCATTAATTTCAGCACTTGGATCAGATGGTTTTTAGACAGGGGGAAGGTGTCATTATGACTGTGTAAGCAGGAGTAAAAATGTGTTTTATATGAAAGCAAATAAAAGGAAAAGAACATAAATAACAAACTCAACGCTTTACTTCAATTCGTAATTAAAAAAAAAACAATTAGGGAGATTGTATTAATATGATCAGATGGTAACATTTTGAACAAATAAAAGGAAGCAACAACAATATTTACAAAGTTAACGTATTAATTCAATTCTTAAATAAAGAAATATGTCAACGAATTATTTCAATTAGTACATCCAAAAATTACTTTAAAATGTAGCACTTGTAGCAGATAAAAGGAAACAACGGAGTATTAACAAAATCAACATTTTAATTCAGTTACTAAATCAAAAAATAAGTGTTATTTTCAGTAATTTGATTAGATTGAATAAATACTGAGAAGATGAAATTAAAAATGATCAAACAAAATTACAATAACAAGGAACACCTTTAAAATTTAAAAAACAAAATTTTCAATCAGCAAATGCAATAATTCCCCTCCCCCCAAAATGACACTAAGAAGTGTTGACACGTAAGAAATTGTGTTTTGTTGACACGTTTTAAAACACGTTTAGAAACACGTTTTTCGAGATGAAAAAAGCTCGTGTTTATTTCACGTTCGCAACAGTACTTTCAGAACCATAAATTATAAATTCATTTTCACCCAGAAACTTTTTAAATCTTTTTAATAATAGCCGTTCCAGCAAGTGTCCTATTGGTATGGAAGCAGACTCAGCCAATGTTTTATATGCTACACAAACACCTACAGCTATCATGTCTTTTTCAAAATGTAAATTATCTTTGGCCTGTTTTTTAAATTGGAACTAGTACCATGAAAAATATGATTTACTAATAATACATTCAAATGATTGCTAAGACTGATAGATCTGTAGTTTCTCATATCATGTTTGGACATAATGAGTGAAGGAAATTCATTAAAGATCATTTTCGAATTTTTTCCGGCTAAATTGTCTTCGTCGTCGTTTTCTGACTTTCTTTTTCTGCCCCCACGAACACGTGATGTATTTCCATTCATTTTAATAATAAGCAAAAATTAAAATCGAAAATCTTGATTTTAACCAACTGTTCTAAAATGTAAGAAAAATTCGATTCTAGACACAACGTTAAACCGAGGAAAAGCATGTGTTTAAACATTTCGAGAGAGATTATAGAACACTAATTTGTAAATTCATTTTTTTCAACACATTATTGAAATTGGTTAATTATAACAATCAGTGTATTATCTTTTCCCAAAGACGTTATAATGTGTTTGAAATGTTTGTATTCAGTCATTTATAGTTAAAATCTGCAAAGCGCATGTGCAACAGCTTAATGCTGTTTAGCTATTACAGTTTATAAAACTTCGCGCTATATAAAATAATTGATTTATTATAACAATGTTTTTTATAGACTAAAAAAATTATTTGGATTTTCTCAACAAAAAAAGAGAGGAAAATATGATTAATGATATGAATTAGTGAAACTGAGCAACTACACATGCCCTGATCTAATAATTAATATAGATGGAAAGATAATGATGAATGGAAGAGGATTTTTGATAAAAATAATATAAAAGAAAGAAATGTGTATATGTTATGCATAGGAAAGTTTTTCATAGATGTATTAACAATTTTTTCTTATGGATCTGAGACTTGATCATTTTTCAGAAGAACAATGCAGGGACTCCAGGATGTTTAAAGAAGTACAAATATAAATAAAAAATATATAAGGGTGAGAGAACAAACAATCACTGACATCATTGAAAAAATTAAGACAACTTGGGTTGTACATATGAGCAAAAGAGATTATTATAGCAGAAATATTTAAATTAGCTCCCAAGAGATTAAATGATCTATAAAGTGATCACATGGATGAACAAAATACTGACGTTTATTAGAGTGACATGGAGTAGAGTAGATATAGTTGCAAATTATATTTGTGTGAGTGTTAGAGTTTCTTTGTTTTTTAAAGATAACAAGATATTCATAAAGCTATTTAAAATAAAACTGGACCGATTCCAGCCAGAAAATAATTCATTTCTTTTGATTTAATGTATCACAAATTGATCCATTCTTATTTAAATGATTTATTTTATGTTTCGCAATAGCTATACAAGAACATAAAGACAACAGTTATATATAGTTACGAAGTAATTGATAAGTTTTCAATAATAACACCATCTTTTTAATTTCATATATAGATGAATAATATATATCTATGATCAAACACGTTTGGATCGTTAGTTAGGTGCGATCATCAGCGTTATTTCACTTCACTCTCTCTTAAAATTTTTATTAATTTCTAAAACTTCAAGTTTCTATTCTTACACTTTAAAGCATATGGTTGCAGATATTGGGCAAAATGTAAGTTATCCTTCACCGATGATAAATCACAATTTTTAAATTTTTTTTAGTTCCACACTTATTTAATATATATATAATATCGATATAAGTATAATAAACAAAATTCACTAGAATAATTCTACCAAAATTTAAAAAATGCCTATATAAAATTAAAGATTAATTTTCTTTGCTATAACCAGCTTATGGTAGCATATTGCGCCATCTTGAGCAGCAATACACTAATATTTAAAACTCAATAAACTCACACAACAGTAATGTTCCCAGTGAATAGCCAACTCATTTACCATGTGCAAAACAAAAACACTATCAAACCAGAATTCTCCACTACAAATCAGTGCATGTTCTGCCAAAACAGATTTAAAAGTATCTACAGAATAATGCAACTTATTATATAATAATTCATGCTCCCGAATTCACTTTTTCAATGCACATTTAGTTTCCCAAATGTAACTATATGCACAATGACACACTACTTTATATATAATATTACATTTATTGATTTTATCAATACAATCTTTTCCATTAATAACTAATCTTCCAATATTTGCACCCACACTAAATACAACATTAAAATCAGCAGATACCAATGATGTAATCTTACTACACATAATATCATTTACACAAGGCAATGTTATCCACCTTTGTTTTCCATGTTATCTCTTCATCTATTTCTAAACATATATAGTGCACATAAAATATTTTTTTTACTATATCCCACTTTCAACATTTTATCACTCAGAAATTTATACAAAACATCATTTCTAAAAAGGAGGCATTTTGTAATTTTGGTAGAATTATTCTAATGGATTTTGTTTATATATACATTATAGCAATTCACTTTACAAGCATTTCTAAAACACATTTGTTGATTATTTCGTTAACGGAATAAATATTTAAAGATTAATAGTCTTCATTTATTAGATCAAAAATTATTTAATCTCTTGAAGCACAGATAAATATCAATTTTTTAAAAAAAATCAAACATATCTCTTATTTTTTTTGTGTGCTGAGGTATTATTTTAATTGTATATATATTGGTTAATTCTTATACATTTGTAAATAATATATGCTCTAGGAAAGCTGAGTTAGAAAAGCTTAAGAATAAAAGTTTTATTATTTACGCTGAACGACTTTTGATATCTAAAGCTTATAGGAATTGTAGTGTTTGTAAAAATGGCAGACGTTGTGCACTCCAGAAAAACTAGAATTTGTTCCAGTGGTTGTTATAGATCGCGCGCTGATAACGGAGGAAGTTAAGTAACATAATGGCGAACGATAATTCCAAGAGATATTTGCTTATTTCAAATATTTCTGGATAAAAGACGTTACCTGATTGGACAAGGATTAATTGCTACAGTTATCGGCAAGCAATAAAAGACGGTGTAACAACTACCCAGGGGAAGGCAGTTATTAGCAGCCATGTTGGGAGAACATTGGGCAGTGTAAATCGGGAGTAGTAGAGAGCAGTCATGCAGTAGCAAGTTGCAGACCATGCATTTGGAGAGCATCCGTTTGCAGACCATTCATTGGAGAGCAGTCGGTGCAGACCATTCCTTGGAGAGCATCCGCGGCTGAGCTTCGTTGCAGACCAATTCATTGGAGAGCTCCGTTGCAGACCAATTCGTTTGGAGAGTTTCGTGGCAGACCAATGCGTTTGGAGAGCTTCGTTGAAAAAGACAGCATGGGAATTGTATAACGTTATTTGCTGCCCGCACAGTATGACTTGCAGTTTTAACCTTGGCACAGTCGTAAGTGCGGATATTACAATGGCGCAGTCGCATTTGGAACCTGGGAGTAGCGAATACGTTGAACTACAAGTTTAGCCGTAGACGGAGAAACCGGGTGAAAATGTCAATCCCAATTAGTAACGTTAACAACGGAAGTGAATGGTAAGTCTACGTGATATAACAACGCTGTAAGTTTGGAAATAACAGGAAATATGTTTCGGCCAAGTAGGAATAGAAAAAGAAAACATCAAGGAATTGCAACAAGGGTTTTTCTGGAGTGGAGGGAGGTGTTGTAGTGTTTGTAAAAATGGCAGACGTTGTGCACTCCAGAAAAACTAGAATTTGTTCGAGTGGTTGTTGTAGATTGCGCGCTGATAATGGAGGAAGTTAAGTAACATAATGGCGGACGATAATTCCAAGAGATATTTGCTTATTTCAAATATTTCTGGATAAAAGACGTTACCTGATTGGACAAGGATTAATTGCTACAGTTATCAGTAAGCAATAAAAGATGATGTAACAACTATGCAGGGGAAGGCAGTTATTAGCAGCCATGTTGGGAGAACATCGGGCAGTGTAACATCGGGAGTAGTAGAGAGCAGTCCCACAGTAGCAAGTTGCAGACCATGCATTTGGAGAGCATCCGTTTGCAGACCATTCATTGGAGAGCAGTCGGTGCAGACCATTCAGAGCATCTGTGGCTGAGCTTCGTTGCAGACCAATTCATTGGAGAGCTCTGTTGCAGACCAATTTGTTTGGAGAGCTTCGTGGCAGACCAATGCGTTTGGAGAGCTTCGTTGAAAAAGACAGCGTAGGAATTGTATAACGTTATTTGCTGCCCGCACAGTATGACTTGCAGTTTTAACCTTGGCACAGTTGTAAGTGCGAATATTACAGGAATGACAAGTGGATGAGAGAATTGGGATGTCGCCAACAATGATAATTCGATGAATAAAATAGAATCCCGTATATCCTCTCCTTAAAATGTGGGTCCTATAACTTATTAGTATATATTTACATAAAATGTACATTATATATTATACACACAACCCTCTCATTCACTTGTTATTGCTATGTGTAAGACATCAAGATTAAGATATCGAAAGCTGATCGGCACAATATGATACAACTTTTATTCTTAAGTTTTTTTTTACTTAACTTCCATTGATCCATAGAGCTTATACTAATCATATTTTGTATATTCTTTATTTCAATCTTTTTATTAAACCATAACATGTCATTCTTACATATTCAGATATACAATACAAAGACCAAGCAAGCAATCGTAAAAATAGATTTAATAGATTAGGGGTTCTTAATTGTGATCAAGGGTAAGAGAGATCAATCAATAATAAATAATTATTTAAACTCTCCTTGAGGTCAAGCTTTAACGCAGTAACTGATTATTTATTTAAGCAGCCTTATTTAGGGATGCCTTTTATTATGTTTGGAGCGAAGCCCAGAAGCTAACTAACATGGCGAAATTTGAATGTTATGTAACGCAAACTGCCGAATAAAATTAATTTAAATGAACTTTAATTTTAATTTGTAATTCTAGAGACAATAAATGATATATTTACAAAATAAGTTTGATTTCAAGTATAAATAAATATATTTACATATGTTTATAAAGTTGCACAATATTTTTTACATTAGTTCTGTAAAGCTGAATATTTCTTATCTACTTATCTGAATTATTTTTACGAAACCTGAAGGTTTGCATAAGTATAACAAAGACAGGAAAGGTATATACTTAGTATATTCCTTTTCTGTCATATACAGAGGGAATTTAATGGAGTACTGCAATCTAGTTCTTGCTTCGTTAATCTGTTGTTGAATTACTTTTTACATATTTATGTTTAGATCAGTTCTCTGAAATGATTATTCTATTACATGGAATTTTGCCATTATTATATACTTTGCTTTGTTGGGGGAATTATAAATAACAATTGAATAGTAAGCGTATTGCACTTTCATTGCATAATTATGGGAAGGAAAATGTAAAAACGAGATATATAAAATAATGTGTTTCAAAGTGTTCATATTTGGGGATTACTTATTAAAATGATAGAAATAATTGCAAAATCAATAATATAATGCCAAGTATCCCTGTAAAAAAGTAACTGGTGATTCTTTATCTTTCCAATACATCTGCTTTGACATCTTTAAATCAACATAAAAAGTTATGTACTGACATAGTTTAGTAATTCACAACAAAAATTTTCAAGCAGTAACTTATCTGGATGCCGAATTATAATAAATTGTCAAAAAGGGTTTTATACCTTAACCTACTGTTGAACAATGTGTTGACATCAAATGTTGTTTTAAATTATGTCAACATACATGCTATATAGTGACAGTTCAGCTATTTACCACAACATTTTTAAAGCGCTAATTGCCGAGATCTTTAGCTACAAAAGAATATACATGTAAATGGAAACATATGGGTGATTTATTTTGTAAATTATGTAAGGAAGGAATAGAAAATATTAGGCATATGTTAGTTGAATGTAAATGTTTGAAAACAGAAAGGGTACATATAATGAAGTTGTGGAAAAATAAATATGAAAAGAGTGATTATACAGAAAGTGAATTATTGGTTTTTATGCTGGGTTTGGGAAAAGATAAGGGGGATTTAGATATAAAGGTTATAGCGTTGACAAAGATTATGTTGTGGAAATGGGATAGAGCAGATTGTGGGTAAATTTAGAGTGGGGAATGTAAAATAAAGTGGCTAACAGGTTTATCTGGGCATAATTGCTGAGATATTCTTGACTTCGTTCAAGGAAAAGCCATAATACATCACATCACATCACATTAGCATAAATGTAATATGTTTTCTACTTTAACCCACTGGAGATGAATGTGCTGATATTAAAGTTTGTTTTAAATTATGTCAGTGAATTCACGAATCACAAAAATATTTTCACTTGGTTTGCAGGATTTTGTTATGAAAGTATGATTCAAAAAGAAGCATAACAAACTGTCACATTTTACATCATAGCTCATATTATAGATAGACACATCAACAATTTAAAAGTTTAAGACAAAAAAAGCTAAATTAACTATAAACGTTTGGAGATGCAAAGATGTTTTGTTGGAGAGAGAGAGAACGAATCGTCTTATCATTGGGACTGACTTGCTATGGTGCTAAAATTTGTGGAAGTACTGGTAATAAAAAAAATGAAATTGTTTTCTAATTATATATTGGCGGAATAAGCAAAGTTTTTTATTCCATGGAATTTCTAGATGCATCAATAAATATCCCACAACGTTAAATATTACATGAATGGGGCACATTACTAATTAAGTAAAAAACATTTCTTATTACTAAAAAATGCAAATTTTTTCTTCTTAAAGAATTTTGAGTGTTTTGGTAAGGGTAATAAGAGTGATAGTTTGACGTTATTGGAAACAATGATATTAAGTTAAAATCGTCTAGTATTATTTGATTTTTTTCACAAACACTTTATTTAAACAAAGAAAATCTTTATAAAAAATGTTGACTCAACCACACTGAAAAATAAGAAAAAGAAAGTTATATAATGTAACTACTGCATTTTTATTTAAATTTTGTGATTTTTAATCCTATTCCCTTCTACTTCACTATATTTTAAACATCCATTAGTAAAGAAATTACGACTACTAGAAATTAAATTCTTAATAAAAATATAGGGGATTTGAATTCAGACTTTCAAACACCCTTCAACTATCCACACTATCTCATACAACTGAAACACATGACTACATATCTCTCGAAAAAATAAATAATCACCAATATATGTATTTCGGGCTAAACCAGCTCTCATCAGTTGGTCCAGATTATCATCTCCCATACATATATATAATCAGTGCTCAGTTTATATTAAGAAAGCAAATGTTCACACTTTAATGGACAGGCCTCAATTCACTCCAACCTCCAACTTTTAGCCAACCATATCATTGAAAATCTGATGATGAAAGCCCATATCCCATGCCGATGCCAATATTATTGCCAAGACCATATTGACCTGAAGTCATTCTTAATAGTTAAATGTTTGACTTTCTTTTTTACTGTAAGATTGGTAGGATGGATTTAAAATGAGACATGCATTTAAAAAATTGAAAAATTTGACAATATTATGAGGCCCAACTTAATAAAATAAGTCCATTAAATAAGGTCGCACCGAAACATATATATTTCTACAAAATTTGTGGCTTATTCCTTAGATACATTAGCTACCATTGTTAACTCTAAGAACTGTTAAATACTATCAATTTGGATAATGAGCAATGTCTAACTTATTAAAATGCAAATTAAAATAATTGTGTTATTATTCAGCGGTTACAAAATCACTTAGTTTTCCATGTTTGGACATTACTGTGGCATTATAATTACCACGTGTTTTTGAGTTATTTTGAAGTTATCTGTATGCTAGCATGCATAGTTTTATTTTGCACATAAATCATTTTAAAATTCTTAGTTAAAATAAAAAATCTGAATATGTCAACATCATATGGATTTATTTAAAACTATAACATATATTTTACATATGCTTTTACTTAGATCTGCCCTACTTTAAACTCATAGAAACGGCAATTTCTGATTGGGGAATCATTTAGGCTGAAGGAAAATTGCTGGAAATTTCATTTTAAATGAAAAATTGTAATTTCCAATAAAATTCTTTACATATTAAAGGTTGTTTATGCAAAATTATTCTTAGCACCCTCCGCCTTCAGCCACCAACCGCTGCCTTGGTTGGTGACTTTACAGCCTCCTGGGAATAAGGGCCATGCTTTATTTTTGTCTATCATAATTGTATATATGTATTGGAAAAATATTTATCATTTACACAAGACAACTTTTTATTCAGGTGCTTACAACTGCAGATCACTTTCAAGTGAAGGAAGATTGCAAGAATTAGAAGAACTCTTATATTAAATGGGATATTATTGAACTTGGTGAAGTTAGAAGAAAAGGTGAAGAGACAGTTGATTTAAAAAGTGGACATATATTCTATTATAAAGGCACAAATATTGGAAATACAAGTGGAGTAGGATTCATTATAAATAAAAAGTGGAAGAACAATATTGTGAAGATTGATGATGTATCAGACAGAGTGGCAAGATTAGTTATATAACTTAATAACAGATACCAAATGCAGATAATTCAGGTTTATGCCCCAACAAGTTCTCATAGTGATGAAGTAGTAGAAGATTTTTATATGGATGTACAAAAGGCTTTTGATCAGAGTAAACAACATTTTAAAATTGTTATGGGAGACTTTAATGCTAGAATTGGTAAACAAATGAAAGATGAAAGTGCTGTAGGTAATTTTGATTATGGTAATAGAAATGAGAGAGGCCATAGACTTGTGGAGTTTGCAGAAAAAGAAAAACTTTATATTATGAATTCTTTTTTTGAGAAAAATGTTAAAAGGAAATGGACATGGAAGCATCCAAATGAAGGTATAGCAGAATTGGTTTATATTTTGACTAACAGGAAATACATATTTCAAGATTGTAATGTTCTTAATAGATTTAACACAGGAAGTGATCATCGATTAGTAAGGTGCAAGATACATGTTAATGTAAAACTAGAAAGACAAAAAGTGTTAAGAAAAACAATATTTACAGTTGATATTCCTAATCTTCAGAAACATTCTAATGAATTTAAATTAGAACTTACAAATCGGTTTCAAGTATTAGTAGATTTTGAACATGATTCAGATTTGAATGAAATTAATATGAAAATAACTGATACACTTTTAAAAACTGCAATAAAGATAGCTGATAGAAAAAAGCAGCAATTGACCAATAAAATTTCTACTGAGACTAGAGAATTTATGAAGAAAAAAAGGAATATGAAGATATACAAAAATGATGCATTAAAAAGAATTGAATATCTCGAATTTTGTAAAATGGTGCAGAAAAGAGTTGAAAATGATATAAGAAAGTATAACTGTGAACTAGCAAGAAAAGCTGTAGAAGAAAATAAAAGTCTTAAGAATGTAAAACAACATTTTGGTATTGGTAGGAAATTTATATCTGCAATAAGAAAAAAAGATGGAATTATTACTAAAAAGAGAGATGACATTATGAAATTGGTAGAAAATTTTTATCAAGAATTATATAGTAATAAAGAACAAGTACCTCCTATATCTATTATATCTTCCGAATTGCCCAGAATTTTAAATGAAGAAGTGAGAAATGCAATTAAATGTATGAAGAAAGGAAAGGCTCCAGGTAATGATGGAATTATAATTGATATATTAAAAGAAGCAGTAATAAAAAGTAGAAAGACGGTTGTAGAGGCGCTACAATCACTGATTTGAAAAAAATGTCAAAGTTCCACCAATAGCAAAAATGTTAACTTAAGAATGTTTTTTAAAAAAATCTTTCCAAATAGGAGGAAGTTTGCTTGTATCATCTCACTTATTGGTACAATCTGGCCTTTTAAGTATCTCAATGGCTTCTTTAATTTTGCACTGGTATAGATTATCACATCTGGATATGATCCTGGTACTAGAAAAAATAATTTTATGACCTGAATCCATAGTATGGAGTGAGAGTGCTGATGATGATGAATGTTGTTTAACTGCATTAGCATGCTCATCTTTACTAACACTGATGCGATGATTACTCATACCTATGTAAGAAGCCTTACAATTTTCACATGAGATTTGATAAACGCCATGAGATTCAAGAGGGATTGAATCCTTAGGCTTGGTTATTATATTGCTGATCTTTTGATGAGTAGAAAACGCTGTATTTATATTATAGCGTTTTAATATATGTCCAATACTGTCTGTAGTTCCTTTCACATATGGAACACAAATCCTAATAGCTGATTTATCATCTTTTTGTTTCCTATTTTGTCTATTTTGGACTTGAAATAAGGCTTTTTTAATAAATTTATAATTGTAACTATTTGCTAATAAAACACTATTAATATGATTTATTTCTACTTTCAGATGTGACTTATCTGAATGGTTAATTGCTCTATTTAAGAGTTTTGGCTACAGAAACTATCTGAGTTGGTTGATGATGAGAATGTAAATATCTGTCCGTGTGCATATTCTTTCTATAAATTGAAAAAGATAAACTATTTAGTGTTCTGGTGACTAAAACATCAAGAAAAGGGAGTTTTCCATCAGACTCTGTCTCCATTGTAAATTTAATACGAGGATGCATATTATTTAAATGCAAGAAAAATCATCTAATTTATTTTTTCCATGTTGCCATATGACAAAAGTGTCATCTATGTATCTGAGCCAAATGAGAGGTTTTAAAGATGATGATTCTAAAGCATGAGTTTCTATATTTTCCATGAATAAATCAACTATTGCTCCTGAGATAGGTGAGCCCATAGGAGTACCAAAAACTTGTCTGTAATGCTGTCCATTGTATACAAAATATGTATTCAAGAGACAATGTTTAATCAAAGCAATAATATGGTCTGGTAAATTGCAACGTTGTGAGATTATATTTAAAGCTTCATCAATTGAAATGTTTGTAAACAAAGGCACGACATCAAAACTGACCAGAATGTCATTAGCATTAATTTTTAAACTTTTTAAAACATAAATAAAATGAAAAGAGTTTTTAATATATGATTTAATAGATGGGATTGTAGGTTTATATATATATATATTGTAACGGTCAGGTTTGTACATTTGCTCAACAGACTGAGAGTCCAAGCCAGAGAACCAAAAGCTGACCAAGTCCGGATAGTAATACCCTACGTCTGATCATACCTTAACTCTCTCACTCGTGCTTCCAGGTCAACCCATCACGAATGATATGCCTGAGGTTACACTCGATATCTCTTTGATCATGTTCCAGCAATAGCAAAGCAGTAAAACATGAGACATTCCCCCCTATTACATATTCTATTTTAAAACTTAATTAGTGATTCATAAGATAATGAGCAAGTAATGAGACTGAGACAAATTTATATTTCATAAATTTAATATAACATTTAATAAATACTAAAGTATAGTAAATTGTGTATAGCTGGCTCACACGCAGTTGAGTGAGTTATAAAATAATATCACAAAGCAATGAATGGATTCTCAGGGTTATAAAATAATATTACAAAGGAATGAGTGGATTCTCAGGGTTATAAAATAATATTACAAAGCAATTGACTTTTTAATAAGCTTATGTCATCTTTCATGTCCTAATTCACGCTATGTTTTATATACTGGAAATCAGTTATAGTTAGCTAGAGTGATCGATTAATTGGCAAATGATAGAATTATATTATTATTACGTTTAAGATTATATCATTGTTACTAAGTTTAAGATTATATTATAATTACTAAGTTTAGGATTATATTATAAATATATTTGCATGATATAGATAGTTGTTATACTGATAAACTCATTAACTCAGATTCTAGATCGGATCAACGCCGAAGTTACTTTTTAGGGAAACTGAACTGAGATGTGGTGGCAGTTGAACGTCAGATTCTAGGGCGTTTATAAACTATAGTATCAGATAAATGCGACTCGAATGCATTCTTAATTGAGGTTTATTACCTAGTAAACGGTTCCTTAACCGATCTGCTTGCTATAATGGAAGAGGCCTTTTTATTAAATGAACAGATTGGCTGATGAGCCCTTTGGAAACACTTTGGTTCCGTTAAATATGAATAACTGTCACATTTGCCTAAACTTTCGAGGCGTGACTTGATGAAATACGAAGAAATGTCACAGTTGCCTAAACTTTCGAGGCGTGACTGGAAATGGAAACAATCTTGAAGTAGGCCATCATAGACTAGCAAGAAGACAAGCATATCTATGCTAATTAGCAATACATTCGCAATGCTAAATTAATATTTTATAAATTAATTACACCAAAATCTTAGCTTCTTAAAGTGCTACTCCCACCGGTCAGTTCATAAATGAGATTATTAAATTATATGATAACGGCGATAATGAGAATCTGATTTAAGGTTTTCTGCATAGCTACTTATTCTCTAATTAAACGAAGTTATAGCAAACTTAAGATTTTCAGAACTGGGAACATTAATTATATGTAGTATAACCTACATCTAATATCAAACTGATTTTAAATAATCTAAAATATGAATTATAGAATAGTTCACGCAAATCATCGCTTTTTAAATAAATTACTCATCTTAAATAACTCGTCCAGAATAGACCTTACTTACTAATAATGCAAAATGTGTTTTAAATAACGAATGCAAACCTACATTTTAAATAGCTTGCGTAAAATATACTTTTTTAACTAACTGGCAAAATACATATTTTAAATCATTTACGCAAATATAATTCTTAAATAACCTGGGCAAAATCTGCATTTTAAATTACATACGCAAAAGATACATGTTAACTAACTTTAGCAAAACATTTTCATTTTAAATAACTTTATTGAAATACTTTCATTTTAAATAACTGTAGCAAACCATTTTCATTTTAAATAACTTGAGGAAAAGATGCGTTTTAAATAATGTACGCAAATATATATATTTAAATAACTTTAGCGAAATATTTTATTTTAAATAACTTTAGCAAAACATTTTCATTTTAAATAACTTTAGCAAAAGATGCGTTTTAAATAATATACGCAAAATATACATTTAAAGAACTTTAGCAAAACATTTTCATTTTAAATAACTTGAGAAAAAGATGCGTTTTAAACAATATACGCTGAATATACATTTTAAATACTTTAGCAAATTATTTTCATATTAAATAACTTGTTCGGGCATTATAAATACCGATTCACTCTAGCATAAATAATAGTTTTTATTTCAGAAAGGAGTTTTGGCTATATTCTTTCTATCGCAATACGCTGATATAATAAAAATGATTATTCACTCCCCTCCCCCCGCTAATTTATTAACACACAAGACTCCGTTCCGATAAAACACAGCATAAATCAATAAACATGAACTTAACTAAAGATAGATGGCATAAGAATAAATTGCATAAAACAATCAATAAGATAATTCGGAAATAAGAATTTGTTGTATGGATTTATAGAAACTAGATGTTTAGGATTATTTAAAATTATTAATGATCAAGCAAGAATTTTGAGAGTACTCTTAAGATTTAAACAAGTTTAAGATAAACATTTTAGTTGAACATTTAGAAAATATAATTAATTATGTGATTTATTTGTTAGCTAGCTTTCATTTAGAATACGTTTTAGTTATGAAATTTAATATTTGGCAGAAAGGATTTACCGGCAAAGTCTTTAATGCATTGTTCAATATGCTTCTCCCTCTATTCAGTCAGGCTGGGCTTCTCTTTGGTTTTAGTCTGGATGCAGCTTTGCAAATTTATTTCTGTGGCAGCTTTCCCCATTTCTCTGGTCAGGAACTCTCTGGTCTCTCAGGTACAGCTTCTTTCTTACTGTGCTGGGCATGGTGGAGGTTTTCTCTCATCGGTAGCCGCTCATGGAAGAGCAAATGGCTGTCACTTTGTCTCTAGCCCACGGTCATCTTTGGAGCAGCTTGGATGGTAGTTTTCTAAGATTCAGCTTTCTTAAACGGCAGGAACAGTTTTCTTGCTTAACTTCAGCTCTGGTCTTCGGAAATAATTTCTGCAGCAATAACACAATTTTCACAGCAACAGGAAAAATTAAGACATATGATGATGGATGGATGGAAGAGGACCTTGATGGCTATTTAGGTCCTTTTTATACTATATTTTTGACAGTAGTTCCCTCCTACTTTGAGTCATGCCAGATCACCTGATGACTAGTTCAAACTAGCCTTTAACCAAATATCCAGTTAGTAAAATATTTAGTATAGCTAAATCTGGACTTGGAAAGGCTCTATTGTTTTAATTGACATCATAGTTATAAGATATATTTTCAAGAGAAATGGTCACAGCAATTTGTATAGATTTTTGTATAGATTTATGCCTGACTGAATATTATAATTAGTCTCGGTTATAATTTTTAACTAGGTCAAATTTTGGCTAAAGATTTATTTTTAGAAATAAGTGTTAAAACTGATAAAACTTTCTGCTTGTATAATTTTAAACAAAAAGGAATTGAAAATTATCTGACTTGAAAATTATTCAAAATGAATACTGACTTAAAAAAAAATAATTATTTAGAACGAATATTGAAAAATAAGTAATATTATAAATTTAAACTTATTATGCTACTATATAGATAAATTTTAATTACACAGTTATGTTTATTTCAGTTTTAACAAAGCTAACTGAATATGCTCGTATATAAATATCTGAGACTGTATTTTTATATTTATAATTAATAGGACGATTATATACGCACATACCCTGCTATATCATAAGCACAAAGTTTTTAAAAATTTAAGAAATACACGCCATCTGAGTGCAATGAAATATACTATTATCGAAGATAATAGGTGAAACAGATGTAACTGTTTCAATATATATAGAGAGAGAGGCTTTCTTTTGTTTGTTCATTCTTATTCTATTATTGTTCTGACAGTTGTCTTTTAAAAGAACAAGTAAAGTTAGTAGGTAAGTAACCTGAAAGTTTGATTATTGAAGTCAAGATTTCATCTTCCAGTAGACTAAAAGTATTCAAATATATTGCATTTCAAAGTGTTCTCTGAAAAGTTAAATTTGCTGTGAGTTTAAGAATCTCAGAGAACTGCACATCCAGCTTTTAACAAAAAATCTTAAAATGACCAAGTAGAGCTGGCAAGAAGGCTATTTTCCTTTCGGAAATGGCCATCCGTTGCACATCAATGCCATCTGATGCCTTCACTTAAAAAGCTCTAAAAACTGCCACGGCTGCTAAAATTGTGAACTGAAGTTTGCTGCAAAATTCTTATGAGTGCTGCTACCATCAAACTGGAAAAGTCTCCACCTGAAATTGCCTTCAAATGCCTACTTCTGATGAGGTAACCCAAATTAACCCAAGAGCTCTTGTGATATCTTATTTCTTTTAAGTTATAGCTAATTCCATTTGTTTCTATTTGTTTCATCTTATAATTCTGTTCTTGTTTTTTTAAATTCTGTAACTTAATTAGTGGGTTCTATCTCTATACTTGGGTTAATATTTTGTATTTATTAATCCGTTTTCTTTTATTATGATGGTATGCCAGCATAGCCATCGACCGAGTGAATTACTCTCTTTTTTTATTTAAATCAATACGCCGCCATTAACATGTTTTAAATTATAAATTTTGTCCCATTTTATTATCTCGTTACATTGCTCGTTCGAGGGCTATCTTACTATTATTCAATTATTTAATAATTTTGCAGTTAAAATCCAAATGTTTATTGGTTTTAACATAATATGAGAATATGTGCGAGGTCAATGAGTCAATATTTAACAAATGCATGATTGTATAATTAACTTATATTTTCTTTTAAAATCCCGCAATCGTGTATTCTCCCATTTTAAATATGCTTTCTTGTTTTGCTTAATTTCCAAGCTTATAATTTTGTGCATTTTCTTTAAATAAATAATTAGGGAATTGATAAGGCGCTTTCTCAAACTAAGTAAATCCTTTATAAAATATTTTGTATGCTTTATTCGACTGTTGCTAGGAGGTGTATCGGGTGTTGAGACCACTTTGCTCCTCCAAAGGGCTTTAAATGGCTAAGACTGTTTCCCCTTCACTTTCTGCAGTTCCCAGTTAGAGCGTGTACTCAAATTGTGACTCCTGGGAATTCTACACAGTTGTCACACAGCCTCTAAGTACTTGAATGAGTCCAGACTGGGCTGCCACATGATACCACTTCCTACAGATTTAGGGCAAGATGCCTTCCTGTATTTTATTTATTTATTATTTAGTTTATTTTGCAAAGCTCCGTGGTTTCAATGTAACACCCCCTTCATCTGTTACAGAAATTCCTCACTAGCACCACCGACCTCCCAATATAGTTTAAATATTTCTATGAGTATGCATGCCTTAATCACATCCCCACCTTATAGCTTAATGAGCATCAGTTCATTCTATTCTCAAATTCAAGAAGTGTTACATTGAAACCTTACTGTCTCCAAACCTTTTTTTAACTACTTCTGATATTTACTTAAAGCGACTCGCATATCTTCACAAACTCTCTTAGGCACATGATCATAATGTTATTGTATTAGCCCAAGGTATAGAGAATTCATTAACAAACCATAATGTAAATTTTGATTGACATTTGTTTTAAAACACAATCTTAGTAAATGTCACTGTCTAACATATGCAGACAGTATGCATGCATATATATATATATATATATATATATGATAGTTTAATAAATCTTGTAAAGTTACTAAATTATGATTCTTTATTTACTTTCTTAATCTATATCACTGTCTCAGTCTATATCTTTTATACATCTCTTTTGTGCCATCCATAGACATTTAGTTAGCAAACCCAAGCTTCTATTGTAGTATAGAGTCTCTTTGTTTTTCCCTGATCATCGGCACTGGTAAAAAGGTTATATTATTAGCATCAGATGCATTATCACATAGGTGGCACTGTGGAGCATAGACTTTGGATTCGAACTTAAGTTTTCTGGGAAGCAGCTCTTCCTAATGTTGAGTTCGGTGTCTGGGTTTAAATTCTGCAGTGTGTTAGCGAGGTAGATGAATCTGACCGTTACAATACACCACCATGTTGCTTTGCATATGAATCTTATAACTCCAAATATATTTTCACTTTAATTTTTCTATTAAAATATGTCATCTCCATTTCCTATGCTTACACAAGCTGTTAAAACAATAGCAAACTCTCTATATAATAGTACCATCAGTGCAAGCCTTACTAGCCAATGGATACAAGAAGGTTTAAGCATAATATTTTTAACTACTGCCTACTCATCCAATATCCCCAGACTAGTTTCTAGCTTCTGGCTTTCATCAGTGAGGAGTTTTGGATCTGAGTGTACGCACCTAGATCTTAGAATCTATTGCAACTCTTAGCATTCATTGATTACTAAGTCTAGCACTGGGTAACACTACTATATAAAGAATTTGCTGTTGTTTTTATTTTTCCTATTGTGTGGATGTGTAGAGCTTTCATTATTTACATGGTGGTAATGAAATAAAACATATCAGATTTATAACTGTGACCTTCCATAATAGAATCCAATCAATAATGACTTGTCTGCATATAAGATTTGGGAAAGATATTTCACCCTATACTTGTGCAATATTTTATAGTGATGTTTTTTCTGATAAGTAGAAAAGATTTAAAAAGATTGTATGAAAACTCTTTGCCTTACAAAACTGGATGCATTTCCATTCTGAGTGAATTGTTCATTATAGTTGTTAAAATAAGTGTAATATCAGTAATCACAATGGAAGTAATGGATAATAGTAATAATAAAAGATTTTTGTTGTTTATTGAGTATATAGTTACATGTATATATAAAAATATGTTAAGAAATTGTAAACAATTGAAATTAAAACAAGCATTTTTAGAAAGTTTTATTATAAAAATATAATATTATAACCATTTATGAAACAATCCATTAATAGAGAGAAATAGTATCACAGAGTGTTATACTTACCTTAGAAGCAAACTTTATATATTTTAAAAGCTTTAGATATCAAAATTCATTTTACATAATGGAACATTTCTTTATGCCTTAATATAAGATTCAGTAAATGCAGAAAAGTGCTTTTTTTTAAGTGTCATAGCATCGGCCGGGACACGAACCCGCAACCCGGGCAATTGCCTGCAAGTGCAAGGCAGTCGCACTGACCTTTCGACTAGTGTTAATGTATCTACAGCAATACAAATAATTTTCCATTGAAGACTATAATAACCATAATATAGGATCAGTAAATTATGGTACAGTGATATTGACAATAGTTTTATTGTTTCTGAGGATTTAAATGTTTAAATTGTTAACGGTATTTTGCAAAACAAAGTGACTGGACAAAATGAAGAATTTGCTTAGATGTTCAAACTTATTGTAAAAAAAATTATTTGAATCCATGATCAAAACAATATTTTTATATTAAATAAAATGAATAAAATATCATTTACTCGGTCTGCTACAATTCAGGTGTACAGACAAACGAGATAAGCAGAATTATTTAATGATGACAATCATCTCTTAAGCTATCAACAATCTCAACCTGTAGTCAAGGCAACCTTCATCAATAGGTTGAGATAGTTGATAGCTTAAGGGTTGATTGTTATCATATACATTTACAAAAGCTTTAATAAAACCTTTGATAATTGGTTTTGATTGCTTTAGAATTAATTTTTTAATACTGACACAACTTTAATATCATGAATCAGAATTTCCATTTTTTATTTAAATTTGTAGACACAAGCATATTAAAATAAATAAAGGCAGTACTACAAAAAATGTTTTTGCACAATTAAAAATTAAATTAAAAACAGGCTTTAAAGAAAATGTTTTTTTTTTTCATGTGTCATGGCATCAGCCGGGAAGCGAATCCACTCACCTGGGACAACTGCTTGTAAAGCAGCCACCACTGACCTCTCAACCACCAAAATGTTGAGGAAATGGATGACTGTTTTTAAAAAGAATAATGATAACTATTGTAGCAAGTCATAATGACTAAATTGCTTGCAAATATATGTATATTGTCAAAGTTATTTTTATTGATATAGTGCGCAACAAATTGTCAACTATTGAGTCATCGACTTGCTGATTTTTCTCACCATAATAGATATCTATAATTCAGAACTATCTATAAAATAATCAAATAGTTTTTTGTTTAGGAATTTATAAACAGATTAAATACATTAAGTAAGAAATGGAGCTAATTGTATGAGCCTACCAAAATCACAAGGATATCTATCATTCAACCTTCCATAATTGCCATAATTTATTTTTTTTTTTTAAAAAAAAGGACTTTTTTTATTTAAATAATAGTTTTAATTTTTTTTCTTGGAATATGTACATATTAAAAAAATTAAATCACAGTAAACAAATTAATATATATATATATAATTAATAAAACAAGTTATAAATTTCGTAACTTGCTTTTAAGCTTGCATTTAAATGATCACTAGATGAGCTCACCAATAGCTCTAAACAAGCTTTGTTTTTATAAGTCCTGAAAGAGAGCTGGATTTGAAGACATTTATGTGTCCGAAAAGTTTAGACTTTCAAATTGATAGAAATGTGTTTTATAAGTGTTGACTTTTGAGTTAGTATTTTAGATCTAGTTTCTAGAGACTCAGCCCTCCACTGAGGTGAGCCACCAATTAGTCTGGAGGTAGAGTCAATGATAGAGATTTTGAATTCTTTCTCTTTCAGCACTTATAAAAACAAAGCTTGTTTAGAGCTAATGGTAAGCTCCATCTAGTGATTGTATATATATATATATATGTGTGTGTATGTATGTATAAATAGTAATAATAAAAAGTCAGATGTCACATGACTTATATATAGCTTGCACTTACAAATGTGTAAAATTAAGAGCATGCTAATGAGCTCTAAACAAGCATTTTTATTTATTTATGATAAATGCTACTACAAGAGAAGGCATTCAAATCATTGATTGATAAAAATGATTTGAATGCCTTCTCTTGTAGTAGCATTTATCATAAATAAAAAAAAGCTTGTTTAGAGCTCATTAGCATGCTCTTAATTTTACATATTTGTAAGTGCAAGCTATATATAAGTCATGTGACATCTGACTTTTTATTATTACTATTATTATTTTGCTATTGGGGCTTTGGCTAAATTAAATGGATAAGCCTACTAATATATGGAGTATCTGAATGAAGTTCAGGCCCATATGATTTTTTCAGTTGGAGAGCTGACTTTAAAGACATGTAGATGTCTAAAAGTTTCAGATCTTCTTCTAACAATTAACTTTTAGATAAATGCTTTGCTTGAGTTGGTTTTTTGAATCTAATGTTCCAACTCCTCACTGAAGAGACCCATAGGTCGAAACCAGTCTGGGGATGGGGACAATCCAAGCTAAAAATGATTTGAATGTCTTCTCTTGTAGTAGCATTTATCATAAATAAATAAAAAAGCTTGTTTAGAGCTCATTAGCATGCTCTTAATTATATATATATAGTCTCCATTCATAACTTGTGCATCTATCATTTATCACAACCATCAGTTATTTTCTTTATTCTGATTTCAGAATCAGCACCATGAAACTATATGTTATTTCTCAATGAATCTTTTATTTATTACAATATCATATTATCATGTTTCATGGTCAGACCATGTTCCAAACAATATTTTTCTCCATTAATAATTTTCTAATGATCCTGAAGTAAATTCTTTCAAACAGGTGTAAATAATTTAGTTCATATGTTTTAATACTTCATTGCAAAGTGGATAGGCACAATTAAATACAAATCTGAATAAGAAATACATGTGTTTTTTCTAGAATGTTAAAGTAGAAATGAGAGTATAAAATTTGTTTTAATTAGTATTATAACTATAATACATCATTGATCAACAATACATCACATGATCTTAGTTTACTAAATCATTAGAAAATTCTATTCTCCCTGCTTTAATGCCATTCACTTTAAGCATTAGTATCCAATTGATATAATTATGCAAGTAAATAAACGGGTATCAAATATATTAAGACATTTTTGTGTTTGGGTCACTAACATAGTAAAATAACAAAGAGCAATCAATGGCTGCTTTGAGAAATTATGCATTAGATCTAAATGCTGGTTCAAAAACGCAATAGGCTGTTAATTATACAAAAACAGTAAGCTATGAACTAATCTGAGACAATTTGAATAGGACATCACTGAATAATGATTTATTAAACATAACTACCTGTCATTTATTGATTACTGAAATATTCATTGGATGGTAGTAAAGTATGAGAATATAGAATGATTTATAATTTTGTTGAAAATGATGAAATAATCTATTCCACAAAAGGTAAAATAATTAGATTGAAATCATCACAAAGCTTATCAAGAGTGACGTAGCATAAAATAATTTGTTTACATAATAAAGCTTGTAAAAGATTAGCTTGTATTTTAAATTATTAATATATAGGGTATATGAGCACAGACTTTCATGCGACTCATCAATCTCCACACTATCTCATAATATTGATACACTTAAACACATCATGTTTAATCTTAAATTTGTGCTATAATTTTGATCAGAATTAGTTAAAAATCTAAAGTTTAATAAATTCTACCTCTATATCATAATCATTATAATAATAAAAATAATAACCTGAAAACAAATATTTAGAAGCTTTCCGATTTTGAAAATATACTATTTGATAATAGTTATAGTCCAAAATATTTATATATCAACGTTATATAATGGATGGATAAGACACTATATGTGAATGTCACATGATCACTATTTCTGTAACTGCTAGAGGTTTGTATTAGATCCCAAGATCTTACGCTTCTCACGGAAGGCCACAACCTAGAAATTATGAGTAAACTCTAGATAGAAATTGTATGAACAAACCTTTTGGCATATATTGATTATTATAGCTTGCACTGGGTAGCCATATCACAGGGAGAGTTTTTCTTCTGCTATATATGAATTGTTTTTAAACATATATTGTCCGTTGCATGTTTGAATATTTCAAATATGTATAAACATCTTACAATTTTATTATCATGTAAATAAGCATTTATTTTATATAGCGTATGTAAACAATTGTATTACAGTCAAATATCAGCCTTTCACTTATTAACACTCGCAAAGCGTATGCACAATTAGCGTGAAAGGCTGATATTTGACTATAATTCTATTATCATGTTTCTCACTGAAATATTTGAAGCAGGAAACTCATCCAAATATATCCTACCTAATGTTCTCATCTATAGTAAATTGAATGTTCTATTTTTTAAAAAAAATATTTATAATACCATATCTATGAAGTAAATTTTGATGAAGCGACAGAAGTTTTTAAGCTGAATAGATGGATAAATGTTGCTTTGCTCAAAAAATAAACCCTGAGATGCCACTTTGAAAGTAGTCATTCAGATTTTAAAAAATATTGTTTTGGATAATTAAGAAAACAATAAAGTTTTTGTTTTTTTGTTCCTCAGTCATTAACAACCCCGCAAAAATAATTTGAGGATTTTCTGATACTCTCAAAAACAAAATTGAAACGAGTTTTGAAATGTCTCAGCTGACACACATGATGATTATAAAAAAAAATTTAATCACTGTCGAAAAAACATGGTACTGTAAGTCTAAACTGTACAAAAGTAAAATGATTGTTTTAATCACATAAAGTTTTAATTTACTGAAATTGTCATTGATTTTATTATAAACAAAGACTTGAGTGAGTATTGTCTATAAAACTATATTTGTTCATCAGAGAATCAGAGACTATATTTGTTTCATGCACTATGCCAGATTATCAGATTTATCAGAAAATTCCTTAATTATATCCATGGAAATGCTGACAAAAGTTTTTGATTTATTATACTTTCATTCATAATTTGAATATATTCAAATTACCATTTTAAAATAGTGGCCAATAATGCATCTGTTATGATAAGTCAAAGAAAAAAGAATATCTTTTGTTTCCAAAAATCTATTAACATTTGAAATTTTAATAAATCTTAAGAAATGTCATTGAACTCTATTACATAATATTTAATAAAAAAGAATATTGGTTTCAAAATATTGAAAGAAGTTGCAAGTACATAGCTAATAGCACATCATAGCTTTTCTATAGAAACATGATGTATCTCATACTGACATTTCTGAAGGCTTTTATAGATGAAAGTGACAGTTACATACTGTAACCAGAGTGCCATACAACCACTTTGTCTCAGTTGTAACTATTTCCTGATGAGCATATTGTAGGAAAGAACCATCAATTCGCTTTCCCCAATACAGAGTCACCCCTCCCCCCCTGCAACAATATTTCCTATTCATCAGAGGCTGTAGCACCATAGAGACTGAAAATACCTAAAAAGTTATGTGTTTGCTTTCCCAAACAGTGCCACTTAGAGTTCCATCTCACCAAAACCTGACTTATCTAGGTCTAGTTATGCTGGATATAGCTCAGGAGGCATGAGATTCTCATGAACAAATGCAATGAATGACAAATGATGCAACATGAACAACTGGATTGGTTTTATATAACAATAATTTTATTTCATAACATTTGTTAAGATCATCAATTCTCCATGTTTATTTTGGACAATAAGACCATAAAGTTTATCATTAACTCAGTTTTAATATAGTTCATCTTTAGAATCTGTTTTCTGGTATGTGCATATTTTCTTGGGTTTCATTGATCAGTTACTCCTCATTGGTGATGTACGTATCCACGATGTCCTTTAATTTTTTTAGTTGTGATTTAAATATTATTCCTTGATCCATGTACAACTGTATTTTACTGACAAGCATTTGTAATTCCTTCTCTTATAGATGTGTATAGTTTTCTTAAGCACTTCTAATCCTTCCTAGTATAATTGTGCTTTGTACATAACATTTATTATTCCTTCATCTATAGATGTATCTTAATAATATAACATTTATATTTCATTCAGATTGATATATGTGGCATATATTATTTATACTAGTGCAGACATATTTTGTTTACATAATCATTTATGATTTGTTTCATTAAAACATTTTGATTATAAACATATAAGTATTTTGGATTTATTTCGATACACACATAATGTGTGTCTAAAATATAAGTATTCATGAGTTATTCCAATAAAGATGTATATTGTATACAAAAATATAAGTATTCATGTTTTATTTTAATGCAAATGTATTTTGCTGATCAGATATAAGTATTTGTTCTTTATTTTCAAATATATATATATATGATTCATCCCAATAAAGACATATATTGTATATAAACATATAAGTATTCATGATTTATTTTAATGCAAATGTGTTTTGTTGATCAGATATAAATATTTGTTTTTTATTGTAAATTATAAATATATAGGATTCATCCCAATAAACATGTATATTGTATACAAATATATAAGTGTTTATAATTTATTTTAATGCAAACGTATTTTGCATATAGAAATATCATTTATGATTTATTTCAAGAAAGAAGTATTTTGATTATAGACATTTAAGTATTTATGATTTATCCCCAATAAAACGTATTTTCATATAAAAATATTATCATTTATGATTTATTTCAAGAAAGTTGTTTTTTATTATAAACATATAGGTATTTAATATTTCATAAAATAGTTACCTTCATTTTCATCTGGTGTGTTCATCCACTACAGATTACTATTGCATTTCAAAAAAGGGTTGGGTCATTTAAGCTGAATGGCATTATTTAATTTCTATTGGTATTCATGCAAGCATGGTTTGGAGATTCATTGTGGTAGACAGAGAAAAAGCTTTTACTGACTAGATTATCATCCTTATGATTTCCATATTAATACTTTTCTGTTCAACATCCAACAACTGTAGGGTTCACACTTAGTAAAACTAGATTTCTCAGCTGGGATAAACTCTGTAGCTGTAAATATAATATTCCAAAGATGACTCTGCACTAAAATCAGTTGGCAGCTAAACAGCTAAACAATACATAGATAGAACTTTTTTGTAAACTTCAAACTCCACCATTTATATCCTGATCAATTCTCTGGATTAATCCAGCATGACTCAATGTATTTGATTTGTCAAACAAGCCGGAGTGCTTTTCTCTTCTTGATGATTGGATCATTTGATTTTAGTGGAACAGATGAGAAATTAAGTAGATTATGCCATGATTTCCAATTTGATAATTTTGCCTCAAGCAATTATTATACTTTGTACAACAACATCATTTCAAAAATTAAAAATATATTTTAATAAATGCCATCTTTAAATACTTAATGGTGTATTTAATTAATATTTAAAATAATGATTTTTTTTAAAATTTAAACATTTTGCTTTTTTCTTAATTAATATTTAAAATAATGATTTTTTTAAAAAGTTAAACATTTTGCCTTTTTTTTAAAAATAAGTTTATTGAAATGTTGGTTTTTTATATATATACATCTATTTTACTTTAATCAACACTTTAGGTGGAAGGGGGAAATAACTCTTAAAATATATATGTGAAAGAGTGTGTCTGTTTCATTATCCCCCATCAAATTTTGAGATGAAATCATCTGGAAGTACAATTTTATTACATGCAATATACATGTCATTTCTCACTACTACATCTCTACTGGTTTTAGATTTGCTGACAAAATGGGTAAGATGAGCTGGGAAAAGTAAATACATGAACCATAGCCTCCAATGTGAATAAACAGATGGCCAAGCATGAACTACTAGTTACACAATGCCCCATGACATCACAAGAAAATATCATTTTTAAGCACTACCTCTCTTGTACCTAGAGGAATCATCCAAATAAGAGGAGCCAGAAAAAATATTTTCCACTGAGCCAACCTGCTCATCTTCTGTGAGTCTTAAGGGCTTATTCATTTGGTCTATTCATGACACCATAACCTATTCATGAGGCCAGTATATGTTGCTGGACTACTCTAGGAGCTCAACATCCAGGTCTGGATAATGATGAGCATATTGTTTGGAGCATCATGAATACAATGCATCTAAGCAGCTCTTCTTAATTATCCACCCACCTTAACATGAAAAACACAAAATTATGTATCACTACATCTCACTCACAAACTTCTTTAATCAGCTATTTTTGTTTCATTGTTCAGTATTGTAGCTGCATACTGAATTGGGAGACTGAGGATCATGATCAGTTCTATAATGCTATTTTTTGTTTCAAGATGATGGACTTCTATTGTCTTTGGTCTTTCAGGTCAGACTTCATCTTGGTAGCTTGTGTTTCTACCTGCACTTCTTCACAGATTGTCATCTTCACTATTTGAGTCTGGTATGGGCTGTCTATACAGCCTGTTGAACTTCTTCTCTGCCTCTTCCATGATGGTACTCCATTTCTTTTGTGATATCATGAGGGTGAATCATAGTTGCTGTATTTTTGATGGAATATTTTTCTTTTGTACTTGATGGCTCCTATTCTAGGCCCATCATCTCTTCTATAGGTAGATTTATTTGGCAGCTTGGACACTCCTTCTGTGGTTGCTGATGTACTGCAGCTATCATAAGCTGTTAATAGTTCAGCAACCTACTCAATAGATCAATAATCTGTTCCAATCAACATTCTCTCTACATAACTTGGGAAGCTAAGTCACATCAATCTAATAATATGAAGTTCAGATAGAGGCTCAGATGTCAATGCTCTTAACCTGTCCACCTTCTTCTAAAGAAGGATGTCTAAGGCTCTCCAGGTTGACATTTCTCCTGGGACACCTTGTATTTAATTTCCTCTTGATAATTATCACTATGGTAACAGCTTATTAGTGCTGTTTTAAAAGCCTGAAAATTTGTAGGTTGGGTGAACAGTGAGTCCCATCATACTTGTGCTGCATCCTGGAGATGACTACATGCTATCACTAGTTTTGCTTCTTCTGTGAAGGCATTAATAATGAAGTACCTCTCCAGACTTTTTATTTATTCTATAAGTGCTTCATTACAGCTCCCTGAGAAAGTTCTAATTTTTAGGAATTGATTTACAATTCTAGACATCTGGTTGGTTATAGGGACTTAATGACTAATTTTATAATTTACTTCTTGTATTGTCTTTGTCTTTTCTTCTACTGGGCATGCATTGCTATTTTTTATTTCCATCTTCCTCACCTGTGTGGTCAATTCACCCACCTTCCCCTGGATGAAGTATTGGATTTTATCATTCTTATATCCATGGGTTTACACAACTGTGTCATCTTGACTTCTTGCTCAATTAGTGAGCCTTTTACTTCATCCATCACTTCATCATTAATTTTTAAGATTCTATCTGTCATTTATTTCATTATTTGATCCATCTTTTTATTTTGGCTTTCAGTTGCTTCTCTGATTTGCTTTTCTATTCTTTGGCTAGCTTCTGCTTTTTGTCTTTTTCTTTGATCATTCCTTCTTCTATTTTTTTCTTTGATCCTCCTTTCTTTTATTTTCTTCTTCTCTTTGTTCATCTATTTTTTTCTTTGATCCTCCTTTCTTTTATTTTCTTCTTCTCTTTGTTCACCCCCTCTTCTATTTTCTTCTTCTCTTTGCCTCTTATCTTCATCTCTTTGTTCCTCTCTCTTTCTATTTTCTTTTTCTCTTTGTTCATCCCTTCTATTTTTCTTTTCTTTGTCTTTTATCTTCATCTCTTTGTTTCTCTCTTTTTCTATTTTCTTCTTCTCTTTGCTGATCCCTTCTTTTATTTTCTTCTTTAATCATTTCCCTTAGCTGGACTAACATGGAAGTCTCTGTTTTCAGTGATTCTTCTATTTTTGACCAAGTCTCTGTTTTCAGTGATTCTTCTATTTTTGACCAACTTCTTTTAGATTATTGTCTTCTTGTTTCTGTTCTTCACTAGGAAGATTTTTCTCATCTTCTGTATTCATCATCTTTTTTTTTTGCTCTGGTTATTATCTAATTTTTAAACTTGTTTTTTTTCTTTTGATATTCTATTGTATTTCAACTTTGGTAAGCTTCTCTCTCTATCCACACCATGATTTAACTCCATCTTCTTTGACATGCCTGTTTTATTTTTTCTCTCATTTATGCCATTCGTTTTTATGCTCTTTTTTTATTCAGGATTTAACTCCATCTTCTTTGACATGCCTGTTTTATTTTTTTCCCTCATTTATGCCATTCATTTTTATGCTCTTTTTTTATTTCCACCATTTTTGAAATATATCACATCACTGCATCATATGCACTGTTCACATTACAAAATCATGATTTGCTTATGCCTTTCCATTTCTTCTTTTTATTTATTACTTGTTTCTAGCTCTTCTATGCCTTAGTTGTAACTATTTCCTGATGAGCATATTGTAGGAAGAAACCATTAATTGGCTTTCCCCAATACAGATGTCACCCCCCTTACAACAATATTTTCTGCTCATCAGAGGTTGTAGCACCATAGAGACTGGAAACACCTAGAAATTTATGCATTTGGTTTCCCAGATGGTGCTACTAGAGTTCCATCTCACTACAACCTGACTTACCTAGGTCTAGTTATGCCAGACATAGCTCAGGAGGCCTGTGATTCTCATGAACAAGTGCAATGAGTGACACATGATGCAACATGAACAACTGAATTGGTTTTATATAACAATAAATTTATTTCATAACATTTGTTAAGATCATCAATTTTTCATAGTTATTTTGGACAATAAGCCCATAAAATTTATCATTAGTTCAGTTTTGATATAGTTCATCTTTAGGATGTTTTCTGGTATGTGCATATTTTCTTGGATTCCATTGATCATTTACTCCTCATTGGTGATGTATTTATCTACGGGGTCCTTTAATATTTTTAGTTGTGATTCAAATATTATTCCTTGATCCACATGCACCTGTATTTTACTGACAAGCATTTGTAATTACTTCTCTTATAGATGTGTATTTTCTTAAGCATTTCTAATCCTTCCTCATATAATCATGCTTTGTACTTAACATTTATTATTCCACCATCTATAGATGTATCTTAATTATATAACATTTATATTTCATTCAGATTGATATATATGGCATGTTTTATTTATACTAGTGCAGAAATATTTTGTTTACATAATCATTTATGATTTATTCCATTAAAGACATTTTGATTATAAACATATAAGTATTTGGGATTTATTTTAATACAGACATAACGTGTGTCTAAAATATAAGTATTCATGAGTTATTTCAGTAAAGGTATATATTGTATATAAACATATAAGTATTCATGATTTATTTTAATGCAAATATATTTTGCTGATCAGATATAAATATTTGTACTTTATTTTAAAATACAAAATATATATGATTCATTCCAATAAAGACATATATTGTATACAAACATATAGGTGTTTGTGATTAATTTTAATGCAAACATATTTTGCTAATCAGATAAAAGTATTTGTTTTTTATTTTAAAATATAAATATATATGATTCATTTCAATAAAGATGTATATTGTATATGAACATATAAGTGTTTATTATTTATTTTAATGCAAACATAATTTGCATATAGAAATATAATCATTTGTGATTTATTTCAAGAAAGATGTATTTTGATTATAGACATTTAAGTATTTATGATTTATCCCCAATAAAACATATTTTCATATAAAAATATAATCATTTATGATTTATTTCAAGAAATTTTTTTTATTATAAACATATAGGTATTTAATATTTCATAAAATAGTTACCTTTATTTTCATCCTGTGTGTTCATCCACTACAGGTTACTATTGCATTTCAAAAAGGGGTTGTTTTATTTAAGCTGAATGGCGTTAATTAAATTCCATTGGTGTTCACCCAGGCATGGTTTGGAGATTCATGGTGGTAGACAAAGAAAAAGCTATTACTGACTAGCCTATCACCCTTATGATTTTCATATTAATACTTTTCTGTTCAACATCCAACAACTGTAGGGTTCACACTTAGTAAAACTAGATTTCTCAGCTGGGATAAGCTGTGTAGCTGTAAATATAATATACAATAGTGACTCTGCACTAAAATCAGTTCACAGCTAAACAGCTAAACAACACATAGATAGAACTTTTTTGTGAACTTCAAACTTCACTATTTATACCCCGATCAATTCTCTGGATTAATCCAGCATGACTCTACTGTATCAGATTTGTCATACAGCTTTCATTTAAGCCTGAGTGCTTTTCTCTTCTTGATGATTGGATCGTTGGTTTTAGTGGACAGATGAGGAATTAGGTAGATTATGCCATGTTTTTCAATTTGATAAGTTTGCCTCAAGCGATTATTATACTTTGTACAACAACATCATTTCAAAAATTTAAAATATATTTTAACAAATGCCAGCTTTAAATACTTAAAGTTGAATTTATTTCATGATTTAAAAATTATAAAAATCAATCATGAAGATTTTTATTTTTAAGTCTTAATTATTATTTAAATTAATGATTTTTTTTTAAAATTTAGACATTTTGCTTTCTTTTAAATATAAGATTATTGAAATGTTGGTTTTTTTTGTTTTTTTATATATATATATACGTCTGTTGTATAATTAATCACTTTAGGTGGAAGGGGAAAATAACTCTTAAAATATATATATATAACAGTGTGTCTGTTTCAGTACATTAAGGCTTTTTTAAAAAAATGACATATCTCATACATTATCAAAGGCTTTCTAGAAAAACATGATGATGTATTCTATAGTATCATTCTTTAAGTCTTTTCTGTATGAACATGTCATTCATAGTGACATACTCAAAGACTTTTATTGGAACATGATATATATCATAGTGACATTTCCCAAGGCTTTTATAGAAAAACATAATAGACACATGCCCCAAGGTTTTTTAAGAACATGATGTATCTCATAGTAACATTTTCTAAGGCATTTCCAGAAAATCATGATGAATCTGATAGTGACATTTCCTAAGACTTATCTAGTAGAACACAATGTCACTCATAGTGGAAATCCTAAGACTGTTATAGAAACAAAGTACTTCATAGTGACATTTCCTAAAGCTTTTATAGAGGAACATGATAGTTACATTTACTAAGGTTTTATTAAAAACATAATGTATCTCATAGTGGCATTTACTAAGGCTTTTTAGAACATAATGCCACTCGTGGTGGTATACCCTAAGGCTTTTCTAGAATCTGTGACTTTAACATTAAACTAAATTGTCAAATGCTCTCAGTACAATTTTTTATTCGTTACACATGTTTTATTTTAAAAAGTCAGTAAGTCATTGGAACATATAAAAGTTTTATGTCTCTAGATTAATAGTAAAATATTGTAAAGTAATCTTTATTTTAAAATTGATTATCTTATCTATAAACAAAAAAAAGTTCAGCTTTTTGAAAGTAGTGCTGCAGACATTAAAAACACACGCACACACACACACACACACATATATATATATATATATATTGTACAAGCCTTAAAGATTTGTTTATAACATATTTCCCATTTACATTTATTAAAAACAGGCTGTCTATTAAGGTATGGAGATTGGCTCATCATCATCATCATTATCAACCATTATCAATCCACTGCAGGATGAAGGTCTCTCCAAGTTTAATCCATCTTCTCCGATCTTTAGCTTCTCTTCTCCACATCACCCCTACACATTTTCTTATTTCATCCATCCATCTTACATGTGGTCTCCTTCTGGGTCTTTTACAATCTCTTGGAATCCAGTTTAAAATTTCAATTGTCCATCTATTATCATCTCTTCTAGCAATATGTCCAGCCCAACTCCACTTCAATCTTTTAATTTTTTCAATGAGGTCAGTAACACCTGTTTGTTCTCTTACCCATACATTGCGTTTTCGATCTCTTCTTGTTACTCCCAACATACATCTCTCCATACTTCTTTGAGTGGTCTGAAGTCTCTGTATTGATCTTCTATTAAGTGTCCAAGTCTCAGATCCATAAGTAAGAACTGGTAAAACACATTTATTAAAAACCTTTCTTTTCAAACACATAGGCATATTTCCTTTTAATATCAAGTTATTTCTACCAAAAGCACTCCAACCAAGTTTAATTCTATGATTAATTTCCTCTATTATGTTTCCATCTGTATTAATAATCTGACCAAGGTATTTGTAACTCTTAACTTCTTCTAATTCATCATAATCAATCTTTATTTTCATATTTTGAGCAAATCGATTAAACATTACTTTAGTCTTTTTAACATTTATCTTTAGTCCTACTTTCCTACTTTCATCTGATAACTCCTGCAACATTTCCTGCAGCTCAGAAGCATTATTTGCAAAAACAACTACATCATCTGCGAAATCTAAATGACTTAAATAATCTCCATTTACTTTCACTCCTTTAGTTTCCCATTTTAATCCACAAAATACTTCTTGCAGCACTGCTGTAAAAAGTTTTGGAGATATGGAGTCACCTTGTCTTACACCTTTCTCAATGTTGACTTTCCCAGTATCATTATGTAATCTAATTGTTGCTGTTGCATTTTTATAAATATTCTTTAAAATATGACAATATCCTGGATCTATACCTTGATGATCCAATGCTTTAATCACTGAAGAAATGTTTATAGAATCAAATGCCTTTTCATAATCTACAAATCCAAAACATAATGACAACTCATATTCATTTGTCCTTTCTATAACTTCTCTCAATACTTGAATATGATCTACTGTACTAAAACCACTTTTAAATCCAGCTTGTTCTCTTGGTTGGTGAAAATCCAAGGTTCTCTGTAGACGAGTTGTAATTATCTTGGTAAAAATTTTATATAAAACTGATAAAAGGCTGATAGGTCTGTAATTTCTAATATCTTCTTTATCACCTTTTTTAAATATTAATATTATTACTGCATTCTTCCAATCATCCGGTACATCTTTATCATTTAGACATTTGGTATATAACTTTGCTAATATTTTTTCTGTTTCTTCACCTGCTTCTTTTAATATATCAATTATAATTCCATCATTACCTGGAGCCTTTCCAGATCGGAATACATTTAATTGCATTTCTCACTTCTTCATTTAAAATTCTGGGCAATTCGGAAGATGTAATAGATATAGGAGGTACTTGTTCTTTATTACTATATAATTCTTGATAAAAATCTTCTACCAATTTCATAATGTCATCATAATAATTCCATCTTTTTCCTTATTGCAGATATAAATTTCCTACCAATACCAAAATGTTGTTTTACATTCTTAAGACTTTTATTTTCTTCTACAGCTTTTCTTGCTAGTTCACAGTTATACTTTCTTATATCATTTTCAACTCTTTTCCACACCATTTTACAAAATTCGAGATATTCAATTCTTTTTAATGCATCATTCTTGCATATCTTCATATTCCTTCTTTTCTTCATAAGTTCTCTAGTCTCAGTAGAAATTTTATTAGTCAATTGCTGCTTTTTTCTACCAGCTATCTTTGTTGCAGTTTTTAAAAGTGTATCAGTTATTTTCATATTAATTTCATTCAAATCTGAATCATGTTCAAAATCTACTAATACTTGAAACCGATTTGTAAGTTCTAATTTAAATTCATTAGAATGTTTCTGAAGATTAGGAATATCAACTGTAAATATAGTTTTTCTTAATAATTTTTGTCTCTCTAGTTTTACATTAACATGTATCTTACCCCTTACTAATCGATGATCACTTCCTGTGTTAAATTTATTAAGAACATTACAATCTTGAAATATGTATTTCCTGTTAGTCAAAATATAATCCAATTCTGCTGTACCTTCATTTGGATGCTTCCATGTCCATTTCCTTCTAACATTTTTCTCAAAAAAAGAATTCATAATATAAAGTTTTTCCTTCTCTGCAAACTCCACAAGTCTATGTCCTCTCTCATTTCTATTACCATAACCAAAATTACCTACAACACTTTCATCTTTCATTTGTTTACCAATTCTAGCATTAAAATCTCCCATAACAATTTTAAAATGTTGTTTACTCTGATCAAAAGCCTTTTGTACATCCATATAAAAATCTTCTACTACTTCATCACTGTGAGAACTTGTTGGGGCATAAACCTGAATTATCTGCATTTGATATCTGCTATTAAGTTGTATAACTAATCTTGCCACTCTGTCTGATACACCATCAATCTCCACAATATTGTTCTTCCACTTTTTATTTATAATGAATCCTACTCCACTTGTATTTCCAATATTTGTGCCTTTATAATAGAGCATATGTCCACTTTTTAAATCAATTGTCCCTACACCTTTTCTTCTAACTTCACAAAGTCCAATAATATCCCATTTAATATAAGAGAGTTCTTCTTCTAATTCTTGCAATCTTCCTTCACTTGAAAGTGATCTGCAGTTGTAAGTACCTAAATAAAAAGTCATCATCAAATGGCAGCCTGGGTCCACCTCCAGGATATTCTTAGCACCCTCCGCCTTCGGCCACCAACCGCTGCCTTGGTTGGTGACTTTACAGCCTCCTGGGATTAAGGGCCATGCTTTATTTTTGTCTGTCATAATTGTATAATTGGGAAAAATCTTTATCATTTACACAAACATTCATTCTGCCTTATCAGGCACTGAGAAGAAAGACCATGGTGTTTCTTGATCTTAAACTCAGAGGTAAAAAGCCAATAAACTCACCACGCTGGCTAATGCATGTTGGTGAGCAGCCCATCCATGTTCGTATACTATATGAATAAACATATAGTAATAACAGCTGCAACGACAAGAACGTATGGAGTGGACATTAGGAATTTGCCCTGCTCGGTTCCTTTAAGGCCTCCAAGAGGAATCAAAGGGTCTCCTTTCAGTTAATAGCAAACTCCTTTCTGCAGCCATGGAGATTGGCTATCTTAATATATATCTGAGCACTTATTGCATATATGTGTGGTGATAATCTGGACCAACTGATGATTACTGGTTTAGCATAAAATACATATATTGGTGATTATTTATTTTTTCAACATATATGTGTTCAAGTGTATCAGTGTTATGGGATAGAGTGCAGAATGGTGGATGGTGTGAAAATCTGTGCTCATATATTAAAAACAGAAAAGTATATACAAGTGCTTTAAAATGCTGGGTGAAGAAGCTGTTAATGGCAAATACTCAAAATAAATCAATGTAAGATACCCCTCATAATCATAGCCAAAATAGATTTTATATCATTGTTGTGATATTGTTAAATGGTAATGTATGCAAATGCATATGTAAATTAATCATCTTGTCCATTTTCTGGAGATAGGGAAGCATGTGTCATGTCTATTAATAGCATTATTATCATTGATGATAAAATACTTCATTTATCTTTCTTTTGCAATCATTAGTTTTATTGCACAGTTTTGGGGTTGGAGGGTTCGAACCTATGACCAGCCTCCTTTTCATGTTTGAGAAATATTGTCTTTCTTTTGCACTATTTTCTATGTATACATGTGCTGAGCAGCTCTATTATTGACAGTGGCCTTGGTTTCCCTAGAATGATACACTGCATCCAGCCTGAGGGCATGAAATGCTATATACAATCTGGGATGGGTCAATTTTGTCCTTCACATTATTGATAAATCTGTTTGCATTGGGGGAGGTGCTAAATAAAGCCAACTTTAAATTCATTCCATACAATTTTTATAAGCTCTTTAGATACTTTGGGAATGTAAGGAAGGATGATTTGAGGTTTATCTTTAGTAGGGTTGTTAGCTGTTGATTTTTTTATAAAATGGATCAATCTTTTTGGTAATCAATCTGTAGTTAAAACCAACACTTAATAGGTCACTGATGTAGCTTGAGATATTAGTCTTCCTATCAGCCTCGAACTTACATAAATTTTGATTCCTAAATAAAAATGCATTCAGAACTGCAAATTTATGTGAAGTAGGCGAATTAGAGTTCAGGTGAGTAAATCCTCTGACTTTGAGAGGTTTGATGATCATGCAATAATGCAGAACTCTGCGTTTTCCCAGGTGGTATTAACTTCGTTTGCAGCAGCATAATAAAACTGAAATACCTTTTCGATAGAAACTATAAAAAGATTTGCAGTTTCATTCTATAATACTGATCAATGCTCTTAAATTTTAGTATTATTTTATTTACTTATGAATTACCATATTCATTAACCCTCTCTTAATGAATGTGAAAATAAATTAGAAATGATCATTTAATTTTTGTTCAAATATGATGTAAGCTATTGATTATTTTGCTAATCCTGTCTCTTATTTTGAAACTTTCTTATTGCATTGGAAAATAAATTTGTTATTCTCCTTACTTACATATTTAAATATTATTTATATAACACAGCCTTGCACTAATAAAAATATAGGCTTTCTAATTATTAATTTACTCTAATCGTAAAAATTGAGAACAATTTCTTCTCTTTAAATATATTTTCTAATAATAAAAAAAATCAATTAACTTTATCTTATGCTAATTACAAGTGAAAATTACAACTTCCTTTTTTTTCTTTTCATATGTCATAGCATCAGCTGGGAGGTGAATCCACAACCGTCTGCAACCAACTACTTTCTTGCAAGGCGGCTGCGATGACCTCTCGGCTAACAACGCATACTTTATTTTTTTTGTAAATTATACAAGATTTTTTAAAATTAATATTAATTTATATATATATGTGCGTGTAATGAAATCAGAAAGTGTGCTGGTGTGATGTAGAGAAGAGAAGCTAGAAATTGAAGAAAATGGATTGAACTTGGAGATATCTTCATCCTGCAGTGGATAGATAATGATTGAAAAAGATGATGATGATAATATTTATATATAACTGTAATGATATTTTAAATGTTAAAAAATTCGCTAAAAAAAAATATTAAAAGGTATCAATTTATCTTTATTTATGCATTAAAAAAAATTTATCTTTATTTATTATCACTGAATGAATGTTAATTTTCCTCCAAAAAAAATATGGATACAACACTTCATCAGGAACTTCAACCTGCAAAAGAAAGATACATTAGCAAAGGAAAATCGACAATCCATATATATAATGATAAATAATATTTTAATAATGAATAACTATAATGACATGTGAAAATTTTACAAATCTATTTAAATAATAATTGAACTGCCCACTAACTGCCAAGTTCGATAACTTTTTACAATAAGAGAGTGACGACCTCTTAAGGTCTTTTAGATGTTTTTATGTACAGCCATCCAGAACAATAATAGCCAGAGTGCCAATTTAAATCACTTCTTCTTCTTCTTCTTCTTCTTCTCTTCTTCTTCTTCTTCTTCTTCTTCTTCTTCTTCTTCTTCTTCTTCTTCTTCTTCTTCTTCTTCTTCTTCTTCTTCTTCTTCTTCTTCTTCTTCTTCTTCTTCTTCTTCTTCTTCTTCTTCTTCTTCTTCTTCTTCTTCTTCTTCTTCTTCTTCTTCTTCTTCTTCTTCTTCTTCTTCTTCTTCTTCTTCTTCTTCTTCTTCTTCTTCTTCTTCTTCTTCTTCTTCTTCTTCTTCTTCTTCTTCTTCTTCTTCTTCTTCTTCTTCTTCTTCTTCTTCTTCTTCTTCTTCTTCTTCTTCTTCTTCTTCTTCTTCTTCTTCTTCTTCTTCTTCTTCTTCTTCTTCTTCTTCTTCTTCTTCTTCTTCTTCTTCTTCTTCTTCTTCTTCTTCTTCTTCTTCTTCTTCTTCTTCTTCTTCTTCTTCTTCTTCTTCTTCTTCTCTCTTCTTCTTCTTCTTCTTCTCTTTCTTCTTCTTCTTCTTCTTCTTCTTCTTCTTCTTCTTCTTCTTCTTCTTCTTCTTCTTCTTCTTCTTCTTCTTCTTCTTCTTCTTCTTCTTCTTCTTCTATATTATTATTATTATTATTATTATTATTATTATTATTATTATTCTTATTATTATTATTATTATTATTATTATTATTCTTATTATTATTATTATTATTATTATTATTATTATTATTATTATTATTATTTTAAGTAATTTGAAAGGTGGAAAAAGCTAGTCAATATAATAAAAAATTTAAAAGAGAGTAAAACCAGCTAGAAGTTAATAAGGAAAGCTTTTATAAGTTATCTTTTACAAATATATATGTCCACTCACATCAATATTTAATATATAAATTATATACATCTTATATAATTTTCTTTTGAAAAAAAAAAGGTTTTTACTTTTTCTTTCAAAAAAGATTTAATTCCTGTATAAAAATATTTAAAGAAAAATTTCATCTTTTGTTGAGTTAAAAGATAATGATTTATATTTTAAACCACTAAACATCACATGATCACCATCAAAAACATTCCTGCAGCCATTGATTACTCTGGCTTGCACTGAGTGACACTACTTTATGGAGTTTTGCCTCTGTGTGGCTTATATTTTTGAGCAGTGGTCTTTAACCACGAGTCCATGGACCGGTGCTGGGCCACAGAAGTTTTCTGCCGGTCCACGCTAGACTGGCAAAAAAGTTTGTAATAACAAAATAATAAGATTTTAAACTTTTAATTAATATAACCAATTTTTATTTATTTTTTCATCGCATTTTTACCCGATTAAAAAAAAATAAACAGAACAAAATCTAATCAATCATTCATAAATTAATTTGTTTTTCTATTTATCACAGTTGTTTATAGGCGGGGGGGGATTGAAAAGTTTTTTATTATACAAACTCTGGTTGACTTTTGATAGCCAATTACAGCTGCTTGTGTTAAAACAATAAAATGTAATGTGACTTTTTTTGATCTCTTAAATTTTTTCTACTGACTCTTTTAATATTTCATTTTTAGTGGTTTTTTTTTTTTGGCTATATGGCGATTTTTTTTTTGGCTTTAACTTTTATTTTTTAAATCAATTTTTATTACCTTTTTTAAAAAATAAAAACCAAAAAATAAGTTCTGTCTCTAACTTTTACAAAGTATTTCTCAATACACCCCCACCACCCCAAAATAAAGTAAGATCAAAACTTTTGACTTTTTCAAGTTTCATTTTCTTTTTTTTTTTTTGTTTAAAAATACACCCACTTTTTTTTGGCAATAATTTTTTTTGGCTTTATTTGTATACCGCTAAAATACTAAAACTTTTATTTTTAAAACCAATTTCTGTTACATTTTTTAGGTATTTTAAAAAATAAAAACAAGCAAAAAATAACTTTGGTCTTTATCTTTTATCTCAGTGATAACAAAGTATTTCTCAACCCCCTCCCCCAAATAAAATAAGTTCAAAACTTTTGACTTTTTCAACATTCAGGTGAATAACATTTTATTCTTGCATGTTTTAACAATGAAATAATAAACGTAAAATGCAAGCACATTAATGAGAATGATTGTTATTGTTCTGTTTTCTGTAGCAGTATGACTGCATAACTCGAGAGTGTTCAGCATGTGAAGGTAAGCAACACCATTACAATACACAATAACTAGTATGCTGTTTTGGTCAGTTATAACAATTATCTGTATCTAAGGCTAAGCAGGTTACATCTTTAAGAAAATTTATTTGTAAACTGCCGAACCGTGAAATATTATCCTTATTTTTACCGGTCCACAGGTGTGAAAAGGTTGAAGACCACTGTTTTTGAGACTAATAATTAATGGATATGTACAGGACGAAGTTATGATTTTTAATTAAGATTACATATAACTAAGATCAAAAGTTATTTTGCATTTATTATTTGCTTTTCAAAAAAAAACTGGAATTTGGGATGTTTATCTACAAAGTTGAATTTATGTTAAAAAGTAGATAATCTTATAGTGAATATTGTGATTAGTCTTCAAAATAAAATTTTTCATAGTTTTTTTCTTGGTAATGAAAATTCCCTCAAACAAGAATTATATATAAATAGTTTTGAAAGAAAAAGAATTACCTCTTGCTTTCATATTTTTTTCAACTTCATGTGTTGGAATCATTGTCCGATTAAGTGAAATAGCAGATAGATGGGAGATCAACAAGAGCTTTAATCATTCCACCATCAGATTTTCAATAATATGGATGGTTGAAGAGTTGCTGAAGGATGGAGAAGAGTTATTATCTTAATATAAACTGAACACTGATTATATATGTGAGTGGGAGATAATGATCTGACCAAATAATGAGTGCTGTTTTAACATGAAATGCATATATTAGAGATCATTTATCTTTTAAATGTATGTGAGTATGTATTTCGTTTGTATAAGATAGAATGAATAGCTGCAGGAAGCTGGAAGTCTATGTTACATACAACTAAAGTTCAATATATAAAATATATTATATATAGCTTGTAAAATAATCATAATAGTAAATAGTTAATACATATATATTGTAAGGGTAACTTACAATCTTATTAAGCTCACTTGTTTAAGTGCAATATTAAACCATGCTCAAAAATATAATTTTAATTAACGAATAATAAATACATTATCCTTTTATGTTAAAATACCCATATACACACAAGTATAGCTTAAACATTGGATTATAAAATTTTAATAATAAAAGACAAGTCAAATAAATAGTTATTTTAATGAGATTAAATATTAAAATAATTAGATTTCAATAATTCATATATATATAATTATTTAGTAACTAATATCACTAATCAAGACTCAAAACATAGAGATAACCTAAGGTCAAGTCATATCTTAGCAATTAAATGTGAAGAAAATAAAATTAGAAGTCAATTATGTAATTATTAATTATGCTGCATTCAACAATAATCGAATACAAAATCGTGAAATGAAATAGTAATTTAACACATGCTAATTAACAGAAGCCAATTCAATTATAAAAGCTAAATCAATTAATTTCCAAATCAGTTCCACCTTTTACAAATAAACTAGTCACTACACATATTTATTTTGCTGTGTTCAAATATCAAACACATCAGAAAGATGGATCAATAGTTTGGATGAATTTTCCTTATTTATAAAATCTTTGTTACCAGAGAACTCTTAATATCACTCAAGTACAGAGTAAATAAATTATTTTTTAATATCATCAATAATAATTTCAAAAGTAAAATTATCTTTAATATAATAGAGAAATTCTTAATGATATTCTAAACTTGAGTTTCAAAGAAGATAAATATCATTAAACACATTTATATATATAAATAAATTTATTTAAAGATTTTTACTTACAGAAAATGCATCATGAGTAAAAACACATTGCCATAGGATTAAATGCTATTATTATAACCTAAAGCAGTGTAATTCTTCATTCTTATTGAAATATATATATATATAATTCAATATCCAACTTTGGTTTACAGTGAGATAATTTAAGAAAAGAGATGTCAATATCATGTGAGAGAAATATTTATAAAACAAAGGAGTATACTGATTGCCTGATTAATGGCCAGAAATAGAGTAACTTTATTCCTAATGAACATTGCTAATTAAATTTTGGAAAATGAATAGGACAATGCCATAAACTTTAAATACATTATATTATTTTTGCATATCAACATCTATAAATATTTAATTTTATTTCCTTTGCCTTTAAAACCTGCTTACTTTGGAATAACCAATTTTGAAAAATCATTAGACAAAAAATGGAAAAAGTTCATTGAGTTCAATTTTTTTTTATTTAATAAAATTTAAGTCTTTCTTATGCAGTGACTTGACCAGGTTAATAATTAAACTTAATATGAAGGTAAGATTTTATTGTTCTTTATATTAAATTCATTCACTTATGACATGACAGAATTTTTGTTTATTAATACATTAATTAATTTATTAATATTTGTTTATTTATTATTCAGTATAAATGACTAATATCTTTGGGTGAAAGGTCTTTTCTTTCAATGATAAAGACCTTACATAGATGGAAGATCTTATAAAAATGGAATTCCCTCAAAAGGATTTGATAATAAAAAAAGTCTTCATTTATACTTATATTGTTTAATTTAAATTTAATTAGTTAGTGTTAACATAATTTTTGGAATTATAAAATGTTATTTATTTTTGTAAGCTATTAAATATTATTTGTGCTATGATATATATCTACTATGGGATATGGGAAGGTATAATTTTAAAATGTATATGCTAATATAGTAGAAATGTATTTAAACAATTGTAATTAAAAAATTTGTAATATAAAGATAAATTTAAATTGTTTTCAATTCATGAATATTGTTAAATTTATTTTAAATTTAAATATGTCACTGATTTATTTAAATTTATTTCATTTTTATAATAAAATAAAACAGAATACATATACCCACATATACATATCACCCTGACTTAACATCATGATAACTTGGTTGGAATGAATTTTGAGACTATTGAATTCATATAAAAGAATTATTATTGCTATGGGATATTAATTGACCCCTGAAGAGAGTTAAGTGTAAAATTAACTATAAGTTTAAATACTGAGCATAACAGAATAATAAAGAGAGGTGAAGATTGGATGAACTGGTCTAAGTTGTTATTGAATGTTTAATATTAAATTATCATATTTGAAATAGATGCAATCATAAATTAGATTTTTATCTCATCATTTATTCTACATGAAGACCCTAGGTCCGACTATAGTTAAATGTGTTCACCCTCATTTCTTAAGGAAATACAGACCATTATAATATATTTAATCTAAATAAGTCCAAAATTTTGCTCATAAGATATAAATGCCAATGTCTTGTTGCAAAGAGTCCAATGATTTTCCATTAGGTTACAATAAATATTAGTTATTATTGGTTGCTGAGTCTGCAAGTTAGTGGTTTTATATCTTCATATGGAGATCAATGAATGAATATTTAGTAAGGCTTGATTCTGTTCATCATTCACTATCAAACAGAAAAAATTCTAGATAAGAAATCAAGTGGGGCCCTTTGTTGTTTGATATTGATAATCCCTGTAGGTCTAGTTTGACCATTACGATATATTTGTATCTAAACAAAAAAATTAAATAACAAATTATCCGAATTTTAATGTTGTGACATACAAATAAAAATATAAATTATCACACAAAAAATTTTTTTTAGATTATTACATAAAAATGAAAACTTTCTAAATGTTTATTTCTAAAATAGTAATTTACTTTATTATTTGTTTTATAAAGCACATTTTTAAGTAACTATTTATTTTCTATTTATGTTTTGAATTGAAAAGACAAAATTTTGCTATATAGAAAAATATTTAAAAGAAAACAAAATTTATAATGCTAAAATACTGAAAATATAATAAAATTAGAAATGTTATGAGTATTAAAGATGCCTTATCGCCTGATATAAGTAATAAAAACATCTGACATTTTATTTTATAATAAAAGCTATGTATGATAATTTTTTACAGAATTGATAATAATCTGAAGGGTTAATTAAAAATTAATATTAACTATAAAAACTAAAACCCTAATTTATAATTATTTTGTAAACAAAGCTGTTAATTTGTATGCCCGCGGGCACCATGGCGCATGCAGAACATTTTACATGTGCCCGCCGCTATTCCAACATGATAGAAAATTATTTATCTGATGCAAATAAATTTAATTTTTAAAATATCTTATAAATTATTATATTATATTGTAATCAAATAAATATTTTTTTGTACATTATGTGTATTATTAACAATATCCAACTATAAATTTACATTGAAAAAATAAATGGTGCCTGCCACCTGGCCGGTATTATAGAATGTGCTCGTAAGTGCAAAAAGGTTGGGGACCCCTGTCATAGAATAAAAATGTTTATTTTGATGTTTACAACTGTCTTAAAATGTTTGAAATTTAGTATACAATTTTATGGATTCATGTTTTTAATTTTTTTATTAATATATTTAAAATTTAAATACAGTTAGTTCTGCTACTAATTTTAAAATTTAAAGTATGTTGTGATGTTATGAAAGAATGCTGGGATGTCTAATTGATCATCTGGTGAAAGTACGGTATACACGTGATTTACTATCTGGCTTTAATTTCAGCTGAGTGATATTTTTAAATGACTTTCATTCGATGAAATGATAAAAATTTTGGAACAGCTCACGACCAAAGATGATGCGGTCAACTACTTTCAAAAGACTGTCACAGATTGGAATAAGTGTCTGCAAAAAGTTTGTGTATAGCATGTTATTCTGAGAAAACCACAAAATCCTACAAAAGTGACGCACTACAAGTCACTGGAATAGGAACATTTTTATGTAAATTATGGTTACACTTCAGTCTGCACCAGAGCTTTGTAAAAAACAATCTTTTGTTTTTTTTTAATTGGAATAAATGCATATTGCTAAAAGTTGACTCAACATATCATTTTTTACAGAAAGAAATGTAAATACATATTCATTTATTTCCATTATATAAAGTTACTGATCTCCATTTTGTACAAAATAAGGTTAGTCCTCATCGTTTTTGCAAATAATTCAATTTCCTTCAAAACATAAATATGAGTTTATTTATTTTCACTAAATAAAGTTCATAGGTTACCAATTTGTACTAAATAAAGTTAGTAGTTATCATTTATGAAAATTGATGAAGTTTTTCAGAAGATTTTATGCAGATGTTATTTTACAAGATTGCAAAGTTAAAAAATTATACAGCGAGAAAACTCGATACAGCAGCACCACTCAGTGCATGCCAGAATAATCAATGGATGCAGGGAGGTTCATGCATAAAATCTCTATCTATTGTTTGGAGAATTTTGCTTCTGTGAAAATAGTTTGCATCAGCATAAAGAATGATGATCGCGTGTTGTTTGGTGGTTTAAAAAATTATACATATGTGATGTTTCACAGCAGATCTTATACATAAATATCCAGTTGGTCATTTTAAAGAAAATGTACATATTTCATATTCATAATCTGTAAATGGATCTGTGAATATAAGTTTTGATAAAATGAAAACATTGGAAAAGATTTGATACAAATTTACATTCACATTTTAAAAATGAAATTAAAAAATAAAAAACAATTCGACTAAATTCTCACTTAGAAATGTATAAAGTGGCAATTCAGCACAACTTTAATTTATGTAAAGAGTGGAAAACTTATATCATTTTCTTTTCTTTCATCTTATATCAATAGATACTGTTTATTAGTCATAATGTTATAATTTCTTATGATGTGATGTAAAATACCTTTTTTAAAGCAGTCAGATGTTTCTATACATAGGCCATATCCTTTGAAATCCTGTTAGATATGTTAAACATTCTTTCTCTCTGAACTAATTATGTATCACAGTAAACTTATGCATTTTTAACTCTTATTATCAAAATATTTTTTTAACATTTACATAGACTTTCTTTATTGGTTATTTTTTTTATATTTCCCATTTCCAGTATAAAGAAATAATGAAACAATTTCTATTTCCTTCACTCTTTATATTATAAAAATTTCATGTTTTTGATTTTCATTATCATCTTGCAATTCAAAAATAAATGTTCAATAGTTTCAACATTGGTTCATATAAACTGATTCCACAGTTCAAATGTTTATTTGTAATTTGCATTTTTTAGTATCAAAAGAACCAAATATCTCTTTAGAATTACCAAACTATTTTTTATTCATATTTATTTTTTTAATATTCCACTTCTTTTTTACTAACCAATTATATATCTTTTGATAAACAGAGCAAAACTCTCCATACAGTATTGCCACCTGTGCTAAACAGAGTAATCAATGGATGCCAGAAGGCTTGTGCATAAAATCCCTATCTAATGCCTACTCATCCAATATCCCCAGACTAGTTTCTGGCTTGTGGCCTTCGTCAGTGAGGAGCTTTGGATCTGAGAGCACTGCATCTAGATCTGACGAAGGCCACAAGCCAGAAACTAGTCTGGGATATTGGATGAGTAGGCATTAGATAGGGATTTTATGCACAAGCCTTCTGGCATCCATTGATTACTCTGTTTAGCACAGGTGGCAATACTGTATGGAGAGTTTTGCTCTGTTTATCAGCAATTAATGTGCTAGTATAGGAAATGTGATCACGTGATATATCTTTTGCATTTTTCATACTTATATATTGTAGTACATTTTCTCACATTTTTAATATAAATACCTGGAAATGATATATTTATTAGTTTTGCATATATTGATATTTTTATTGTCAAACATTTTTTTTCACATAATTTTATGAAATATTATTTTTAATATCCTATTTTCATTTACATATAGTAATTCCAAGATTATTTTAATTTTCCTTATTAAAAATCCAGTCCATTTTATCATGATAATTTCATCTATTGGCCAGAATAATTTTTAAATTTTTTAGTATTGAAACAGTATTTAAAATGTGAAACTATAGTGTACCTTAAATTGATTTGACACTTATAGTTTCTAGTCTTCCAACCTTTCACTGACGTGAGCCAACTAGCTCAAAACCATGGTCTGAAGGTGGGAGACAATGAAAGAGATATTGAATTCTATTTCTCTCAGCATTTATGTAAACAAAAGTTTGTTAGGAGCTATTGGTAAAGCTCCATCTAGTGATCATATATATGTATAAATGTGTGTGTGTCACTATATATTTCTGCTGTAAGTTAATATGTATACACTTAATATATATAGCATATTTAGTATGTGTATATAATTATATATTAATTAATATATATATTGTAACCGGACCCGCATACAACCCTTTTATTATGTCAGTTGTAACAATTTTCTGATGAGCATGCTGTAGGAAGGAACTATCAATTGACATTCCTAATGCAGATGTTAATGCCTCCTACAACAATATTTCCTGCTCATCAGAGGATGTAGTGCCATAAAGACTGGAAACATCTAAATATTTCTATGTTTGGTTTCCCAAAAAGCGCCATTAGAGTTCCGTCTCACTACAACCTGACTTGCCTAGGTCTAGTTATGCCAGACGTAGCTCAGAAGGCATGAGATTCTCATGAACAAGTGCTATAACTGATGAGTGATGCAATAAAATAAAACAGAATTGGACAACTGGATAACCAATTTAATTTTTAGTAACAAAAAAAAAATTTATTAAATAACAATTAATTTGCAATTTCTAACGAAATTCATTTCTATCCACATGATAACACATTTTCATTTTACTTATGAAAGAGCTAGAAGCAGTTCTTTTTTTTTTATCAATAGTTCATTTACAAGTTCATTTATGAGAAGAAGTTTGGAAACAGTCTAATTCAACAATAGTTCATTTTTGAATTCCTTTATGAGAAGAAGCTTGGAAATATTCTAATTCAACAATAGTTCATTTTGAATTCATTTATGAGAAGAAGCTTGGAAACATTCTAATTCAACAATAGTTCATTTTTGAATTCCTTTATGAGAAGAAGCTTGGAAACATTCTAATTCAACAATAGTTCATTTTTGAATTCCTTTATGAGAAGAAGCTTGGAAATATTCTAATTCAACAATAGTTCATTTTGAATTCATTTATGAGAAGAAGCTTGGAAACATTCTAATTCAACAATAGTTCATTTTGAATTCCTTTATGAGAAGAAGCTTGGAAATATTCTAATTCAACAATAGTTCATTTTGAATTCATTTATGAGAAGAAGCTTGGAACAGTCAACATTTATGATTTAACAATATTCATTTTGAATTCATTTATGAGAAGAAGCTTAGAAGCAGTCAATATTTATGTTTATACAATAGTTCATTTTGAATTCATTTATGAGAAGAAGCTTGGAAACATTCTAATTCAACAATAGTTCATTTTGAATTCCTTTATGAGAAGAAGCTTGGAAATATTCTAATTCAACAATAGTTCATTTTGAATTCATTTATGAGAAGAAGCTTGGAAACAGTCAAGTATTTATGATTTATACAATAATTCATTTTGAATTCATTTAAGAGAAGAACCTTAGAAGCAGTCAAGCATTTATGGTTTATACAATAATTCATTTTGAATTCATTTATGTGAAGAACCTTAGAAGCAGTCAAGCATTTATGGTTTATACAATAATTCATTTTGAATTCATTTATGAGAAGAACCTTAGAAGCAGTCAAGCATTTATGGTTTATACAATAATTCATTTTGAATTCATTTAAGAGAAGAACCTTAGAAGCAGTCAAGCATTTATGGTTTATACAATAATTCATTTTGAATTCATTTATGTGAAGAACCTTAGAAGCAGTCAAGCATTTATGGTTTATACAATAATTCATTTTGAATTCATTTATGTGAAGAAGCTTGGGAGCAGTCAAGCATTTATGATTTATACAGCATTTCATTATTCTATGAATTATTATTGATTGGTAAACATTTAAACTCAGCAATTCTTGGCTTGTGGAGCATTTATCATTTAGTAATTAAAGCATTTCTAATTTAGTCAAATATAAAGGTATATTCATACACATAAACTCTGTTTGGCTTGTGGAGCATTTATAATTTAGTCAAATATAAAAGTATATTCATATACATAAATTCTGTTTGGCTTGTGGAGCATTTATCATTTAGTAATTAAAGCATTTCTAATTTAGTCAAATATAAAAGTATATTCACACACATAAACTCTGTTTGGCTTGTGGAGCATTTATAATTTAGTCAAATATAAAACTATATTCATATACATAAACTCTGTTTGGCTTGTGGAGCATTTATCATTTAGTAATTAAAGCATTTCTAATTTAGTCAAATATAAAGGTATATTCATACACATAAACTCTGTTTGGCTTGTGGAGCATTTATAATTTAGTCAAATATAAAAGTATATTCATATACATAAATTCTGTTTGGCTTGTGGAGCATTTATCATTTAGTAATTAAAGCATTTCTAATTTAGTCAAATATAAAAGTATATTCATACACATAAGCTCTGTTACATTACCCAGATAGAAGTAATATGCAATTAAAGCATTTCTAATCCATATAGTAAATACGTTCAAATATTTTTATAAATAAATTTGCGTATAACTATTTCATAACTTCATTTTATAACGTATGATAAACATGTTCTAATATTTTACAAAATAAATTCTACGTAATTATTTCATAACTTCACTTTATAACGCATGATAAAGATGTTTTAATATTTTATAAAACAAATTCTATGTAATTATTTCATAACTTCACTTTATAACGTATGATAAAGATGTCTAAACATTCCTATAACATAATTACCTTCCAGTTTTGCAGTCTAGTTTACTCAAAAGAAGGCGGGTTATTTCATCTATGGAAAGTCATGGCACAGCGTGGAGAGAGTGAAGCCGCTAATTTACCCCAATGTCATTATAATTCCTCTAGCAAAGCTTTCTTTTTCCATTTTCACGTTTTGTTAAAACTATATTTTAATGTGTCAAAAGAATTAAGTAATACACTTTTTTTTTTAAAAAAAATTTAATATGTTCTGCCTCTCTGTGTAAAACGAGAGAGAGAAAAAAAAAGTTCTTTTCTTCCGACGACGTGCCTAATTTGAATACTGCCTCAGTTTAACCCAAGTATCTTTTCCTTTTTTCTTTTTAATGATTGGATAATTAATTTCTTTTTTTTTTATTGAGACAGATAAAAAAAAAAATAAGATGACATAACATTTTATTCAAATCCATCAGTCACAAAATTAAAAATATGATTTTTTTTTTTTAACAATTCACAGCTTTTATTTCATTCCCAATTAGACTGAATCACGCTAGACATTTTTAAATGGGGGGGGGATCTTTTGAATATTTATATGAGGAACAGCATATCTGTTTCAATATATTAATTATTTATTATTTATTAATTCAAATGTAGTTGTCTATAATATTTGTTTATATTTTTATATTTGTTTTTATATATGTAATTATATAACTAAATATTTGTAAATACAGTAACTAAATAATTAAAATTTTTATCCACTTAGGAGCGCTTTCAAATATTCAGTTGTATAATTACGTATATTGCTTTAAAAATACAGACATCGAATAATAATAATATATATATATATATTAGGTCATCTACCTAAAATATTATTATGCCCTATCACTTTAGAAAGATTTAAATAAATATATAAATTTGAACAAAGTATATTGAATTTAAATCTATTAAACCTTTGTTCAAAATGTTATAATTTTAAATTGAAAGCAAAAAAAAAAAAATTCTATACTGCTTTCTTGTGAGCCTTACTTAAAACATATTAAAGTTATTAGAACAATTTTTAAGTTTAATATCAAAATATTCAAAACTTTTTTGTGCTCTGTTTCATATCTAAGAAACAAAGTCATCTACCTAAAATATTAAAGTTCCATATTACTTTGCCTAGTATGTTTTATTTATGTATCAAAGATGAACCAATTCTGTTGAAATGAAATCTATTAAACCTCAATTTTAAAATTGTATTTTAAGTTAAATAATAAAAGTAATTACAAATGTTTACAAAGAAACAGATATTCTAATTTAAATAAAAGCATTTAAGAAAATAGAAGTAATGATCCATTGAGAAACCAGAGAAGCCAGAATGCAAAATGGCTGCTCAAAAACCAAAAGGTTAATAATGCAGCACCAGACCCATCATTTCTTATCAAAGCCTTATGAATTATTAAGATAAATAAATTTATTTGGTTGTTGTTTTTTTTCTGTTCTTATCAAAATGAAAAAATTATATCAAATTGATCTTGGTATCAATGAACATGTCTATCTCAACTCATGTAATGAAAATAAATTTAACCAGTTAAAACTAAACATATGAAAAGTTATTCATTTTTTATAATTATAATTATTTTACAACTATTAAGTAATATTTACTAAGGCTGTAAACCTCAAGAATATGCATGTAAAAATGTAAAGGTAGGGACCTCTACAGGTCTTAACGACAAGCTTACGCTTTGGAAGAAAAGTGTAAGCTTGTGATTAAGACCTGTAGAGGTCCCTATCTTCACATTTTCACATGTATATTCTTGAGATTTACAGCCTTAGTAAATATTATTTAAGTAATCAATGTGCATTTAAATAAATTTACAATAACAACTATTAATCAATAACAAAATGTATACATTAGTATAAATATTAATCTACAGTTTGCGATAATAAAATACAAGACAAATATAATTTTTAAAAACTATTCTTTATTATAGAACAATCATAAATAATTTTTGTTGGAAGATTCAGCATATTAATGTTATAAAGTCAAAAAGTAAATGCAAATGATAAGTTAAATAAGTGTACAAATAGTCACAGATTGTCATTATATATATTAAATGATCATTGTATCAAACTGGCATAAAGTGTTACACATCATTTGCATAGGTTAACTCAGGTACCACAATTATCTTTTTGACAATGCTTGCTATATCATAGTTATTATGTGAAACAATGTTACTTTATAATTTTTTTCTTCAAACTCGTCATTTTTTTTATTTTCCAATTACTGAAATTGTTCTTTGCATTTTCCAAATGATTGTCATGTGTTTATAGATAATTACCATCATTAGATTTGCAAATGTTAGTCATTTTTTATCTATTCTTTTTCCAACATTTATTACCTGAAACACACAGGCTTATTATATACCTGTGTCTATATATGTAATATATAGGGTATATGAGCACAGACTTTCACATGCCCCACCACTCTCCACACTATCTCATAACATTGATACACTTGAACACATATATGTTGAAAAGATAAATAATCACTAATATATGTATTTCATGCTAAACCAGCAATCATCAATTGGTCCAGATTACCATCTCTACACATATATGCTATAAGTGCTCAGATATATATTAAGAATCTCAGCCTCAGGGTGGCCTTTGAGCATTTCATCATCAGATTTTCAATTGGATGGATGGTTGAAGAGTTGGAGTGTGGAGTAGATTGAAGCCTGTCCATTAAAGTATGATCATTGGCTATCTTAATATATATCTGAGCACTTATAGAATATATGTGTAGAGATGGTAATGTGGACCAACTGATGATTGCTGTTTTAGCATGAAATATATATATTGGTGATTATTTATCTTTTCAACATATATGTGTTCAAGTGTATCCATGTTATGAGATAGTGTGGAGAGTGGTAGGGTGTGTGAAAGTCTGTGCTCATATACTCTATATATAACATTTATTACCATAATATTTGATTTTTCATCATTCAATTTAATATCAATTATTCTTTTCCTATTTTTTTTCACGTAAGAAAATATCAGCAAAAACAATAATATACATATAACTTTGTCATCATTAAAGGAACCTGTGCACCCTCTTCTAATTCCTTTATTGTGAAATGCATTTCTTTTAAATATAATAAAAAAACAAGTGGGTAGTTTCTTGTTTTAATCTGACATTATTTTTAATTCTGTTTCTATATTTCCTAACTGCTAATTATGGTAGTATTTTTTTATTCTCCTAAATCAAAACCACCAATATTTCATTCATCCTCAAATTATAAATATTTGGCCATACTATATTTCTACTTTTTCTATCAACTTCTATCTATAAAAGCACACATAAATGTTTGTTTTTATTACTATATATTTCAAGATATTATATATCAAATCTAAATCTTCTTTGTATTTCTGCCAGTCTGCAACTTTCCACAACCCACTTAACCATTTTTTCAATAACCTTATAGGTAAATACTTATAAGTCACTGATTTTACAGCCATGCATCTACAATCAATTAAGTTTATGTGATCATAACACTTTTTCTTAAGTAATAATGTCTTGTAATATTTCACTGTCTGGAAATTGTATCTTATAAGACCATAGTAATAAATAAATTTTATCCAATTTTTTCTACATTTTTGATGCCCATCTGATGAACTTCATGTTTTCACTTTTTATTATTTCAAAAGTCCTGCCTAATTTATTCCTTGAAAATATGAACACAGTCTTTATTAAATGCTTTTATCTTTTTTACTCCATTTTTACTTATATCTAATATTTTTTCTACAAACATTGCATCTTTCTTTAAAATGATGTGCATTTCTTCCTACAGCTATAATTTCTTTCCTCATTATTAAATAATATACACATTTTTCATTATATTACTTATTATTATATATTTCCAAATTATTTTACTTCTATCTCTTTCATTTTTATGTCCCACAATAATTTTACTTTTCATTATATAATTATCCATTGTAGCTAAGTTTTTTTAATGTAAATAATTTTCACGTTTGATGGTAATATATTTTTCTCTTTACCTAATAATTTATAGCATATTTATATTTGCTGCATGCATTAAAAATTCTCATTTTTTTGTTATATTTGATCTTTTTTTTCTTTTTTCTTATTTTTCCCATATGTCATAGCATCAGCCGGGAGGCAAACCCGCAACAACCGTCTGCAATCAACTGCTTGCTTGCAAGGCGGCTGTGCTGACCTCTCGGCTAACAACGCTTGACGTTATATTTGATCTTTTCAACAGTTTTAACAAAAATTGATCCTCTATTTTCAGTAAGAGTAATATCTACTTTTTAGTACTTATTATAACATAATATGAAGAACAATTGACAGCATATTTATAATTCCATGCAATATTTTTCTCATCATGTATCTAATCACAATTATTAATACAAAAAATAAATATAGCTTCTTACAAAGAGGGATTTAAGATTTTCAAAATACTTTAAATTTCATAGTCAGATATAGCAAGAGATATCAATAAAGACAATTAAAAAAATAATGAAACAAAAAAGAAATACTCGCAAAATTTGTAGTTGAGATGAACAAAACAAGGTAAAAGTTTAATTTTTAAAAATTATTAACAAATAAAAAATTTACCTTAATATAATTTATTCTATTAACAGCTTTAATGTTGAGTAAAAAAGGCATCATTTTTTCAAGTTTTTAGTTTTGTCTTACGTTGTTCCTAAAAACATAAAAATAATAATTATTAACAATAATTTATACTACAGCATAAGTACATGAAATTAATTATATGAAATTCAAATGCCTGAATAGTTTTTAAAAATTTGATATAAATTCAGCTAAGAATACATTCTGAATTTTGGGCTCACACATATGCGGAAATCCTTATGTCAAATATTAAAACAGGCAAAACTCACTATACGTATTGCCACACACAGCAAGCTAGAGTAATCAATGGATGCCAGAAGGATTGTGCATAAAATCCCTATCTACTGCCTACTCATCCAATATCCCCAGTCTAGTTTTTGGCTTGTGGCCTTCGTCAGTGAGGAGCTTTGGATCTGAGAGCACTGCACCTAGATCTTAGGATCTAATGCAACCCTCCAGCAGCCACCTTTTATCTCCATTTAATGACGAAGGCCACAAGCCAGAAACTAGTCTGGGGTTATTGGATGAGTAGGCACTAGATAGGGATTTTATGCACAAGCCTTCTGGCATCCATTGATTACTCTAGCTTTCTGTGTGTGGCAATATGTATAGTGAGTTTTGCCTGTTTTAGTAACAGCTATAAGCAAGCATAAGAAATGGTGATCATGTGATGTTTATTGGCTTATGTCAAATATTACTTGAAACAAGGACTTATTTAATAATATATTTAGTCATATAACATTTAAGTGCCTGAATAGTTAGTTGACTTAAAAATTTCTATACAAATTCAGCTGAGAATCAATCTGACATTTTGGACTCACAAATATGCAAAAATGCTTATGTCAAACATTACTGAAAATAGGTATTTTTAATAATAAATGTAGTCATGTGACATTCAAGTGTTTAAATAGTCAGTTGGCTTATAAATTTCTATACAAATTCAGCTGAGAATTTATTCTGAAATCACAAATATGCTAAAATACTTATGTCACTTATTACTTAAAATAGGTACTTATTTAGTAACGTGTTTAATCATAAAATATTTAGTTGGCTTAAAAATTTTAAATAAACTCAGCTAAAAATCCAATCTGAAATTTTGGGCTCACAAATAGTCTTAAATGCTTTTGTCAAATATTATTTAAAGTAGGTATGTATTTAACAATATATTTAGTCATATGACATTCGAGTTCCTGAATGGTTCATTGGTTTAAAAATTCTATAAAAATTCAGTTAAGAATCTATTCTGAAATTTTTGGTTCTCAAATACTTATGTCAAATATGACTTAAAGCAGGTACTTCTTAATAACATATTTAGTCACATGACATTCCATTGCCTAAATACTTAGTTGGCTTAAAAATTCTATATCAATTCAGCCGAGAATCAATTCTGAAATATGCTAAAATGTGTTATGTCAAATATAACTTAATGTATATATTATATAATAATATATTAAATTAACATATAAGTGTGTATAAGATAAAAAAAACATTGTTTTATATATCAAACTAAAAGTCATATAACTTAAACTAATTGTTTTTTTAATGAGTTATACATATAATTTCAAAACAAGTCAGAGTTTTGTAGTCTTAGTAAACCATTAATCCGATATGTCATTATTAATTAAATAATTAAGTATTTAGAAATTTTTGTTCATGAACAGCTGAGAAAATATCAAGCCATTACGGCTTTCAGATAATGACTGCATTCTCAGTGTTATTTATAACTACAAAACCTACTTTTTTATTTTTTTTATATGTCAAAGCGTTGAATGGGAAATGAACCTGGGCTGGCTGCTTGGAAGGCAACTACGCTAGCCATTAGACTATCAACACTTGACACCGTAGGTGTCATTTAAACATTCAAATTCTTATTTGCACTGTCTTATTCTTATTAATATCTAGTTAAACATTACAAAACTACTTCTATGCACTTGAATTTAACGTTTTTCATATGATTTCATTTATTTTACTAATGGTTTCAGAGGATCAAGTTTTTAACTTTGATGAAGACATTGGAGCAATTGAATTGTTATTAAAATATAAATAAACATTATGATGTGTATTAAATGTTTTACTAAAATGTTAATGTCATTAAAGAGCAATTTAAAAGACTATAAATATCACTACTCTGAAAGTATGTTCATAAATACTAATAGATGGAGAAAGAATTCTATTTGAATGAATATAGGTAAAAGTATAACAACTGTTTACATCTTCAAGTAGAAGCATATTTCAATTATAGTCTTTGTTTACACATCCAGGGCATTAACATCCCATTCACATTATTTTAACTAACAAAGTTTAGTTAGATACCCATTTTCTGACCAATATATGAAGAATAACCGAATTGGATATGATATGATTATTATCAAAAATTCCTTTTTAAATGAAAAAAAATGTGTTTTAAATTTATATTAAGGAATTATTAATGATAAATTTAAAAATAGTAAATGTATGATGCCATGTATTACAACATTTATATAAACCTTCATAAACACTCGATTTGTTCATAAAACTTAATTTGAATCAAAGTGTTAAACAACCATTGAGGTTTACATCAAATTTGCATCATGATATTCCTTATCATAAAATACGATAGTTTGTAATTAGACCATAAATTGAGTTTTCTTGAAGGCAAAATAAATGTGTGATTACACTCATGTGAGATATAAGTAAAGTATGGCTCTCTTTTTGTGGATGCTCTAGCACTGTTCGTCAAATGTTTGATGATGATTACTAAATATGCTCTGGTTAATGACAGAGGATGTCATTTAATTATGACATTTATTTACTATCTACAACAGTAAATCATTTTCAAATAATACAATAAAGGTATAACAAATTGTTTAAAATATTTGCATATAATTATAATTTATATATATATATATATGTGTGTCTGTGTGTGCGTGTGTGGGAGATGATAATCTGGACCAACTGATTAGTGTGCTGGTTTAGCATGAAATATGTATATTGGTGATTATTTATCATTTCTACATGTGTGTGGTCATGTATATCAGTTGTATGAGATAGTGTGGATAGTTAGTGGATGCTTGAAAGTCTGAGCTCAAATCCCCTATATTTGCACTTAAACTTTAAATATAATTAGTATTGATTTGAAGACAGATTTCAAACTCCTTTCAGCCTGATACTCCATTTATACAACCTACACACATGACCATATATATGTGAAAAAGATAAATGACTTCCAATTAGAATGAAAAAACGTATATTGAAAATCATTTAACTTTTTCACATTATGCGATCATGTGTATCAGTTCTATAAGATAAAGTGGATGACCTAATAAAGTTTTAAAATCCATGTTCAAATGCCCTATAATAAATTGTTCGATAAGTAATATTCTAATTTCATTAAATCAGAAATTTTATTGATCTAAACTGTGTCAAACTTTTTAACCAATGTCATATAATGTCTTGGAATATCTGACATTAGCATACTCAAAAGATAATTAAAAGGGTTACTCAATTAATAATCAGTACAGTTTAATAATGTGCAAAATATGAGAAAGTGAACAGAATTGAACAAAAACTTACAAAAAAGTGTTTTTAATATTGCCATATTAATATTATTCTTTACAAAATATAATTTTAAAAATATATGAAATAATTTATAAAGAACAGCAAGTTAAAAGTCCATTATAATATTTTCCTATAAAACCAACAACAACAATATTATTAAATCAGGTAAATGTTAGTACTGTTTTAGATTGTAAATGCTAGAATGACATGGTTTTATATTACTTTAAAGTAATTATATTTAACAAATTGTAAGATGAAGTATCTTTACATTGTCAAATGTTGGTAGCTGAGAGGTCAGCGCAGTCAACTTGCAAGCAAGCAGTTGCTTGCAGACGGTATGTCACAGGTTCGCTTCCCGGCCAATGCTTTGACATATGAAAAAAAAAAGTATCTTTACACTTTATTATAGCAACTCCTTTAGTCACATCAAAATATTTCTGAAACATTAAAAGTGAAGAAAGAATAAAAGTAGCCATAGTTTTACAAATAAATATTAATATATAGAGAAAAAATTAAAATCAGAATTTTTCAATTTATTCAGCCTTCATTCTATCTCAAGAAAATGATATGCATAACTATCCCCAATATACATATTCCATGCAGATACAGGCTTATGACTTGGGCCAGATCATAACATCCCACACATACAATGAGCATTCAGTTTAATTTCACATGTGTATGGTCATGGGATAGAGTAGAAGTCAAATAGATTGAAAAATTCTAAGTTCAAATCCATCTATTATAACTATTTATATATAAAAGAAATATCCAGTATAAGTAAATTATATACTGCCTTACAAATAAATAAATATTAAATAAAACAAATGTTTGTGAAAAAAGTGTTGTAAGCAATGTGGGAATTATACATAGCTTTATTGAATTAGTCAGACATTGGATTGATTTGTTCCACTGTTTGCAATTTGTTGTATCCAAAGTTCTTTCATTTTATATAATAGCTTCATCTTGGGATATAAAAATTATTAATGATGTTGAAAGATCTAAATAATTTCAAGTAAAAACTGAAATTAAGTACTGATGTCTTAAAATGTCACCTTTTTTGTGTGATATCTTTAAAACTTTTATAGTAATCTTTATGAAGCAGGCATCCATATGCATATAAGTTTGATGATAAAGGACATAATATGATCTGATTTGCAAAACCAAACTTTGTTTTTTTTTTGCCTTCTAGATTGTATTCTAATGATTTTGAGTTTTTTCCCGATTCAAAAATGTCTACAGAACAATCTTAATATTTTGTATTCAACCTATTTTTAGGAATTAATATTCAAAAATATATTTAAATAATGTTCTTATTTAATTTGTGAATAATGTATTAATCCCCCCCCCCTTCAATTCTTTTTGTAAACCACATACTTTGGTTGTCATATTTGATCAGAAATACAAAGCATGGAATAACTATAAATTAATTAAGGTACTTAAATATCAGCAGAATACCATATTTGTGACTTTCTAATATGGAATTCTGCCATGACAAACTGCCACCCCATCACAAAGACACAGCATTTTGGACATTGCAAACATAGGCAGCAGGTCTAATACGTAACTTAATTAATTCAATCACTAGTTTTAAAAATAGTGATTACATTAAATTATGTCACATCTCACTTTTATTTCATATCTAATATAATAATTACAATTATGATTAATGAAAAACATTTTGCTGTGTTTAGTGCATTGAATCATCGAGTTAAATAAAAGCATGTTTATTAAATATTTTTTATCATCATCAACCATTATCAGTCCACTGCAGAATGAAGATCTCTCCAAGTTCAATCAATCTTCACTGATCTTTAGCTTCTCTTCTCCACATCACCCCTGCATACTTTCTTATTTCATATATTCATCTCAATGTGGTCTCTTTCTGGGTCTATTACAATCTCTTGGAATCCAGTTTGATTTCAATTGTTTGTGGAGTTGGGCTGGACATATTGCTAGATGAAATGATAATAGATGTACAACTGAATATTTCTTATATATTACTTTATATTCCTAATTTTTTTAAATATTTTATGATGTTTTGTAATTATTTATATTTAAATTTAAAAAGTATAAATCTCATCAATGCTACCATAATTTCAGTATTTGAAACAAAATTCTTATGCACTAAAAATTGTTTACTAGATTTCTATATTTACGAAGACAGTATTTTTAAAAGTCATCTTTAGTTAAACAACCAAGAAAACTTAGTTTTTATTCCTCATCTATTTTTCTTTTTATTTTATTTATCTGTAAATGCACTTCAGTGGATTGGTCATGAAAAGCAAATGGAAGTGCATTTTGAAAACATGTACTGCCACCTTTTGAACGTTGACAGAACCATTATCTATACAGTTTGAAATTCAGCCTATCAGCTGACCAATAGTTTTAGAATAAATAAGTGATTGAAAAACTCAGAAATATTACATTAACATATTGCATTGTCATAAATACCTAAAATATGTATAAAATTTTAATAAAATCTATTCAATTCATGTGAGAACTTGGTTACATGATTTAAGTATATCAGCAAATAAATGAACAGAAATTTTAAGTTAAATAAAAGCTTTTAATAAAAAAATATCAGATTTTTATCTGCCATTAATTAAAGATAAATCATTATAATTTAACTTGGATAGATATTGATTTGAAAATATGACATAATGTGGGCATTAGATGTGAAACAATGTAAGCATTAGAATGGGACACACTGTAGGTACTAGAAAGACACAATATAGGCATTTTGCTAAATTTTTACAAAAGTAATGACATGAGATATAATGCAAACTTCAGTGCACATTTTAAGGATTTAATGCTTTTCAAAAGCAATCTATAGCATTGCCTTTTTGCAAATGGTATTGTATTAATGTGAGATAAGCACTTTTATCATTGTTCATAACACCATTCTGAATGTATGATGATTTCACAAAAACAATTGTAAGACCACCGGTGAAGGAAATGGCATATACAGGACTTTCTACAAAATATTTTATGCTAAACATGAACATTAAACAGTTCATATTAATAAACATTATACTAAAATCATCTTAAAAAGATGCAATTATCATAATAGATTTCTAACTATAAGATCTTTCCATTGACTCGTAAATCAAAAGATTCCATGAGTACTAATGTGTAATAGGAATTGTGGACTTAATCAGTGAAGTATTGAATAGCTTTGTGCTCTCAGATCTAACCACTTCAGCTTCACCTATTTATATAGAAAGTAGGTTGAAGTAAAGCAGGGTTCCCCTCTTTTCTTCCAAAGTGTAAGATTGTGGTTAAGATCTGTAGAGGTCCCTACCTTTGCATTTTCAAGCACACATTCTTGAGGTTTATTGCCTTAGTAAATATTAATATTGATTACATTTATTAGAATAAGACTGAGAGTTGAATATAACAAAAAAAACTACATACAATTAGTATGTTTGCTGCAAAATATGTGCAAAGACAGATTTATAAATAATCAATTAAAGAGAAATAAAGAAAAAAGGTGATATATGTGGAAGAACTTTATTTTATAAATTGATTTGCATAGTAATCACACCTATGCAGTATGCTTCTATTTTTACTTCTGAAGTTAAAATGGCAATATTTGATTGCAAATGATCAAGAACTTGGTCAAAACCTTTCTGTCGACTGCACCATTGATGTATCCATATGTATGATTATATACATTAAGACACAATGTTTTTAAGTAATCAGAATAGTGAATAGTCTGCAACAACTCTATCTCTACAGTTCGCTACTGTTCAATTCCCTCGATGTTCATTTCAGGCTGGCTGCTACAAAAATTGTTCACAATGGGCTAGGTTTACGCATACCTTAGCCCCAGTCCAGTTTAGCTACACACAAATGCTTTGTAGTAAAGCACTGCAACTGACCTTAAGTTCCTTACAGCTTCTGTCTCTGCAACAGTCTACCAGTAACTCCACTTGAAAACCGCTGGAAACTCAACTCTTTATTCAGCTGCTATCCAGACAGTTTCCTCAGGCTACGGTCTCCCATTCTCTGTGGGCCTTTTCCAGCTATACCCATGAACTATATTTCCACTGAGCACTGGACCTTAACCACAAGCACTGATGCTAGATATCTCCTGCTGGAATTGAACAGATATCTACTGGAAATGCACATGAATACTGTCTCTAATACTCTCTATACTACCCTGCGTAGTTGTTATACAGTCTTTTTATAGCTTTCTGATAACTGCAGCAATTAATTCCATCGTCCAATAAGGTAACATCTTTTATCCAGAAATATTTGCATTCAGCAAATATTTCTTGGAATTAACGTTCGCCATTATGTTAATACCTTAATTAAATTCCTCAGTTATCAGTGCGCAATCTAAAAACAACCTTTCGAATAAATTCTAGTTTTTCGGGAGTGCACAAACTTGCATTCAATTTTTACAAAATACAACAGCTAATTATCTTGATCTTTTTAAAACAAGCATAAGAGGAGGTGGTCATGTGATGTTATATTGATCTTTATTATTTTCATGTGTGATCATATTTTGCATTAGATCTTGATTTTTGACTTTTCTAAAATATCATTTGTCCCTTCATTTTGTTAAATGAATTGTTAGTACAAACAAAACTGATGTAAAGAACTTTTTATTTCAAACTCTAATTCCATATCCATTTGAGTTTTTAAGAAGTTTGTGTAGAATAAATATTAACAAAACAAAAAAAGTATAACATACCCTCATATAAAAAATATTTTTTGAATCATGTTCAACTTTTTTTCATCCAATTTGCAGCTTTTTTTATCAAAATATTTCAATTTATTTTATGAAAAGCCTATTCCATTATCTCTTTTACAATCTAACACACTCAAGCCTATAAATTCTAATTGTACATTCCTATTTTTTGTTTCTTTTATCACATTTATTATATTATGAAAAATATAAATAAGAAATATAGAAAAGAATGTAATTCATTTTTGAAACCAGTATAGAAAAAAAAAATTAATTTAGGAAATGTGTAAGATTTGAAATACTAGGCACTCTTAAACCTGGAGCCTAATTATAAATGTAGGGATTTGAACTCGGACTTTCAAGTCCCTTCACTATCCACACTCTCTCATACTACTGATACACATTATAACACACATGAAGAAAAGATAAATAATCACCAACAAACATATTTTGTGCTAAACCAGCACTCATCAGTTGGTCCAGATTACCATCTCCCACATATATATAATCAGTGCTCAGTTTATATTAAGATATCAAATCCATTAAAGTGTAAGGATTTGCTATCTTAATATAAACTGAGCACTGATTATTTGTATATGTATGGGAGATGGTAATCTGGACCAACTAATGAGTGCTGGTTTAGCATGAAATATGCATTTTGGTGGTTATTTATCTTTTCTGCATGTGTGTGATCATGTGTATCAGCAGTATGAGATAGTGGATGGTGAAGAGGTTTGAAAGTCTGAGTTCAAATCTATATATTTAGGAAATGTGATAAGAGATACAAATAGGAATGTAGAAAACATGAATTGAATTTATAGGATTGAGTGTTTAGATTATAAAATAGATAATAGGAATGTATTTTATATATATATATACATACAACAAAGAATTAAGAACAAGGTTAAAACAACAATTGATTGATAAAAATTTAATATGTTAATATACAAAGTAAAGAATTTGGATATATAAATTTTAAGATAAAAATGCTAGAAAAAGTAAAATTATATAAAGAATGATAAAAGAAAGTTTATATATAAAGAATAAAAGACCTATCTTAAATAGGATGAATTATATAAAAGATAGATTAAAATAAAGACAAAAAAATGATATAAAAAGGTTATTGTTTTAAAGTAATTGGTTAAGAGTATAAAAAGCACATAAAGAAAACAATTATTGATATTATATATATATATTGTGCCATTACAATTTAGTCACTAGCTAAATTTATAGTAATGTGCATGTAAGAAAATGTAAAACAAAATCATCATCACATTTTTATATAAAAGGAAGTTGTAGGGCATCCAAGTTTAAACCCTACAAGGTCCAGTTCTAAAAGCTTTAGATAGAAAGAGAGTGGGTCAACAATTATATGCTTTACTTGTTTGTGTGTTGATAGAAAGGTAATTCACACATTTAAACTATTCAAATTTTAATTTTTCTTTAAAAAGCAAAGTTATAACGCATACGTATAGGCAATGTATGTGTAAACTATTTAATTGTTTTACATTTCAAATATTCAACATTTTAACTTTTTTTAAAACTAACCTATGCTTGATCAATTCTAATATCTTATTCTATACTTCTATTTTGCTTTTCTATAATTGTAAGTGGGAATTGAAAAAGTCACAGATTTAATTTTAAATATTAGGGTTATAATTACTAAGCTAGCAATTATATTATTTAATGTTAGTTTATGAATGATTTGAAATGATAAAGTATGTGTGTACATTACATACAGAAACTTACATTTATTAAATATTGAAAGAAAAGGAAGGGTTAAATGTGTCAAATTATTTTTTTATACAATTTTATGTTAAAAGAGGAATTCTGTTGAATCAGATATCTATTTTTGTAGCAATTTTGTTTTTGTAAATGATTGTTTGTCACTTTGGGAGCTTAAGCTGGGTGGGAACTCTAATTATGAAATTGTCTTATCTTAAGATTAGAGAAAAGAAACTCCAATTTTAGATATTACAGATATAGGGGAAAAGGATTAAGTCTATTTTTTTTAAAGACAAAAGTGTCTGAAAACCAGGTGTGTGATTTTTTTTGGGGTTGGTCAAAGATAGCAAGTCACACTAGCACTCTAATTGGGTGAGTTGACTCAAAAATTGGATATAAAAGCAGTCTGGAAAATCAGTTGAGATCATTCATTCATTCATTCATTATTTGTTAGAGAGACTTTTAAAAAAAATTATTGAAACTAAAGCAAACAAACATTTTAATTCTGCTAGATAATTTTTTTTTAATCATTTTTTTTATAAAGTTTTGAATGCTGAAAATATAAGAAATAACGGGGTAAAAAAATTATATATGTGTCCCATCAAAACCTGACTATCATGGAGCTGCAGATGATATAGGAAAGAAAAGATGTCTTGTCTGAAAAATAATATTCTACACCTTTCAACTGACCAGAGAAATAATATGTTTTTAAATAGAAAGAAGAAAACATTCACCTGCCTTCAAAGAAGATGAATTAATCTACTGATAAATATTAATCATCAGGTCCAATTAATTGTTCCAGCAACTGATTTTAAACTCAAGAAAATTTATAAATGTGAAAACAACTGCTGTATTTCATCCACTAAAAGAATCATGCTTGACAGGAAGAGAAGAAAAATTAATATAATGATTTCCAAATTGTCCACTAAAGCAAATAACCTCAATAAAGTCATCATCATCAAATAGTTATACACCTCAAGAAAGAGATTGTTCCCATGTAAAACGGAAATGGTAGCTGCAGAAATATAGACATTATACAAGACAAGTTTGAACCCTTGGAAATTTGCCACAAACTAAAGATCGGTAATATGACTTTTTATATCTATTTTCTTTATGATATCAGAGTCTTAATAAACATTTTAGCAATAAAGTGGTATATTTTATTTAAAGAACTTTTAAAGACTATTCAGATCGCTTAAAACAAGAATGTCTTACTAATAATAACTTTGAGCTTCATAAATGATCTTGAATGTATCAAAATTATTTGTTTATTAATTTACAGTTATGAAATATTAATGTGTAAAATAATTTTTTTTGTATTATTATTTTGGTTTTAAATAATATTTTGCTATTATGGGATAAAACACGCACATACATAATAATGGTATTTTTATATGTGTATAATTGCGAGTGAATGTGAAGTAATAAGTAGTATTAAAATATTAGATTATTTTGTTTCAAGTTAAATATAGCATTTCAGAGGTAGAAGAGAGGGGGAGAAAATAATTTAAAACTTGTTTCTAAAACTTGCTCTTTCAATTCTACTAACATTTTTTTTTTTACATTCTGCTTACATGTTAGATTATAAGGTATGTGTGCCAATGAGTGAATTTTTTTTTTATATGAAATACTTTTCTTGTGGATACAATATACTTTTGAAATACATTTACGGGAAAGGGGGAGGAATTTAAAATTTAATGTTATGATTTTAAAACAGTCGATTATGATTATTGTTGTTATTGTTAATATAAATTTTCATGTAAATATAGAAAATTTTTATGTATATGTTAGAAATGCAGTAATAAATATTAGTTTATGTTATTAAACGAGGTGTATATAGTTCATTAAGAGTAGTCTTTATCAAGTGTGATCATTCATCATCAATGGTTAAATATTAGTTGTTTAAGATATGATTAAATATGCTAAGATTAACAATAATTATGAATTTCTTTATAAAAATTAGGTTTTATGTTTAGGCTTAGTCCTAAAGCTGTGGTTGAAGCCATTGTCATTATCGTTATTATTATCATCATCATCATCGTCATCAACATTTTAATTAATGAGCTGTTTAAATGTTTAAAGGCCATAAATAAATATTGATTCCATAATATTTAGTGATTTCTTAGTATTATTATAACCACCATTCCATCATCTATTTCATGCAAGCATGAGTGAATTGCCATCCTAAATTAATAGTAATCTGAGCTAGTAAACTTATAAAAATATTGAAACACATTTGTTATGCTAAGATCTAAGAAATGATTTATGTCTAATATATTCCACTTTGGTTTAAAGATATTTTAGTTTTACCTAAATATTAGTGCGTGTAGTGATATGGCTCAAAAAGCAAAATCTCCCAGTTTTATTAGAAATAAAGTACCAAAAGGGGATTCAAACCCGGTACATGTGAAAGGTTATTAGATATAACTGTGTCTAGATTCAGATAATCTAGTGGCGCCCTGCTAGACCATATTCACTTAGTATTTATTTAAATAGGCACTTAACATCAAACCAAGAAATGAAAGTGGATAAAACCTACTGTCCGTATACCTGAGTTATATTTTATTGAATTACTAGTGTACTCACCTCACGTGATTTCCATATACCTGAGTTATAATAGTTGTTATTAATAATTTGTTTATAATTAATAATATTTGGATTTTTGGGAGATCCAACATTATTTTAAATATTATGATCTTATATATTATAGACTACTCATATATGGTAATAGTTATTTGAATCGTTTCTTTTGATTACTTTAGATTAGGTTACAATATATATATATATATATATAAATGAGTAGGTAAAAAGGAAAAAGTTTGGAGAGAAAAAAGAAATAAGTAAATGTAAATTATATAATGTAAAAATCTGAAAAAGGTTTATTGATAGATAAAAAAAATGTTATATTTTTTTATGATAAGGGTATGTACATTTTTTACATATTTTATTTATAATAATAATAATGATATAAATATATAATTTTATAGATCCTTGAAAATGAGTACAGAAGAAAAGTAGTCAAAATGTTGATTGTTAAAAATGTGGGATATATATATATATATGGTTGATAAAAAGAATGAAAAATTTTAAAAAGGAGAATATATAATTTAATTTGATTGGATTCAGTGAAAAGAATATTATAGCATATTTTATGATGAACCAGTACTCATTAGCCACATGACATTGGACATTTTAAAACTATAATTTATTAAATTTAAATTATTTTATAAGAATGAGTTAAGAGTTTAAATTTTTCATTTATATTTCCAGTGTTATCAATATGAATACAATAGATCTGGAAAAATACTTTTGTCTAATTAAGTGGTGAATAATGTGTGTAAATAATTAGGAAATTATATGGTATTAAAGGTATCATTTATATTTTTATATTTTGTGTTTTCTTTCAACAAAAAATAGTTCCTTTTGTGAAACAGGTTTGAATCTGTTATATCAATCATAATATCAAAGTAATTGCAATTTCTTTCCTGAAATCATATTTTTCAACAAGTCAACAACACAGTAATTCTTCAGCAAGCATTGTAATATTATTCATTACCATTTGGACCCCATCCAAAATTTCATTTTCATCATCACCAATCCTCTTTTAATATTTGTAGATTTTGTGAAATAAGTAGGTTGCTGCATTAAGTTTTTGTGACTACTGGTGAAATGCTTAAAATGAGACTCCATTGGTTTTTCCATTAAAACTAGATTAGATTTATCATGATTCTTTACTAGTTTTTAAAAAAATCTCAAATGCAGTGGTAATACATAAATCATACATATAGTGTAAAATTAAATATACTGTAACGTTTTCCACGTCTTGCTAGGCCTCTATATGCGTGAGTTGATCAAGTTATGGAAAAGTAAAAAAATGTTTCATTTTTTTATTTAAAAAAAAACAACAACTATATTTCCTGATCAACTCTACCTAGAAATTGTTACGAGTACAATTGCGAGCCGAATCAGTTTTTAATTTATAAATGAGGGCGCCAGAGTCGTTAGACTCACTGATTGATAAATGAAGCAAAGAAAAGAAAGGGATTGATAAAGAAATTAACACTGTTTTCATATAATAAATATGATGTAGCTAGAATTATATGTGAGTTGCAATAGTAGGGTTAACATATGGTAATGATGCATTATGTGTTAGTAAAGGGGTATTAGATTATTTAGAAAAAGTTCAAAGGGAAGTAGGAAGACATGCATTGGATGCAGATGTATGGACAGCAAAGGAGGCAATTCAAGGAGAAATGGGATAGTCAAGTTTTCATATGAGAGATGCAAAAAGTAAAATGAAAATGCTTGGTAGATTGCAGTTTATGGATAATAAAAGAATATCCAAAATAGTATTTAATTGGGTTATGAGTAAAGGGCAGGTAACAAGATGGGTGAGAAAGGTAATGCAGTATGCAGAAGATTTGGATAAAGAATTTATATCAGTATATTTGTACAAAAGATGGGATGATTGTGTTAAGAGGATTGTTGAGTGTTATAGTAGTAAGGAATGGGATAAAAGAATATATTTATTAATAAAGAATAGGGAGTTAGAGAGATGGAGAAATAATATGGAGAGTAAAAAGAGTTTAAATATATATAGAAATAAACAGAATATTAGGTGCAGTTAATATATAATAGTACGGAAAGTAGTTTATTGTTTAAGGCTCAAACGGGATCTTTAGCTACAAGAGAATATACTTGTAAATGGAAAAATATGGGTGATTTATTTTCTAAATCATGTAAAGAAGGAATAGAAAATATTAGGCATTTGTTAATTGAATGTAAATGTTTGAAAACAGAAAGGGTACTTATAATGAAGTTATGGAAGAATAAATTTGAAAAAAGTTATTATACAGAAAGTGAAATATTGTTTTTTTATGCTGGGTTTGGGAAAAGATAAGGGGGAATTAGATATTAAGGCTATAGAGTTGACAAAGATTATGTTGTGGAAATGGGATGGAGCAGAATATGGAAAAACTTAGAGTGGGGAATGAAAAATTAAGTGGCTAACAGGTTTATTTGGGCATAATTGCTTAGATATTCTTGACTTGGTTTAAGGAGAAGCCACAATACATCACATCAACTGCGTCAAACATATCGTAACTCGTAAAGTAGTAATTATACGATCGGGATTAAAATTCCCGTTAAGTAGTAGTAGATATTCCCCTTTGACTTAATTAAGAAAATCTATTTGGCAAGCATAATTTATACACTAATTTGAATCTAAATAATCAAATCTAAATAATATTATTAATTTTATACACGTACAACGAAACCCTAACATCTAATATTTATGATTAAAGAAAATATATAATATTGGAAAGAAAATGCATAACTAATTTAATAATTTGATTCAAATATTTCTTCTTAAAGTAGTAGCTAGTTTGTGTCTCCTTTATTTTTTTGTGGTAACAGTTTCATTCAAGACTCAGTTCGTAAATCTTTAGATAAAAAAATTACGAGATAAACATTTCATTTAAATTGCAGTTCATAAAGCTTTATATAAAAGTTATGGCCATTAACTTACCGGTAAGTTTTGATCATCCGACGTCCAATTCTTTCAATGTGTAGTCCGCAGTAGTTTTTTTTTAGTGTTTTATTCCTTCCAAGTCTCCAATCGGTATTTAGGTAGAGTCAGATGACGATTTAGGTGACTTTTCCCGAGAGAAAGTGTCGGCAAATGATAGAGTTCTACTCACTCATGGAGAGTGTTTTCAGTTTGTATCTAAGTGGACACATTTTATTATTTTTTTATTAAAAAAAAATATGAAGCACCTCAAATTGCTCAACACTCTCTGGAAAAAAAAAAAAGACAAAGACCCTTTTCCAACCTGTCGACTCCTTTTATATCCCAGATCTTTTTTAGAAGTTCTGCGCATATTTCTTTTACCTTTTGTTTTCTTATTTTATAAACTTTTTTTTTCTCATGTGTCATAGCATCATCCGGGAAGCGAACCCGCTAACCCGGGACAATTGCTTGTTAAAGCAGCTGTCGCTGACCTCTCGACCACCAATGCTTGACTATTTTATAAACTTCTACATTAATTTACGAAGCGCAGTGTAAATTATTTTATAAACTTCTACATTGATTTACGAAGCGCAGATAGTTGAAAATTGAAATAAATCGAGATACTGCCAAATCTCGATTTATTTCAAACTTCTATATTATTTCTTTTTTTTTTTTTTTTACTACAAAGTCTCTTTTCTCTTTTTGAATTCCTGCCATCTTTAATTACCATTAGAAAGTCGTTTCCGATAGTAATCATTTACATTTGAAATTTCCTTTCACTATTTGAATCAATTATTCGGTATGCACTTTCCAATATCGAATTTATTTTAATTAAATTACAAAAAAGAAAAATTAAACTTTCATTATACGTTTTTCTTAAAAAAAATTATATTACAATAAAAAAAAATTAAAGATCGGGTTCTCTCTTTTTTAAAAAAATGATGTACAATATCAAATAGCAATTTGTACCATATATATATATAAATAAACGGTACAATACATAACAGCTAAATTTATGTAATCTTTCTCCACCTTGCTAATTTAATATGTACATTATGAGGTGTTTAATTCTATGTAATCATTGAGTTAAATGTATATGTGAACTTCAACAATGATACATCCCAAATAAATGAATAACAATATCAAAAAAAAGCAAACTATTTTTTTTTCTCTCACGTGTCATAGCATCAGCCGGGAAGCGAACCCGCCAACCCGGGACAACTGCTTGTAAAGCAACCGTCGCTGACCTCTCGACAACCAATGCTTGACAACTATTTTTAAGATTCATATTTTTTCCAAAACAAGCATTCTTAGTTGGCCATGGACATTTTCATCATTTCAAATGACATCATCATAGTTCATTAGTTATTCGTCAGTGGTTTGGTATGACAGTCTTTTGTTTTTTTCTTAGTGACTTTGTTTACTTATTTGAGGTGATTTGTATTATACAGTTTTTAAATACTTGTATTGCAATGTATGGGTAAGAGAACAACAGGTGTTACTGATCTCATTGAAAAAATTAAAAGACTGAAGTGGAGTTGGGCTGGACATATTGCTAGAAGAGATGAAAATAGATGGGCAATTGAAATTTTAAACTGGATTCCAAGAGATTGTAAAAGACCCAGAAAGAGACCACATGTGAGATGGATGGATGAAATAAGAAAGTGTGCAGGGGTGGTATGGAGAAGAGAAGCTAAAGATAGGAAAAGATGGATTGAACTTGGAGAGACCTTCATCTTGCAGTGGATTGATAATGGTTGATGATGATGATGATTTAATATTACTTATGGTTAACAAGAGGTTTTGGGTGAAAATGAAATCATACAGTATGAATTTACAAAAAAAAAAAAGATATATCTAATATTTAATTAAGTTTAGAGTCTATATCTCAACTAATAACATAATAATTTAGAGCCTAATAAATATTTATTAATAAAATTAAATATTTCATTATCGCTATAGTTGTACAAGAGTTGTACTCTGCTAAATTTAATAATGCCTCCAGAAATTATAATTAACATGGTTTTATTGCAGGATATATATATAAAACAGATTAAATAAATAAATCTACTTACATAAAAGAAAGAAGCTTACTTCAAATATTCAGAAAGCAAATAATGATTGGAAAGATTAAATTATAGTATACAAAGAATATTAACAAAGTATAAATTACTTCATCAACTTAAGCTGAATAAAAGATTTATTAGGCAGTTTAGTAGTGAGGAAAATTTGCAAGCGTGAAGACCGTGTTCAGTTTGTAAATGTTGGTTAGTTAATAATTTGTATATAAATTAGGGTGTAAAAAATAATACTTAATAAAATTAATATTTATTTAAAATAACTTATAAATATGAAATTTTCTACCTTATCAACAATCTTATTTTCTTCATCTATCCATCCATGTAGAACTCCGGTGACTGTAGGAACTCGCTTTTCTGAGAATGGTAAACATGCCCAAACTACATTTAGGCACAAACATAAAATAAGTATGATATATATTTTCATCTTTAAAGAAATTGACACTGCAAATAACTAAATTAAACTCAGCATAATCCTGATATTTAAAGGATTTTTAACACGTGACTATTTTGCTCAAGATTAAATGACTTATGGGATTAGACTCCATCGTCTATGTAACAATACACATTCTATGAACCGAGATTAATACGCAATTTTTATCCATTTATTGGCCAATAACTTAATAGATCGCTTGGTTATTTATAGAACAAAAAAAAAATTCTTAAACTTATTTAAAATCTTAAAATATCTTAAAGGTACAGAATAAAGTCACCAAGTCAGTTTATATATATATAGAGTGGAAAAGCAATCAAAATTTTTTATAGGTATAGTATACAGGTGAGATTGTAGATAAAGCACAAAACACGTCACTTATTTCTTTTTAAGAATAAAGTTTCTTATTATCAGAAAAAAGGAAATTATGACTTAATTAATAATTATTTGCACAAAAATAATGTTAAAGTATATATTTTGATATACAAAATTAGTATAATAAATTCGAATACAGTAAAAAGGTTATTATTGAATAAAAATCAAGACGACAAAATACATTAATTGATAAAAATAACGCGGGAAAAAATTTATGTATATCTGACATATAATTAATCTTGTTCACAGGCCGAAAGCGCGCTCATCCATTGTCTACATATATATATATATATTGAATAAAACTTCTTAGCTAACGTTCACAATATTTAAATAAATCAATTACAATACTATTATTGTATATATAAATAAGTTCCAAGCAAATTTTGATTGTATATCAACAGTTTCCCTCCACAAACCAAACATCCTAGGAACGTGATATTTTATCGCATGTAATTCCAGATGTATGTTATTCCTCGAATAATGAAGTATTATGTATTTATAGGTTAAAATCTTTAAATTATAAACTTCATTTTAAAATATCGTAATCTTTACAGTAAACCATAATCTTGTAACTATATAAAACATTACTAATTACTCGTCGGACATGAAATTATTAAAATTCTTACGTATACATGCCAGTTTCAAAGATTATATATATATATCATTTAATAACAACAAAAAGTACCACAAATTTAGATTTGAATGGAAGAGTTTGAATAGAAATGCATAGCAGGATTTGGTTGCGATCTAATCTTTTTTATATATTATAAAAAATATTTTTTTTATGGTTGCTATATTTTGTAGAAAATATATTATTAGGCTTTAGTACTCGAGAGCTATAAGTTATAAAGCTAACTTTTACTTCAGAGAAAAAATAGTAATAAAATATAAATACATATCTCGTTTAAAAAGCAATAAAAAGATCGCTAATAATTAGTGTAAATGTAAATAGATATGTAAGTTTTTAAAAAAGTAATGAAAAATAAATTTTGTAAATAAAGATAACTTTATTTTGATAATTTTAGTTTAAGTCTAATTCAACGAAGAAAGATTGGTTGGCAGATAAATTAGACTTAAACAGATAAAGATTGTAAGTTAAAAGCAGTCTATAAATGATTGCTGAAAGATAATATCAGCTTTTATACGACTATTTTAGTAGCATAATTTTTCATCTCTATGGCCTGGCGTTAAGCTTTACCATGTAATAATAGATTATAGTATGTAATAAATCTCTGTCTTTTCTATACTAGTTTAATAAAGCTTATAGCTTTTATCTTGAGAAGCCAATAAACATCACATGACCACTACCTCTTATGCCTGTGTATAACTGTTGTTAAAACAGGCAATACGTATAGTGAGTTTTACCTGTTTTAATCTTGAGAAGCCTTTGATCTTGAAATAGTCCTTCTGGTTCTTTAAGCCTAGTGCAGCTTTTGTTTAGGTATTATGATTTACTTTACTATTATACTATCAAGTTGTAAGTCCAAGCTGAAATATATGAATGTTTTCAATCTAAGCCAAACTGATTGTATACTCATACAAATGCACCTCTAACCTGTAGCCAGAATTTGGTATAAACCAATAAAATAGCACATGACTTATCAACATGGGTTGATAGTATAACAGAAATAGTGGTGGTAACTGGAAGGAAGAGCATTAGATCCTAAAAGCTTGATCTTCTGTTTCAAGGATCTGAAGCTTCCCACTGATTGTTATAGTCCTCCCTTCTCTTAGAAGTGGACTATTCCAGGTTCCTTCTTATCTGATCGAATTAAACATTGTTTACTGCTGGCCAACAGGCTGATATACAGCTAAACACATAGCCATTAATTAATACAGGCCAATAAGCAGTGACAATCGCTGAATCCTAATGTTTTTCAATAAGGTCAGGAATCTGGCTATAAATAGTCAGCCTTTTGTCAGAATCGGGGAAGAATGTCTGTCTAACCTACAAAGACAGTGCACGTTTTCCCAGGGAAGCTCTACTAACCTGAACAGCAATAAGCATTCTCATGATAGCAATACGTTATTTGTCTAAGCAGCTATGCAAATCCCATAGGGACTGGATGCTGCTAAGACTACTGTTGGCTTAAGGCAAGCAGTCTTGTACAGCTGGAAGAGTCATACCCCCTACCCGTGAGGTAAGCTATCAGGTGTAGCTGGAAGTGATAGGCAGAACCCAGAATTTATGTTAATCTATAATATTCAATATCGTATATATTCTCTTGTATTATATATATTTGTAGATATAACAAAGATTATATTAATTGTAACTATGGTGTTTGTATTATTTTTCTGTAAGTTGGATCTGTGATCCAGACCAAACACGACTCTGATAAAAGCCATAAGTTTAAAATTAGTCTGTGGAATTTTCAATAGAAAATCAGAAAATAGGGATTTATTAAGAACTTCTATTTGGCATCAATCCTCATCTACTAAAGCTTATACAAAGCAGCATAAAGAAGGTGGAAAAGGCTTCGATATAAAATAAATACAGATTTAATACTGACACATAAGGATATGAGTGCAAAAGAAATGGTACAAAAATGTTAAATTTTCAAAACAAGAAATTGTTAAATTTTTAAATATTTTTTTCTAATTTATTGACAAAATGTTTTTCCTCCATGTTTAAAGGCTAAAATTTACCTGAGAAGTGCAATAATAAAAAGAATGGCTAAGTATTAAGTAATATCAATAATTTGTAAATGAAATTACGATTTAAAAAAAAGAAAGGAAAAACTTGTTTAACCTTACTTACATATATATAAATATAGGGGATTTGAACTCAGACTTTCAAGCATCTATCAATTGTCTACACTATCTCATACAACTGATACACATGACCAGTCACATATAGAAAAGATAAATAATCACCAATATACATACTTCATGCTAAACCAGCACTCATCAGTTGGTCCAAATTATCATCTCCCACGCATATATATAATCAGTGCTCAATTTATATTAAGATAGCAAATCTTCACACTTTAATGGACAGGCTTCAATCTACTCCAACTTTTCAATCTGATGATAGAAAGCCAAATCCCATGCTGATGTTAACATTATTGCCAAGCTCTTGTTGACCTGATCATTCCGACCCCTCATGTATAGGACCTTATCCATTTAAATATATAGATGAGGGATGGGCAGGATACAAGCTTATATGTAAATATTTGAAAACCAGGCACTCTTCACAAACCTGGAACTTAATTGTAACTATATATGTGTGGGAGATGATAATCTGGTGAATGCTGTTTTAGCATGATGGTGATTATTTATCTTTTCTACATGTGTGAGGTCATGTGTATCAGTTGTATGAGATAGTGTGTATAATTGGTGGGTGCTTGAAAGTCTGATTTCAAATCCCTATATTTACAATTAAGCTCCAGGTTTGTGAAGAGTGCCTGGTTTTTAAATATTTACATATATCAACACATGAAAAATCTCAATATAGATAATAATCAAGAATTTCAAACTGTTGTCAAGGCAACCTCCTTTTAGCAATAGAGGTGGAATCCCACTTTTATTAATGTTCTCATATATTATATAGACTCTAAATATTGCAATTTGACCACAGAGATTGAAATTATTGATAGGAAGAAGTTTAAATAAACCTTCTTAATTAGGTAAATATAACCTGTTTTGAATGCCGACTAATAAATAGTCAATTATAACATTACAAATTGCAATAATAATTTTTAAATTGCACCATGAATACTATTCTATTTTTCAATTTCATATTTTTTATGTCTTACTTTATAAAAATTTGTACTGTAATGTTTTCCTAAAAATATTAAATTACATATTAAGCATGTTTAATTTTTTAATATATGCTTCTTGTTATTTTCTATAGCATATATGTAAATAAACAATTTTTAGGGGTCCTGTCAATTTTGACACTAACCAGCTTAATCAGCCTCTACTTTAAAATGAACCCATTTAATAGATGACTAAAATCTGATATAGTATCAGCTGCATACTGAATACTTAGGTTTTTCTTTATCACAAACCTTCACTAAATAGATGTTTGAAGGCAATTTTATTTGAATCTATGGAATAAGAGACTTTAATTATGTAATTGAAAATAATTATTTCAAATGTCCAGTACAGTGTAATGCAGTGTAGAGACAGATTCTAGAAAGTGATATTCTCAGATTTATACCAGCTGTTACTTGCAGTTCCTAAACTTCTGATAAATTCCAAACCAATAAAGCCATTTGACTATCTGTTATTTTTATTGGTATGAACATGTTTACATAAAATTATCATAAAATTTAATGTTCCTGTATTGAATTGAATTTTTCTGTCTTATAAAAATAAAAAATATAGAAATAACATTCATTTAAAATAAGCATTTTTTCCTAGAATATAATGAAGATGCATAGATAATTAGTTATATCCAAATTTTATGCCAATATGATAAAGCAATTATTATGGAAGTGAATGTAATGTGAAAATCTATAACTGGTTCTTTTTCTCCATCAATCTTGTCCATGGCTTGAAGATATATTATTGTTATAAAACCTCTAAATAATCCCATAATACCTTTTCCATATGCTTACACAAGTTATATATAGAGCTTGCAAAATAAGCTATTTAAACAGTAGGAAACTGCAGTAGGGTCATCCAGTGCAAGCTTTAGTAATCAATGGGTGCAAGAAGGTTTGTGCATAAAAATTCTTATCTATTTCCCACTTATTCAATATTTCCAGACTTATTTTTAGCTTGTGGATCTTACTAGTGACAAGTCTTTAATGTGTAGCACTTCACCCATGATCTAAAAGCAGTGCTCTTAAATCCAAGGATCTTCACTGATGAAGGCCACAAGCTAGAAACTTGTCTGGAAACATTGGATGAGTATGCACTAGATAGGAATTTTATGCACAAATCTTGTTGCATTCCTTGATTACTAAGACAAAGGTATTTCAATTTAAGTTGTATGCAAGATTAGTTGTTTTTAGTAGGTTGGCTACTAAGAAATTTTTTAATTAAAAAAAAAAGAGTGATTTATTTGAGAAAAAAGATAATGTTTCTGAGGTATAAGGTTAAAAATATGTTTTTATCGATTGCCATTGAAAAAAAAGAAAAGTTTTTCTTCTTTTGCATAAAGGAGTTTGAAGAGCAGTAGAGGAACTATAAAGTTTAATAGAGAGTCAAAAACTTGAAAAATAATGATGCATTTGTATTCCACATTATATGTCAGAAAGAAATTAGGCATGTTGTGGTAGAGTGTTTTAGGTGATGATGATTATCATGTGAAATGCTTATATAAGATGGAAAAATATAACAGGTTTATGGTCATGTAGACAGTGTGTAAATGTGATAAAAGAGATGAAGAAATGGTTTCTAAGTGTAGATAATTTAAAGAGAAAGTTTTATTCATGATCCATTTTTATCATCGAGATTTTTTTTACGATCCCAGATATTAAATATGAAATAGATATAGAAATAAATATTTCCATAAATAATTTATTTCTTTGATAAACAATATACATATAAAAATAAGGAGTTTTAGGATTTGTTTTAAGTATACAAAAATTAATGAAAGAAAAACACGTTTTAATGAAACAGATGTGCTTGTTTTTTGCTGCTGGATGTAAAGCATTTTCAATGTTTTTCAGCAATGAACGATATTTGGATTTCATATACATTAAAGCTGAAAAAGTCATTTCACATAAGTATATAATGCTGAATGGCAGAAGTTCATTTAATGCCATTTCAGAAATTGTGGGAAATTCAGTCCTCTCTCCGATCCAGAATTTAATTAAGGATTTTTGTGGAAAGTCAAGTTCGAAGTTTGAGTCACTGGATAGCTCAGAAAATTCCTCTTGGGCCATATATGGCAGGTGATTAATCTCATTAATGTCAATCAAAAATGATCTTTGAATCCGAGATAACTTTTTGAAATCTAAATTCGATATAAAGAATTTGCAAAACTATGTTTCTAGGGTTTTTAAGTGATCTATAATAATTTTTGCAATTAAAGTTTTACAATTATTTTTTTCAATTATAATATTGTGATAGTCGAACACATTTCCAATGAATCATTTTCCATCCCATTCTTCCAAATGTTGATCTTTTTAATAAAACATTCAATTTTATCATTCGAAGTTAAAAGATTGCTATTTTTTCCTTGAAGAGACAAGTTAAAATCATTTAGCTTTCGGTAAAATATCAGACAAATAGCGCAGCTTTGATAGCCATAAGTCATTTTGAAAAAAAGCAGCAAGATCAGATTTTTGTTTGGTTAAAAATACAATAATTTCTTCTTTTAATAACAATAATCTTCTTAAACTCTTGACATCCATCTTACTTTTGCATGCAAAATAAATTTTTGCATTCAAAGTCCATGTCTTTATAAAGATTTGAAAATAAACAGCTGTGAAGATCATCCTGAAGCACATTGTTCAAATCCGTTGCTAATTTTTTTGCTGCAAGGGCTTCTCGATGGATCAGACAGTGTGTAAAAGTTACATGATTATTACTAGAAGCTTTAACAAATGATTTAAAACCAATCTTTTCACCAGTCATTTCTTTGGCACCATCTGTGCATACTCCAAAGCAATTTTTCCATTTTAAACCTTCAGTTTTTAAAAATTTGTCTACTTTATTATATATGTCTTCCTCTCTTATATGTTCCTCCAAAGAATGACAAAATAACAATTCTTCCTCAATGTTTTCTTTATAAATGTATTTGATATATACTATTTATTGAGCAATTTTTGAAATATCAGTTGTTTCGTCCAACAGAATTAATAAGTTGATCAAATTGGTCATTGCTAATTTCAATAATTCTATTAGTGACAGTGTCATTTGACAAAAGAATTTTCCAAATTTCATCACCATATTTAGTTCCCCTGAAGTATTTCTGCCATTTTAATAGCAGCAGATCTTGTCCAATAGTGTATGGCTTTTAATTTTTAGAAATCAGATATGAAACTTCATATGATGCGAGTAAATATTTTTCATTAACATTTATAAATTTTTCAAAATATTGTTTTTTTTTGTTTGAAGTTTTTAACAGTCGTTCAAAATATTATTTGGGTTTATTGACATATGAAGGATGCTTGGATTCAAAATGCCTTTTTAATTTTGATGGTTTCATACTCACCGTAGACAAAACATTATTGCAAATTAAACAAAGAAGTTGTTCATTACCATCACTGTTGTTGAAAGTAAAGCCAAATTGGAGAAATGTCTCATCATATTTTCCTTTTTGCATCTTAGATGCCTCTTTCTGATTATGAGATCCTACTTGAAGAGATTTTGTAGCATTGCCATCTGCATCATTACCTGTGATACTCAAGTTAAACCATTTATCCATGGGTAAAAAGTATTTTTATTCTAAAATATAAATAAATAATAGTACTTATTAGTTAGCAGAGACACCAAGTGGTCGCCATGTTTTTTGTTTAATTATATGAAGCATATTTACTCCCATATGTTCTATTTTTTAATATCCCTGATGTATCCCCAGCTGTGGCTGAGCTGACCGCAAATCTGAACAATTATTTTAAAAATAAAAACAACCAACTAATTAATATTAGATCCTTTATTCATCATCATCAAACATTATCAATCCACTGCAGGATGAAGGTCTCTCCAAGTTTAATCCATCTTCTCCGATCTTTAGCTTTTCTTTTCCACAACACCCCTGCACATTTTCTTATTTCATCCATCCATCTCACATGTGGTCTCTTTCTGGGTCTTTTACAATCTCTTGGAATCCAGTTTAAAATTTCAATTGTCCATCTATTATCATTTCTTCTAGCAATATGTCCAGCCCAACTCCATTTCAATCTTTTAATTTGTTTCAATAAGGTCAGTAACACCTGTTTGTTGTCTTACCCATACATTGCGTTTTCGATCTCTTCTTGTTACTCCCAACATACATCTCTCCATACTACGTTGAAAACACAGGTTCTCGTCCGATCCTTTATTGGTACTTAGTAAATCACAAAAAACAACAATTAATCATAATTGGTTAATATTCCCTTCACCATCTCTCTCTCTCTCTCTCTCTGTATATATATATATTGTACCGGGTTCGAATATGAGACGTTCGAAACACCGATCTCTTAGGCAGAGAAGAACATACTCAGAGAGTATGTATGTCCAAACAATAGCTATAAAATATATAACTAGTGTTACATTTCCAGGACATAACTTCTTCTCGACTGTTGAAATCAACACCAAGTTCAAAGAACTTTTTTGTTTTGTATAAACATGGGCACCAGCTATTCATCCAGAAGATAAATAATGCACTTTGAACAATGGTCACTAACTCAACGCCCAAGTTACATCCAAGACTAGCTCAGTTACTTGTAATCACTAACAGATTATACAAATTTAGTGGTGAAAAGAATTGACAAAAGAATTGACCGACAAATAAAGCTTAAGTTTAAAGACAATTTATTTTAATTAACATTTATACTCTAACTTTAAATATTTTTTATAAATCTTATTTACTAACATAATACTGGTATTTTAAATATAATGATCACACACATATTAATTCGCACACTGACATATATAATAAAGCATTAAAGAATATAAAACACATATATTTAGAACACACAAATTACTAGTTCATTTTTATGTGCTATATAGTTAATATAATTCGAATCTTGAGTTTTTAAGAATGCGATGGCTACTATATAAATGAGAATAAGAAAATGTTTTTTACCTAGGATTTTAGAATGTGGATACTTCTTGCTGTTTGCTGCTTTTGATGAAATAATTCTAACCAGTTATATTTGAAGTTTCTTGTGGAGATTTGATGCTGATTATTCCGAGGCATTTTTCTTTAAGACAATTAGATATTGAGCGGCTTCAGGTTGTTATGCAGGCATCACTTAAGATTGTGTATATTGGCTGTTTTCATCGAATTTCAGGCTGGAGAAAGACGTATGTTTTCCGAGGTTTTAACACTGGGATTCTTGATTCTGATATAACTTACTGATAGATTGTACTCTTAACTTTCTGAACACAACTCTAATGCAACTCTGATGCAATTAACTCGACTGTTTGTCTGATAAAAAATTGGCTATTTATACATGATGTGTGTTTTCATTTTGATATCCTCCGGCAATATGGTTATCGCAATTCTTTTGATAATCTTTTGATTACATGTTTGGTACTTGTGATTTTTGACCCAGGTGGCCACCAGAGGCGCTGGTCAGGGTCAACTACAGAAACATTTACAGTAGGGGCCCCAAATGCAGCAATGAGAATTCCAGCCAATAGGTGGCGCTGTTCACGATGTGTAAGACTAGGGAGTTAGAGAGATGGAGAAATAGTATGGAGAGTAAAAAGAGTTTAAATATATATAGAAATAAACAGAATATTAGGTGTGAGTTAATATATGATAATAGTAAGGAAAGTAGTTTATTGTTTAAGGCTCGAACGGGATCTTTAGCTACAAAAGAATATACATGTAAATGGAAAAATATGGGTGATTTATTTTGTAAATTATGTAAGGAAGGAATTGAAAATATTAGGCATTTGTTAATTGAATGTAAATGTTTGAAAACAGAAAGGGTACATATAATGAAGTTGTGGAAAAATAAATATGAAAAGAGTGATTATACAGAAAGTGAATTATTGGTTTTTATGCTGGGTTTGGGAAAAGATAAGGGGGATTTAGATATAAAGGTTATAGAGTTGACAAAAATTATGTTGTGGAAATGGGATAGAGCTGATTATGTGTAAATTTAGAGTGGGGAATGTAAAAGAAAGTGGCTAACAGGTTTATCTGGGCATAATTGCTGAGATATTCTTGACTTCGTTTAAGGAGAAGCCATAATACATCACATCACATCACAGGAACATTCCATCAGCTGGGCTTGGTGGCACTGGTTGCAATGCATAAGCCCATTTAGCTTACATAGTCTGCTACCAGCGACTACCAAGAACCTATGTGGCGCTGATTGCTGTAAACACATCTAGCTTATGCGTCATCTGCTACCAGAAACTACCAAGATTCTAGCCCACTATGTGGGGCTGTTTCTCCATGTTACACACGGAAAAACAATGCACTGATAGAGTTTATGTACATACTACTTAAAAGATGGCTGGCATATAATGTACAGGTGTGATTAATTAAGTTACAACTATTTAAATATGCGTTCAAACTATAATAGTGTCACATGCTATTTCACAGTTTTATAAATGGATGTATATTTAAATTATTTCTTTTTAAACATCAATCTTTTTTTTTAATTATTTACTCTAAAACTGGTTTTTTTTTTAATTAAAAAAAATATAATTTTTAGGACAATCGGTTGTTTTTTTTTTAAAAAAAGCTAATTTTTTTCCCCCTTCTTTCAAAACTGTATTATTTTAAAAGATGATTGTTTGTAAAACTTTTTTTTTACACTTTCAAACAATATTATCCAATAACTTTTAAAGTAACACAAATTATATTTTGGTTTATACATCTTTCAATTAATATTTCGCAAATGTGTTATTTTAAAAAGCTGTTACACTGCAAACAATAATTCGAAGATTAAATTACTGGAGAAAAAGCAAATTAAACTCTCCTTTAAATATATTAAAATATCTATTCAGTTCAAATTTAAAGGAAGTTTACAGTACAATTTATGTATACATATACATCTATTATTTGTAATATACGATCGAAATAAATTTATAACCCATTCAAGTTTTACTATCTTTGGTAAATAATAAATTTATTAAAATTAATATTATACAGACTCAGAAATGACAATATAGCAAAAAGATTCTGTTTTGAAGGAAACAACACAAGATGTAAATTAATGAAGATAGGACAGTAATCCAAGATATGTGAGAGAGTGTCATCCACAGATTTAAGTTGCAGGTTAAAAAATATATACATTTAATATGATGTCATGGTCTATAAAACAAACACAGATTGAGGAATTATTTTTGAAGTTTGGATTGTTTTGTTTAAAAGATTAAGAAAAAACATTGCAGTCAACTGCATTTAAATTATTAAGAGCAACACTGAATAACATGAGGGTCCATTGAAATAGATATGAATGTTTGATGCTTATGTTAGGCTTGTATTGAAATGGAAACCTTCCAATCCCTTTCCGTTTCACCATCAACGTAATGACCTACTCATCTGAACTAATTTCAAACTTATTCTAAATGTCAAAATGTTATGTATAAGTAAAGCGGTGAAATTTGCTATCATGGCCGCTTGAATGGCATCATCCATTTACATATGAAAGTATGCTATAATTAGACAGGTTTGATAAAATTATAGCGTAGAAATCCTCATAATTATTCATAAAATATTTTATTAATCTATAAGTCAATTCTAAATTTTATATTTGTATTATATTCATATGTAGATGAATAATTTAAACCATGAAATTATGGCATAATGATTTGTACATATAATATTTAAGATTAAATAAAAATAATGTAAAATGTTTTCTTTAAAATATATTCACTGTTTTCTGATTTAATGTTTTATAGATATAATTGAAACTAAAATATTTTTTTACAAGATCTGTCAAATTTGTTTTTTTTTTTAAAATAAACAATATAAAGAAAATATGTAAAAGTTATTTATATCAAGTTAAAATAAAAGTCATCGGTTTATAATTAAAAATGGGAATTTTGTGTAAACAAGATATCAATTAGTGACCACACCTGGGGTAAAAGTAAAATCTAGTTCACTGATTAAATTTGTTTCAACAAAAGATTTTATCATTAAATCAGAATACCGTTACTATCTGTTAAGCCTTACCATTTTATAACATCTAAAAAGAAATTTAATTAATGAAATCAGAATCAAAATTATATAATTTATATATTTTAATAATTTTTTTAAGTAAATTAAAAATAACACCTCGGAGACTTTATCAGTAGTAGAAATTAGATTATATGATTTTGTTTAATTAAAAGTCGATTGGTCCTGAGGCAAGCGAAATTCGAAAAAGGTGTTAAGCCTTGGTGGAAATATATAAATAGGCTAGATTTTAAGCAGGAAGATACTCCATCTTGCTTTTGAAGAGCTGTTACTACGAGCAGCTGAAAATTTGTTAATTTATCTATGGCCTGCTACTCAGGCAAGAATTTGCTGCCTTTCCCATGATGGAACATCAGAATTTGATCTATCCAAGGCTGGAGCAACAACCAATGTTGCCTTAACAAGCTTATAATAAAAAGATGCCATAAGCCATTAAAAGAACTCACCTTCATTCAAATTCAACTACCCCAAGTCCAGCTATAGGAATACCATCTTAAATCATCTCCCAACTAAAGAGAAGATGCCATAAGCTGCCAAAGAACTTACCTTCATTCCAGCTTGAGTATCTCCAGTCCAGGTATAGGAGAACTATTTTAAAATTATTAAAATCACAGAGCTCTGTGTAAAATTCAAAATATCATTATTGCTTCAAAATCAGGTTAGCTAACTATATTGCAAACTCTTTCTAAATTGTCTTATCAATAATATTTCAATTTTATAAATGACATACTTTTGTTAATTTCCTTTATTAACTTCTTGTTTTGCTATATAACTTAATCACTGCAGTTATATTTATTTCTCTCTTGCTTATTTTAGTTATTATGTCTTGAAACGGCATGCATTTAGTTACAAAATATATTCTTTTTGAAGATATTATTTAAAATCTTAGTATTGTATTAATTATAGCATCATTTAGTGCTCTGTTTCGAAACCCTAATTTATAAATAATGGCGACCCTTTGTGCTCATTATTATTTTGTCATTTAGTAAATAATTAATGTAAATATAAAATGTGGCTTATAAATCCAAACTTTCAACCTTTAATCATTATGTTACTAAAGACTAAACTAGCCTGGAGTGTAATCATAAGTATATTTTTCTTATTAAAGTATTTGTAAGTCCCTTAAATATACTTTCCCCCTTTAAAAGTTTATTAATTATAGATAACTAAGAGATTGAATGGGATAAAGTAAAGTTTGTGTGTGTATATATATATATATATATATATATATATATATATATATATATTCCCGTCATTAGCATATATGTATTTCTCATGCTACAGAAGAGTTGGCTCTTTTGATCAAGCTGATAAACTAGTGTTCATTTAATGTATGGTATTTAATTTATAATATACTTCGGCTTGGCAGATGTGAAATTTATCAATATTTTATCGTTATGCTGTTTATATATATATATATAAGATGGAGCCACGATAAGTCCAGCTCATCTTCCTCTCTTATGGGTAGTGCAGTAGCTAAGACTGAGCTAAGGACCATATTAGTATGTAAGTCCCCTGCTCTTATGAACCAAATAAAGGTTCCCTTTTAGCAGCATGATGATCAGTCATTAGGTAAACCAGTGTTGGTCATGAAAACCCTAAAATATATTCATCCATCCACAGAGCCACTTTATTATTATATTTTACTTGTGTGTAGCATATTAGTAAAATCTTTATAGCCAACTCTACCTCCACAATATGCAATCTTCGGCATTGAACAGAAGCATTATTATTATTATTAAGCTTCACTCTAGACTTGGCTTGATTACATGTATAATAGCCACTCAAACTGATGATGAAAGGGCATAACTAATAAGCGGAATGTAGTGATTTATTATATAGCATAAAATTAGTGCAATTAAATAATAGCCACAAATTTATTTTGCTAAATGGCCTAGAGTAATGTTGTTTAGTAAATAAAATGCCTCCGTGCATTATCCAATGCTAAGTAATGGGTTATATCAAGTATATATGAAATTGTCAATAAATATAATTCATCATATATCAGTTTCTGTCCCATTATTAAATCAATCCAATTCACTAATTGTCCATAGCTATTCGTTAGTAAAGCCCCTATTAATTAAATATATTAGATTTTATCTTTGGAATGTCTCTAGTTTTGAAAGAAGGGTAAAAAAATAGCTTTAAAAAAAACTGATTGTCGTAAAAATTTCATTTTTTTTTAATTTAAAAAAAAAACCACTTTTAGAGTAAATAATTTAAAAAAAAGATTGATTTTTAAAAAGAAATAATTTAAATATACATCCATTTATGTGACACTATTAAGTTTGAATGCATATTTAAATAGTTGTAACTTCTTAATTAATCACCCCTGTACATTATACGCCAGCCATCTTTTAAGTAGTATGTACATAAACTCTATCAGTGGGTTGTTTTTCCGTGTGTAACATGGAGAAACAGCACCACATAGTGGGCTAGAATCTTGGTAGTTTCTGGTAGCAGATGACACATAAGCTAGAAGTGTTTATGGCAATCAGTGCCACCTAGGTTCTAGGTAGTCACTGGTAACAGACTATGTAAGCTAAATGGGCTTATGCATTGTGACCAGTGCCACCAAGTGGGCAGTTTTTCTGCCAGCTAGTTGGTGGAATGTTCCTGTGCTTATGCATTGTGAACAGTGCCACCTATCATCTGGAATTTGTATTGCTGCATTTGGGGCCCCTACTGTAAGTATTTCTGTGGTTGACCCTGACCAGCACCTCTGGTGGCCACATGGGTCAAAAATCACAAGTACCTGTGTTTTTGAAGATCGTTTAATTAGTAGCCATGCAAACATATTGTTTTTTATATTTTTTATTAGTAGCCACCACTGAGTGTTTTTTAATTTTCTAACTTTCATTTATTTTTTCAATATAATTTTAACATTCACATATACATGCATTTATCATTTCTTTGTTTACTCTCTCACACATATATAATTTAAGATCAATTCATTATTTAGTTTTTTAAGATTACTTTTTTTTCTTTAACTCGACTGAAAAGAGATTTATATTTTTAAACTTTTTAAATTATATTTCAACTAATAATAATAAACTCTTTACTTCTTTTTGTAAAACTTTTAGTTTGACTTTTTATAATGAAAACACCCCTCCCCTTCTTTAATTAATTAATTGTAACTTTTATTTCAAAACTAATAATAGAAAACTATTTGACTTTTAATCTTACATTTTGACAGCAAACTGCCTTTTGTTTAATAAAGAAACTCTTTAGATTTTTATAACTTATTTATTGATTTGTTGATTTATTATTTTAATAAATTTTTTAGATAAACTTATTATGTACCAACTATGATCTTGGTACATTACACCTACCTTCATTTGAGAGTAAAATGTGTCATTTTTGACCATAAATATTTTCTGATGAACATATTGCAGGAAGGAACTATTGATTGACATTCCCCAATGCAGATGTTACCCCACCTACAACAATATTTCCTGCTTATCAGAGGATGTAGCACCATAAAAACTGGAAGAATCTAGAAATTTATGTGTTTGGTTCCCCAAACAGTGCCACTAGAGTTCCATCTCACCACAAACTTCCTTACCATTATCTGGTTATGCCAAACATAGCTCATGAGGCATGAAATTCTTGTGAACAAATGCAATAAATGATGTGTGATGTGAAATGAGATTGACTAAATCGGTGAGTTTTAGATAACAGTGATATATTTATTTGACAACAAAAGTTATTGACAGTTCATCTTTGGATTGTCAGTTCATATATGCGCATATGGTCCTAGGTCAATTTGATTTACATTTAATCTTTTTTTTTCATAATCATCGATAATTGGTGCAATAAGTCCAACTATAAGTTCGGTACAAAATATTCATCCTCGATTGTGGTATCTGGTTGTAAATCTCAGTCATTCAACTTTGATCCAGTTATGTGGATATAAATTTAAGTCATTCATCTTTGATCCAAGTGTCTGGGTTTAAATTAAAGTCATTCACTTATATTAAAATATTAATTCTCTAATTCAGATTTATAGATTTGAGTTATTCATTTATTTAATTTATTTTTGATACAGGTGTCTGGGTTTAAACTCAAGTCATTCCTTATATTAAAATATTAATTCTCTAATTCAGATTTCTAGATTTAAATCATTCATTTACTTAATTCATCTATAATCCAGGCATATGGATGTAGGTTTAAGCCATTCATTTATATTAAAAGATTAATTCTCTAATTCAGATTTATAGATTTGAGTTATTCATTTGTTTAATTCATCTTTGACTCAGGTGTCTGGGTTTAAATTCAATTTAATTTTTACATAAAAGCATTTTTAATCTGTGTATCATAAAGGCATATCTAATCCCTGTTCATATTTGAAGTAGAAACATATTCAATTTAATTTTTCTATCCAAAAAAATATAAATACATCTTTGATTTAACTCACATATTATGATATTTTCCATTTATTTTTAAGTCAATATTCTTAAGTTCTTAAATCAGTATAATTATTATTCTTTAAAAACATTATTTTCTTAAGTTTTATTTGATAATCATTTGAATAATTGTATTTTATTTTATACGTTAATTATTTCAACAAATAAGTTTTCAAAATATTCTTAAATATTATAAATGTATCTAAATTTTCCTTACCTTGATATTTAAATCTTCACATCAAGAATAATTGACTTGGATGTATGATACACTGAATTACTGCTGCTGTTAATTGGGTATGTTTTCTGATTTTTCTGGGCTTTTCACATGATTGGAGAGAGAAAAAAAGAACTGATTTCACTCACTTATACTGTAGTTTTTCAAATTAATAATGCGCTTTTCCATTATTCAATTATTTAATAACTAAAAAAGTTTTTTTCTGTTGATGATAACTGTTTCTCAACTTGGTTATTTTAGAATTCCAAAAAGTAACAAATTGCATAACAATGACTACAATTTCAACAAGTCTCTCTACTAATAACTGATTTGCTGTAATTGTCATAACTGTCACTGTAACTGCCACTGTCTAATTAAGCTGTTCCTTTTATTTCTTCTGCTCCCTGCATTTTTTCATCTACCAACATGTTTTTAAAAAACAACTGATTAAAAGCTCCAGGCAAGAAGGTGACAATATTTTTAAGTGTTTTTACATTTAAATCTGAAAACATATAGCTCTAAAATAAATTGTATCTGCTATATTTTAAATTAAAGCTTTATTAATTAAGTGCTTCTTTTATATTTTCTTTATTTTACCTTTTTTTATTATTATTTGTTTTTATAATGCATTTGGAAAAGTGACTTTAATTCACTGTCACTTGCTTCTTTATTTAAATTTTTATTTACTGAACCACATCAGTTTTATTTTTAATTTAAACTGCTTTAGCTGGAGAGGTAAAGAAATCTTAAAAATATATATGTGAAACAATGTGTCTGTTTCAATATTGAAATGGTAACCTTCCCAATCCCTTACCATTTCATGATCATCTGATTACCTACTCATCTGGGCTAGTTTTGAACATATTTAATGTATTTTAAAACTCAAATTAAGCTTTAAAATCTTCGGTCGTGGCTGTCTAAACAGCATTATTTATTTACATATGAAAGAATGCTATAATTAGATAGGATTAATAAAATTATAATGTACAAAGTTCATGTAATATTTATAAAAATGTTTATTATATTAAAGTTAGAAGTTAAATTATTAATTTTGTCATTACTATTGTAAATTCATATGTGGTTAGATAATCTAACCCATATTATAATATATATATAGGGGAAGCATGAGTAAAAATATATTAAGAGTTTTCTTTAAAAATCTGTTAACAGATTTTATTTTATATATTTCAAGGCAATGTTTTTTTGAAAATATGTTTTAAAAAAAGGTTTTATTTTAAAATAAAAAAAGTATGTTTAAAAAAAAAGTTTTCTTTAAAAACAAAATGTTAAAAGATTATTTTATGTATAATTAAAAATAAAAGTTTTGGTTCTCATTTAAAAACAGATTTTTTTTTTGTAAACAAGAATGTAATTAATGGTCACACCTGCATTAGGTAAAAGTAAAAGTTAGTTCAAAATCTTGCTAATTAAAACTGCATTCGATAAGATTAAAAGTTATTTTAAAATCTAAAGTAGAAATTGTTTGCAATGAAAAATCTTAATATATAATAGCTTAGGTATGGGTTTTAACATTCCAGAATTTATCTAAGATTTCAAATCTGAATTATATACATTTCATATTTTAATTAAATCTTAGAGATTTAATGAGTCCTGAGGCAAAGTAAATTTCAAAAGTTGTTAAGGTGAAATGTATAAATAGGCTATGTTTTAAGCCTCAAAAGAGAGAACTCCATTTTTGAATAGCTTTTGCCACCAGTGTCTATGCAGAGTTGAACTTGAAAATGACAGGCTAGAAAGGCAATTTGTGCTGTTTTCTCCATGAGGAAAACAGGGATTTTGTTTCCATCTGATGCCATAACAACCAGGTCATCACCTAAATAGAGCCCAAGCCTAACCAAATAAAAAAGATGTAACATCCAGAAAAGCTCACCAAAATCTGCAGCTCACTAACCTACATTCCAGCTAAAAGATGTCACAGCCACCCAGGAAAGCTCACCATGTCTGTGCAGCCCAAGAACCTACATTCCTGCTACCATAACTGGTAAATAATCAAAAAAAATTGCAGAGCTCTGTATAACTCCTATCTAAATTTCTTAAATCATAACTCTAGCTAAAAGCCATTAAACTATTTAAAATATGTAATTAAAGGTCAAATTTACCTAATATTAAATGATAATGAATCCAATCTCCTTTAATTTAATGTGTTTTAAAATCTATAAATAACCTACCTGTTCCATTTGTAATTTCTTTTCTATCAAGAAATATTTCACATAATTAACATAATCTAAATTATATCACTGTGGTATGCTTATATTTCTATTTTGATTATTTAAGTTAAATATTTATTTTATTATTTGCCAAATGCTTTGAAACAGTGAGCACTTAATTTTATACAGTTTAATTAAAGATAATATTTTAATATCTTTGCCTAAATTATTTCCTAATATTATTTCTCTATGCACTGTTTTGAAATCCTATTTTATAAATAATAACGATCTCTGGCTCATTATTATTACTTATTATCATTAATTATTGAATGATTTAATTTTATCAAGTGGTTTGCATTGATCAAACTTTTTTCAATTATAAAATTATTATGTAATAATAATTAGACTAGCCTTAAAAAACATTTAGAAGTATATTTGCTAGTTAACTTCTTTCTTAAATCCATTCAAATATACTTTGCCACCTTAAAATTAACTATTATGTTATAATAGCATCAATAGATCAAACAGGGCAAAGTAAAGATGTTATAATAATTCCTGCTAGTAGCACATATTTTATGAGCTACACAAGAGTTGGCTTCTATTGATAGAGCATATAAGCTATTGTCTTTGTACTTCATAATATTAAATTTATAATACTCTTGGCTTGGTGGATGTGATTGATTTCTTTAATTAAATATTTTCTCATTTTGCTGTTATGTATATTTATGTCTTTAAGATGGAGCCACGGTTAAGCCAGCACATCTTTCTCTCATAGGCTAGTGCAGTAGCAAAGCCTGAATTTAAGGCCAGGTTAGAACGTAAGTCCCCCACACTTGAATGTAATGTTCCTTTTCTCGCAGCATGACGATTAGTCCCAGGGTACTGGCATTTGTCACAGAAACCCTTGATTTCTTCATCCATCCACAGAGAAACTTTTCTTATTATTATTTACCTGTGCCATAGCACATTGGTAAAATCTAGTGCAGCCGACTCTACCTCCTTAATATGTCATTCTGCATTGATTTGAAACATTCTTGAAAGCCAGGTTTGAGCTAAAGTTATTGAGCTGATTTATACACTCATCTTTTAATATAAATATATGTAATAATAAATGAAATGTTAGTTTTAATCAAGGTGCAGTATAATTATTTATAATTCACAGCCACAATTTAAATAAGAATTGGCATATTTTTTTATAGACATATGTAGTGATTATTATCGGTTCTGTAATTGTATATATAAGATGAGGGATTGTTAAAACTCATCTCAGAAAAGCATTAATAATTGTGTAAATATGTTTATAATTAACCTGTAAAAGAGAATCTGTTTTCTCTTTATCTATTCTAAATGCCTGCATGCATTCTATGCTGAAGTTGTGTAGATTTACTCATAAATAAATGTATAATTATTTTAGTATATTTCATTCTCAGTCTCATTATTGATCCAATTCAGTCCAATTTTAATTATTATTTATAATATAAATGAAGAACTATGCATTATTGATCATATTTCAATTAATAATATATTTAGTCAATTTAAGAACCTTTCTTTTATTTATCAGAGCCTTATTGATTCTTCCTGACCTATGTTGGTCGTGCATAAAATGATATATGAATGTACTTTCAAGGTAGTCATTCATAGGGTCTTGAGTCTTGGAGTTCTGGAAGACAAGTTGAAGTGCAGTCAGATTTGAGGCATCACATTCCTGGTCTGGTCAGATTTGGTCTCCTTGCCTGGATGCTAGATTCTGTTACGCAAATGTACAAATTTGACCATTACAATATATATATATATATATATATATAATATACAAATCAATATATATATCAAAATACAGTAAAATTTACATAAATATATTATTTTTAGAAGTACTTTCGACTATACATTTTGTAATCTTTATCAACTATATAACATTGAATAATCAAAATAAGACAACTTTTAACAATACCCATAGTTCAATTCAGATTTCCCACAATTCTGTTATCTTAACATTTGATGACTAGCGATTCATTAACATTTGATGATTTCTTGAAATCAACATAGCCTCTTTTATTTTACGTTTATTGTGACAACATTCAATTTGAATAATTTTCATATTTTTATAATCAACTTTAAATCCATATTGACAAGATTTATTATGATCAAATATAACGGATGATGAAGGGTTATTTACATCTATTGCTGACTGTTTCTCTTTTTGAATTCTATTATATAAAAGCATATGCTGTTTTATTCTCTTCTCAAATGTACACTTAGATTCACCGATATATTGAAAGCTACATCCACATATCAATTTATATATAATAGAATTTTGATTAAACTTTGCATTTTGAATTTTAGAGTTATTCAGTAATCTAATGTTAATGAATCACCAGTCATCAAATGTTAAAATAACAGAATTGTGGGAAATCTGAATTGAACTATGGATATTGTTAAAGATTGTCTCATTTTGATTATCCAATGTTATATAGTTGATAAAGACTACAAAATGTATAGTCAAAAGTACTTCTAAAAATGATATAATTTATGTAAATTTTACTGTATTTTGATATATATATATATTGATTTGTATATTATATATATTGTGGAATGAATACAGATATCAAACTTAATTTATAATATATATTTAAACATATGTCCAATTGAATTACAATTCCATCACCCTCAGTCTACAGTAATACAATAAAAATAGTACCTTCACTGGATTGTGAGCTTATAGACCCTCAGAAAGCCACTTAAGGCACGTAAAAATTATATTAAGACTCATGCAATTTGCTTTTACTCTAGTCTGCTGGATTCACCTACAGGTGCCAAGAACCTGGAATTGCAGTCTGAAAGAAAAACAGCACTCAGGAAAAACCCTGGAAAAAAGATGAGAGTTATTTTACCTGCTCTTTTATATTCCCACATTTGAAGTCCCACTCTTGTGTCTTCTTTTCTGGAATATTAATACATTTTTCCCGTGTGTGCAAAACTGATTCATTTGGCTATTAATTTTTTTAATAATCCGGTCTAACAACGCATCCTTAATTATTTAATTTAGTTAATATTTTGGCATTATTAATTATTTGTATTGTATACGGTTTGGTTTAATTACTCTTTATTCCACTTTACTTACTTTGAAACCTATATGCATCCCCCACCCCATTTATATTACTCCTGTATATTCTATTTTTTTAATATCTCGGTATGTTTTATTTTTTAATATTTAAAATATGTCAATAAATCAATTATAAATTATCTGTTAAGTTTAAAAAATATGAATATGTTTTTATTTGTTAATAAATAAATGACAATAAGTTTCAAATAAAAAATATTTTTTATAATAACGAATAGGATGACAAATTTTGATTAAAAAAGTTAGAAAAAAGTATACAAGCATTTTTATATATAAAAAATAACATCCTTCATAATATTTATTCAAATAAATACTAACCTTATTCGAGTAAAACAGTAAAATACAATACTGTATTGTTCTTGTGATGTGGACACTTGTTGAAATGAAACCGAAACAAATAACTTGACTGGAAATGCATTATATAATCACAGTGGCGCTAACCTTATTCTTGCCACTGCAGCATATATTTTGATTCTGAAGTAACTTATATGCTGAAATTGCAGTGCGACACCACTATTATGATGCATTTAGTGTTATTTTTCAATATGTAAATATAATTTACAGCTCAACTTGGCCATCATTACGATTTTATAATTGTGCTATACAGAAAATGTAATATATTAAATTAAAGATAATGAAGAGATTGTGACTAATATTTCTTTAAATTCATGTATCTGAATTAAATTTTTATGACCCAGTTTAAGAAATGCTGAGATAGAATATGTTTTAATGGAGTGACAAGAGATATGGATAAAATATAAGTAGTGCAATGGAAATGGTTAGTTGAAGAATAAGGAAGATAAAGGCAGAGGTAAAGGATGTAGAAGCAAAATTCAAATCATCTGAGATGAAGTGTGCACAGATAAAGGAATTATTGAATAAGAATGATAATAAAAAAGTACATAAGGAAGATCAGAAGATGGAAGAGAATATTGTGAGTGAAGTAAGGAAAGTAAACTATTAGACAGTATTGACAGAAGAAATGCTAATTAGAAAATGTAGGGATGAAATTGCAAGGGAAAATAGAAACAGGTATCAATAAGTATGTTAGGCCAGAGCTAGGATTTAGGATGTTACTGATATGGTAAAGAAACAAGGGAGTAGAGATGTGTAACAAATAATTTTTCAGTGCCATTGGAGAGAGTAAAGGATTAGCACTTAGAAGTGATTAGTAACTTTAGTACGATTAAAGGAAGAGTAGACATAGGTGTATTATTACCAAGATTTGACAGTAGGTATATGTTAGATAGAGCATGTTCTATAAATGAGTGATTGAAAAAAAAAGTGAGATAAATGATATGTTTTTGGAGGATTTTTTTATTAGTAAGAGATAGTTATATATAGTAAAGATGGATTGCATTTAACAAAACAAAAAAGTGAAGTGTTAGGTAGTTTGATTTATAAAGAATATAATTCAGGAAACTTATAAAGGAGAGTGGCATTTTAAATTGAAAAAAAAAAGAATGGACAGGATGTAAGAAATAAACAAAGGGTAGCTGATTTAGAAATAAATGTACATGTGGAGAGGTGATAGTAAGCAAGTTAGTTATAAATGTAATGGAAAAAAAGGAGTTAAAAAATTTTTATAAAAAAAAAAATAGAAAAGAAAGAAATTGTTAAAATTGAATATTTAAACTTGCTAGGTGATAGGAAATCAGGAAAGTGGCTGGAAATAAACAAAGTTGTTAAAATGAAGAGTTTGAGGAGGTAGCAGTAGTGGAAACACATTTAAGAAAAGAAGCAATACTGGAAGACTTGGCATGGAAGAGTATAAATAGAAACAAAAAGAAAAAAGGGATGGTGATATAGGAGTTGGGTCAACAAAATATTTAAATATTGCTAAATGTCAAGAAAATTGTGGTTTGAGATAAGGTTATGAAGACGAGTGGTTGGTGGCTATACTATATATAACCAGTGTAGATACTCAAATTATAATGAAGTGAAACAGTAGCATATATCAATGCCTTTTTAAGGATATATAAAGTTTTTAAAAAGGAAAAAAATAATGGTTATAGGAGATATGGATGGGCATATAAGAAAAATTGATAATAAGAATGGTCAGTTTTTGAAGAATTTTTGTCAGAGTAAATTTGAGCATTGGAAATTCATCAAATATTTATGAGAGACAATACACATGGTTTACAAAATATATTTCACACAATATATTGTATTAATAGAGAAAGAGGAAATGGATGGTGTTGATGATGAAGAGAGAGTAAGTAATAGTGATCACAACTTCTTTATAATAAAAATGATTGGTAATGTGATGGAAAGTAGTAATAAAAGTAGAAGAGATAGTGAAAGATGCGGATAGAGAATGAATAGGAATAAGTTAGAAGAATATAAAATAAAAGTTGAAGAAATAATGGAAGAGTTGATTTGGAAATGAATATAAGGACTGGTGTGGCAAAATAGAAAAAAAATTAGAAATAGGGTATTTGGTGAAAATATTCAGAAAAATAAAAGTAATAAAAAAGTGAGAATTAGTAAAAGTGTAAAAGATAAGGGGGAAACATGCAGAGAATATAAGTGTGCTATTAAGAACAAAGAAAGTGAAACAGATGTTAATGTTAAATGGAAAAAGTATTTGAAAACAAAAAGTTGATTAAAATATATAATTATAGAGAGAGAATGAAATTAAATAGTAAATTGTTGGAGGATATTAATAAAAGTGAATGATGGGAATAAAAAATTTTGGAAATTCATTTAAAAAAGGAATATAGGTGAGAGAAATAGGATTACTATATAATGAGAATATAGAGTGCAGCTCTATAGAAGAATTAGAGGTAATCTTAAATAAGTACATAACTGATATAGAAAACATGTTAGTTGTGAACAACAGACTATTAATAAACAAAAAAGCATATAGTAATTAAAATATTAGGTTTACAGAAAATGAATTGAATGAGGCAGAGAAGAAATTGCAAAGTAAAAATGCAAAAGTTTTAGCTGGATGAACAGCAAAGATGGTGATAAAATAGAGCAAAATTAAACATATTATCATGTTTTAATAAGATGACAGAGAAGAGAGATTTTCTAGATAGTTGGAGTAATATAACAATAAGGCTACTATTTAAAGGCAAACGTAAAAATCATAGAAAGTTAAAAAATTATAGACCAATAGTTGTAAGATCAGTGTTATATAAAGTTTTTGCATATATGGTGGCTGGAATGGTCTCAAAATGAGTGGAAAAAATAATATAGTAAGAGAATTGCAAGGAGGTTTTCAATCAGATGTATAAATGAGTTTTTTTCTAGTTTTGTTTTAAATTTTCTTCTCCAAATGCTAATCCCTGTATATTTGTTTATTAAATTTACTTAGGTATTAAAACACGCTTCTTGTTTTATTTTTCTGTGGTTAAATTCTGCTAAGTCATATCCTTACACATATATCACAATTATTATTTATATGTATACAATATGCTATACCCACTCCTATTAATAGATATAGATTCATTTATACATATTAAGAATACAGTGATCCAAATATTATCTGAACCTGAGGAATGTACATCATCTCCCCGAGTTCTAAATCCGGAATAGCAGGAGTAAACTACAATACATAGGCAATAGATTAAGGGTAGAATCAGTACTTATCTTATTCTCTTCTCCCTTAAGAATGAGTTTAATGTATGTAGATGTACAGGAATGTAGACAGTAAGATACACTCTTATATTCGTCAAGAGAAACCCACTTATCTTTGTGCATATCACGAAAAGACCATCTCATTACAATATATTACTATACAATTATTATTTATTTATACATATATAAATATAATTATATAATATTAATATATTAATGTAATTATATATAGAGATATTAATTTTATATAAATTATATATATAGATATTAATTTTATATAAATTAAACTTTTTAATAAGTTATTTTTATCACTTTAATTATTCCATTATAATTTTAATCATGCATTATTTAATTAAATATAATTATACATTTCTAATTTTTCCAAAATTTTTAAATATTGTTCAATATATGTATTTATTAAAAATATAAAACATTTTCAGAGAAAAAATTTATCAAAGTTTTTGAATTTTATGCAAAAGAAAAATAGAAATAAAAAGGTTGATGTTCGTAATATTGTTAAAAATATATAAAGATATATAATTATTAGTTCATTAAATTGTATTCTGTAAAATCTATAATGTAAAACATTATATATAATGGGTTATATTTATTTACATATAAATATATACTAATCATATGGTCATATATATTTGAATATTGTATCTCTGACGAAGACTCCTAGTCAATTGAAAGTATTAGAAAATATCAAATAGTTGATTTTATTTTATTGGATTGTAATAAGTATAGTAAAAATAACACTAGATATATAATAAAAAAGAACATTATTTTTTAGGCAATTGTTTTAATTATTATCCAGTAATAAATTACCTAAAAATATAGATGTTACTATTGTTGAACATAAAAGATCAATCTTTAGCAACAAGAGATTATACATGTAAATGGAAAAATATGGGTGATTTAGTCTGAAAATTGTGTAAGGAAGGAATAGAAAATATTAGGCATCTGTTAATTGAATGTAAATGCTTGAAAACAGAAAGGGTAGAAATAATGAAGTTATGGGAGAATAAATATGAACAAAGTGATTATACAGAAAGTGGATTATTGGTTTTTATGCTGGGTTTGGGAAAAGATAAGGAGGATTTAGATATATAGGCCATAGAGTTGACAAAGATTATGTTGTGGAAATGGGATGGAGCAGTTTATGGTAAAGCTTAGGGTGGGTAATGGAAAGGGGAGGTAAAGTGGCTAACAGGTTTCTTTGGGCATAGTTGATGAGAGATTCCTGACTCCGTTTAAGGAGAAGTCACAGTACATCACATCACATCAATACAAGAAAATTATAATTAATAAAAAGTTTTTATTAAATTGTGGAATAGGGGAAAAAATAAAAAAAATCAGAGCTGGGCAGAAAATTATTAATAGGAAATAAGAAATAGACATATTTATTAAGGTGTATAATGTTTTTAGAGAACAAATGTTTAATTTGGCGTAGCATACAGAAATTTCCGGTTTTATGTAATTGAAGTCATTTTAGTTTATATAATCATCATTGTGTTTGAAGTCATGTAATATTTTGCTTCACTTAATTTTTGCACTTATAAATTTAAAATAATTAATAATACTGAGAGAGAAAGCATATACCTTATAAGTAATAAATTATATTATCTATATTTTTAAAATTGTCTTTAATATCAATGTTTCTGAAGCTAATAAAAAATTAATGGCCTATAGAAAATAAAGCTGCAATTATACAAAGAACTATCTAGATTTTAGAAATAGTAAATATGAATAAATAATGCAATTAGTATGATGAGTACCAGTGTTGAGTTTTGGTAAAGCAAAAAAAAAACAAGAAAATTCAATGTTTTTTAATTGATTATGAAAATAGCATTTGAGAGAGTGAACATACTTTTTCTATTGAATGTTTTGAAGGGGAAATCTTTAAATTGGAAAAAAAGATGGCTACTGATATGTTTATATGTGTATGATAAAATAAATACATATATAGCTAAAAAATAGTTATAAATAATTGTGTGTTAAAATATATACCTCTATGTTAAAATGCATATAAAATAAAAGTTTAAAAATAAGTATATTAAATTTAAGTAAAAAATAAAATTAAAACTGCTTGCAACCATAGATAAAATAATTAATATTACTAAAGCGCATGTGCATTGGCTTAATCGCTAATACTATTACATAAATAAACATTCACGCTATATAAAATAATATCTCATTATAAAATATTATTTATAAATCCAGGAAACAATCTTAATTAAATTCCTAAAGAGCAAAAGAGATAACAGAATTCCATCAAAAAATAATTTAATTTAGTGACAATTAAAAAGAAAATATTACTGTTAATTGGATACATCACATTAGACAATGGCAGCTAATTGGCCCAAGGAATTAGAAAAAGATTGATCTAAAAAAGAACCAAGGGACACTTGTTCATAACCACTAAACATCACATGATCACCATCTCTTATACTAGCACATAATTGTTATTAAACAAGGCAAAACTTTCCATACAGTAGTGCCACCCTGTGCTTACCAGAGTAGTCAATGGATGCCAGAAGGCTTGTGCATAAAATCCCTATCTAGTGCCTACTCATCCAATATCCCCAGACTAGTTTCTGGCTTGTGCTCTCAGATCCAAGGTTCCCCACTGATGAAGGCCACAAGTCAGAAACTAGTCTGGGGATATTGGATGAATAGGCACTAGATAGGGATTTTATGCACAAACCTTCTGGCATCCATTGATTACTCTGGTTAGCACAGGGTGGCACTACTGTATGGAGAGTTTTGCCTTGTTTAATGACACTTTTTCATGGAAGCTATAAGTGTAAAAATGTACTTGCAACAATAACGATGCTGGATATCATTGGGTTATCCTTGACAGCTAATATTGTGGAGTGGCTTGCCTCCAAATATGACAAAGCAAGTCTAGGGATAAAACAGTTCACTCTGACCATTATTATTATTATATGAGAACATTCTTGGGTATGTAAAAATATATGCTTTATATAAATCGTTAATATGTATATATCTGTTAATTAAAATGTTTATAATGGTTGTATTATTAATCTTTTAAATCATAATTTCAAATTGCTGCACTTTATATAAGCCTATGCCTGATTGGTAGCATAGGCATCACTCTTGGATATTGCAGCTACTAGATAATTTGTAAATGAGTCAAAAAGTATTACTACAATTATTAAAGAAGACAAAAATAAAAAGGACTTTAAAACAAGTAGGCTGGTGAAAACCAATATGTTATTTAGGTTCAGAGAAAAATCGAATTCATAAGTTTACACATTCAGAACTAATGAAAAGAATAATGGAGAAAATTACATTTATTGAAGAAATTACGGAATTGAAAAGCTTTTTTTACATTTATAAAGAATTATGGATATGTTAGAAAAAAACATTCCATGAAGAAAAAAAAGTTTGATTTTAAAGAAATATTTATAAATATTTGATAATTATTGCATGAAAGAAAACTAAAAATGTTAAACCACTAAACGTCAGATGATCACTATCTCTTATACTAGCACATAATTGTTAATAAACAAGGCAAAACTCTTCATACATTAGTGCCACCCTGTGCCAACCAGAGTAATCAATGGATTCCAGAAGGCTTATGCATAAAATCACTATCTAGTGCCTGCTCATCCAATATCCCCAAACTAGTTTCTGGCTTGTGGCCTTCGTCAGTGAGGAGCCTTGGATCTGAGAGCACTGCACCTTGCTCTCCGATCCAAGGCTCCTCACTGATGAAGGCGACAAGCCAGAAACTAGTCTGGGGATATTGGATGAGTAGGCACTAGATAGGGATTTTATGCACAAGCCTTCTGGCATCCATTGATTACTCTGGTTAGCACAAGTTGGCACTACAATATGGAGAGTTTTTGCCTGTTTAAATTTTTGTATGTCTGTTACTCTGTTATAACCTTTATATATAAATTATTTTTTCATCATAATTTATTATTAATTCTAGTATTACATTTGTAAATGCTGAAGCAAAAATATTTTCAATGTTTATTAACAAGATTATACCTGAAAAAAAAGACAATGTTAAAAATGGCCACATCTTCAAAAGCTTATGTACAAGACAGTCATTGTGCTACATGTGGAAAATATTTTTAAAAATAAAAATGTAATTCGTTAAAGCACACATCTGATGACATTTTTAAGTTAACATAATCTGCAATGAAATTATTGAAGTCTATATTATGTTTGAAAAATTGTATGTGTGTGCATGTACAGGTAAATTGTTAAATAGTCTTTAGCGGAAGGCTTCCTGGCATCAGATCTGTCCAACCCTAAATGAGAAAATATTTCTCTCCAACATAATTAATGATCAGGTAGGGTGAGGATTGGCAGATTTTTTTGGCTTATTTTGTTTTGTTTATTGGTCAGTAATTGAATGATTGCTGTCCAATTTTCTGGAAAAAAAATTTGAATACTATTTCAAATCTGAAAAATGTTCTAAGTTTAATCCAAATCCAGTTCAAACACCAAGTTGTAGAGATGGTAGTGGATGCATAATTATGCCATGAGATTTGCATTGAGTTTATAGGAATCGTATACTAGATGAAAGTTAATACATGAAAATATTTTAATGAGTGTATTTTTGCATTAAAAAATTTTTTTATCACCATTTAACCAGAATTTGACCAAATTTTATTAAAAATTTTCATTGCTGTCTTTTAAAACAAGAATTAAAAAATTAAAATTCAATTTCCAAAAAAGCTAGAAGCCCTAATAATAACAAAAATGATCTAAATTATATATATATTATTAAAAGGAGGTTGGTTGCTTTGACAACAATTTGTAATTGTTGATTGTTTTCTATACTAGGATTGTCTAAGGGTTAACTGGTTTCTAATAGTTATATATATATTGTACCATTTATTTATATATGTTACAAGTATATTGGTATTTGATAATATTTAAAAAAACAAAACAAAAAATTTAAAGATCGTTCAAAAGACACAATTTAGTTGTTTTGTTGTTTTTTAATTATTATGATTTATTTTTAGATAACGTACAAGGTAAGTTATTTTTGTTTCGACTGAACAGAATGTCAGCACATGCAGATTATTTATCCAGATAAATAAAAAAAAAAGAAATTATAAACGCAAGAGATTATAATCTCTTGTGCTTTAATTTATCTAGATCAGATCTTTCGAACGTTAATTAAAGATGGTGGAAATAAGTTATAAAAAAAAATAAACTTTATGTCTCAAAAATAAGAAAGAATGTACAAGTTTAATAACTTGTATTGTGATAAAGCGGCAAAAGATAAAAAGATGTGCAGAAATCTAAAAACTGATGGAGAATGTAAAAACCAAATAACTTCAAGGAACTAGGTCTGGTCTTGTCTGTTTTTTTTTTTTTTTTTGGTTGATCCTGGATCATGAAGGCTTCAAGACCACTCTATGCTGAACTAATTCGTTATGTGGAGTGGAAATTAGAGCCTTTGCAGGCACCTTCTTTTGCCAATAAGACATGTTTAATAATTAGGTTACCCAAATAATAATAGTTATTTATGAAATAAATGCAGTGTGAGAGGATGGTCTTAATTTTTTGAACTGAAAGTTGATAATGCAGAAGAGATGTCATGGGAGATTGTTGATAAAAAAAATCAAATATTTTATAATTATTTGAGATTAATTTTTATCAGTTGTGATACCAGAATAGAAAGCTTTAAATTTTTGCTAAAAGAAAGATTGTCTTATAAGTAATATATTCCAATGTTATATTTTTAACTACTAGACATGCCTTAAACATTCTCTAAGACAATTTCACGTATTCTTTGTCATTCTCAACTATATAACTGATATTGAACCAATTTATCAACATTTCAATAATCCACAAATATAAATTCGAATCTCGTATTATGATTTGTAGAGGTCTCTCTTGCTAAAATTAAGCACTCAAAGCGCATATACTAAAGCTTTAGCTTTATATAAGTATTACGTGCTGACATTGCGCTTAATAAGAATTAATATTTCTAACTTTAAATAATCCATAAAGTAGAATTGCTAAAACCTGAGATATAATTAGTAACTTATATGTCATTAAATAATTAAAAAAAAATTTGCATACAATATTTGAATCCTAGGATATGTTCTATGATAATCATTTGTTATTTAGCTTTGACAGTCAAAGATAAAATGTCTGTAGAATAAAACCAAAAAGTGACTTTTAAATTAAACGTTAAGCTAAAATAAAATTGCTAATTTACTAATGATTTTTACAAAATCAGCTGCAAATCCGCTGACCTATTTAGTCATTTTATTGTATTATGCTAAATCTAAATGGCAATATGTTGCAAGTAAGACTTAATTTGTAGGAAAATTGAGAACAAACATCTGTGTTGCAAGACCCACTACATCTACTGTCAAATAGTTGAAAAAATTTCCCTTCATAGAATTACAATGAATTGAAAGATGTACCTTTAACTTGTAATATTAAATAGCACTATCACACTTATAATGTAAAGCTGTATAATTAATATCAATTAGTCAATTAAAATGGCTGAGCACTTTCGAGAAACTGTACTTCTCATAATCATAGCCAGTTCTGAGTCATTCATTGAAATCATTCTATCACTATAATATGCAAACTCTATGCAAATGAGTCAATTAGACCATCTTTTTGATATAGAAAAACATGCTTTTTTATGATTAAGGATGAAGGAGTCCTCTGCTACAAAGCAAGCCTCCTCCACCTTACACCCAACATCAGGCCCCTCAGCACAAACCAATTTCTAATTGATATTAATTATACAGCTTTACGTTATAGGTGTGATAGCACTATTTAATATTATCATAATTTGAACAAGCGTAAAGTTATAAATCTACAAGTTATTACTTTAATTTGTAATTAAATTCAGGCAATCTTTGTAATAAGTCAATAAGAAAAAGTTGTTATTTTGTAGGTATAAATATTAAAAATTTTATGACATAGAATAAAAATGTTTATTTTGATATGTTAGTGTAAAATTTTATAGATTCATGTTTTTCATTTTTTATTAACATATTTCAAATTTAAATACAGTTAGTAATTCTTACGTATTTCATCTGCTGAGATAAAAGTCATTGGCACAAGCAAATGTTTAAAAAAGAGTGAATTAAACACATTGACAATGTTGTAAAATAAAAATAATTACTTTTTTACATGAATATTACATAATATGTAGTCAGGGGAAAGTTGTTACTTGAAATGTTAATTTTGCTATTAATTTTAGAATTTAAAGTATGTTATGATGTTATGAAAGAATTCTGGGATGACTCATTGATCACCTGGTGAAAGTCAGATATGCACATGATTTACTGTCTGGTTTTAATTACTGCTGAGTGAATTTTTTTGTATGACTTTTTTATCCAATGAAATGATTAATATTTTTGAACTGCCCACTATCAACAATCATGCAGTCCACCACTTTCAACAGAACATCACAGACTGGAATAGCTCCCTGCAAGAAGTTTGTGTGTGTGTAGCATGTTATCCTGAAAATAAAACACAAAATCCTACAAAAGTGACAATCTGAAAGCTTCTGTAATATGAACATTTTTTTTTGTAAATTATAGTTATTCTTTTGTTTGCTTATCATATTACATAAAAACCTCCAGTCTGTCCCAGTGATTGTAAAAAACAATCTTTGTTTCTTTTTTTAATTGAAATAAATGTGCTTTCAAAATAAGATTTATTAACATAATATTAATCTTTCAATTTACATGTTATATCTAGTGGTATGCCATTTTATATGAAATAAGGTTAGTTCTCATCATTTTTGAAAATAACTCAATTTACTTCAAAACTTAAATATGTGTTTGTTTATTTTCATTAGATAAAGTTTCATAGGTCACCATTTTGTACTTAATAAAGTTACTTGTCATCATTTATCAAAATTGATAAAAATCTGTAAAAAAAATCTATGCAGATATTACTTTACAAGATTGCAAGGTTAAAAAATTATATACAGGCAAAACTTCCCATACAACTCAGTGCAAGCCAAAGTAACCAATGGATACACGAAGGTTTTTTTTTCTCAGTGATGAAAGCTTTTATTTATCAAAAAGACAAGATACACAACAGTTAAAAAGGTTTACAAAGAGATAATTACATGGCAAAATGAAATTCAAGTACAATATGGTGAAGGGGAAGGGAATACATGTGAAATGAGAAGGGGATATGGAAAGGGTGTGTAGTCCAGACAAAGAAGAGTCTTTGGTAAGGAGCAATGTTGATGGACTTGGTTGACTGGTGGATTAATAGGAGGATCCATATGTGGAATTAACTGTGAAGGAATTGCTATATGTTAGATCTTTAGAGGTTTCAGGGATGAATGAGGTTTCTGAGTTATGCTTAGATGCAACAGGCTAGTTTTTGTCCTTTGTAGATGAATATTTTAGTTTTCCCCATTACACTTGGAATGACATTATGATTGGTCATGTGGTTCTTTTTGACTTGCTTTTTACCTTTGATAAAGCAAATCACAGCCTGAAAGGGAGAAAAGTCCAGAGGGCAAAGAGATGGAGACTTTGAAATAAGTTCTTCGGTCATGATGTTTTTAGTTAAGTTTTGTTTGAAATTTGATTTGGATAAAATTTGGGTAAATTTTGAAGGTTTTAGTTCATGTAGTTTAGGACCCTGCACGTTTTTTCCGCTAGGGGCAGTGGCCATCTTTAAACCATTTGAAAAAATGAAAAGTAATATGAAGAAAACAATTTTGAAATGGAAAAATTAAATATATTGATGTAAAATCAAAAAAAAAACATTGGAAAACTTGTTGTTAATAATTTTAGTTGAGTAATGAGAAAATTGAGTGGAATTTTAGGTGGTTAGTTACCCCGATGAGGGGGGGGGGGTCTGGAAAAAGATCGTTAAAATGGCCTGAATAACTGGAACAACACATAAAAAACGTTATAAACGAGTTCTGAGTGACAGGGAATTGGAGTAGGAAAAATATTTAAGAGTCTAAGAGGGAATAAAACCCTTTATGGTCTATGAAACAGTTAAACCACCCATCAAATGGGGGGGGGGGATGAGGTAGTTAAATGCTGATAAGTACAAGGTAGACATGGGGAAATTGTGTTAAAAATGCACTAAAACTGAGATTTAGTAAATGAAAGATACATAGCAGCAAAATAAGGCCTTTAAAGGGCCAAATAAATATAAAAGGCACCTGTCACTGCTGCAAACCAACCTTTCAGAGCCATTCTATGCGAGCTGTGATGAATAATTTTTACGTTAAATCTTTATCTACTGCATGGAGAATTTTGGCTGTGTGTAAACAGTTTGTGTACGCATAAAAAATGATGATCATGTGATGTTTGTTGGTTTAAAAAATTGTAAGTCATATTTCACAGTTGATGTAATATGTAAAAATCCATTGGGTAGTTTTAAAAAAATGTGCATATTTCATATACATAATCTGTAAATGGTCTTGTAAATATAAGACACATTTGATAAATTAAAAACATTGGAAAAGAATTAATAAAAAATTTACATTTAATTTTTAAAAATGAAATTAAAAAATGATTTCAGTAAATTGAGTTTTAGAAAAATATAATGTTGTAATTCAGCACTACTTTAGTTTATATAAAGAATGGAAAACTTATGAATTAATCAGTGAATGACATAGTTTTACAGAATTTAAAAAAAATCTGCTAAAAATGAATAGGGACAGCACACATTATATTTAAGATATTATAAATATAATTAGCATAACTGAATGCATATATAACAAAATAAAGCACTCTTCCTATATAGTCTGTATGTTGAACAATATGTTAAGAATAGAATGAATTCTAATAATTTAATAATCTAACAATTAGCAATTTTAATCCACTAAACATCACATGATCACCATCTCCTATGCTAGCGCATAACTTATTAAGCAGGCAAAACTCTCCATACAGTAGTGCCACCCTGTGCCAACCAGAGTAAACTCGATGGGGATTTTATGCACAAGCCTTCTGGCATCCATTGATTACTTTGGATGGCACAGAGCGGCACTATTATATGAAGAATTTTGCCTGTTTAATCAGCAATTGTATTACTGATCTTTTGTTCAGCATACAGAGGGCAATTTATCCATAACCTGAGAAAGATTGGGTTTCTCCTATTAATTAATCTATTATAACTACATATAATTAGGTATATTACATACTTATTTGCACACCATATATTTAAATATATAAAAAATGCAAATTTGTAAAACTAAAATAAATAAGATGTTGTTATTTTAGAAATACTTTTATTTATTTCTGCATACGTTTCTAGACACACAGTTCTCAATTTTTTTTAATATACTTGAATATGATATATTTAGAAATAAAATAAGTAATATTATAATAATATTAAAGTTTATGCATTTACACTAACACATAAAAACTATATATTGTAATAGATTTTAATATCATTAAAATTACCATAATAAATATGGCATCACAATTTTTATTGACTTATTATTAAAGGTATGGCTATCTTATAAAGTAAATTTTAAAAGTCCAAAATGTGAATAAATTAATTAAAATAGAATATATAAAATAATATTAGACTACTAATATATGGTATGACTGAAGATCTCTCAGCCCCATATAGTTATTTGAGTTGGATAGCTGGGTTTGAAGACATGTAGGTGTCTGAAAATTTCAGATTTTCCACTCAATAGATAACTTTTAGATAAGTACTGGCTTTAGGTTGGTATTTTTAGATCTAGTGTCTGAAACTATCCTAATGTCTCTCTGAGGAGTGCCAAAGCATGAAACCATAGTCAGAAGTTTGGGAGGAATTCCTGACAGAGATATTTTAAATACTTTCTCTGGCTAAGCATTTATCACAAAGCTTGTTGAGCAATTGGCAACTGCTCATTGTTTATATCTTACAAGCTTAAAAGAATTGGGTCATGTAATCTATGACACTTATTTTGACTAATATTTATATTAGTTTACACATAATAGTAAAACTACTCGCAATAACGGCATAAACCTTTTAATGTAATATTTGAATGTGTAGATGTGTGTATAAATCTTTATATTTCTGTGATATATTTTAAATTTAATGGATTACTATTTTAGAAGATTTACATTAAATTATTTTAATAAAATATAAATTATTGTGAAAATGGTAAATAATATGAAAATAAGTTATTTTAATATCTGTAATATAAATATTTATTTTAACCTTATGATTCATATATTTAACTTTATGGGAGTGTGTAATATTGTATTTAAATATCTTTTAAAATATTTCTAACTTTAAAATGTTCTCATTGTAAGTGGTTTTATAATTAATTCAGAACATCAAAGAAATCAGTTCCAGGAATAAATAAATAACCTCTTAGCAACAATAAAATATTTTTACATTAAATGTTAAAAGAGTTAGAAAACTTGAATGAAGATGATGTTGAAAGCAGTTTCATTGTTAAAACTTATAAATACATGCATGTAAAAGAAATCTCTCTCATTGCTAGTTATTTTCTGAAAGACTTAATAAATCCAGTATTTAAATTTGACCATCTTAGTATAGTTAATTGTGATGATGGAGTAGTAGTAGACTTTTATAATCATTTTATTAATTTGGAAAAAGATATCTCTTTAAAACTGTTAATGAATAATCACATCTGAAAATATTCATCATGGTAAAATGCATGAACAAAATGAAATTTAAATGTTTTTATTAAAATAGAAACTTTGAACTACTTTGGAATGTTAATACCTCAAAAATCATCTGCTATTACTGTTAGAGCAAATACTTCAAAGTTTTCCTGAAAACATCCACATATTGATACTTGTTTTTAAACCAGATTTAAAACTAATGGCATTTTTCTTTGCAAATAATTTAAAAAAAAAAAATACTATTATTAATTCATTTTTGTTTCTTGGGAAATTACTAATTAGCTGCACCACACCTTTTAAAATTGAAGAAAACCACCTTTTTGTGATTTGGGTGTATATTTAAAACTTACCATTAATGGTTTTATTAACAGAAATTTTGTTATTATTTATTGTTCTACAAAAATTAATTCTCATTTAATTCTTTATCATTTACCATTAAAACATTAAAGAACTTTTATTAGTTTAAAAACATTCTAAAGGATTTTATCTGGAGAAAATACTGGAACTTTTAAAAACTTTAAGCTAACTTTAGATTATAAATGATATTTCTTGTTATTTATTATTATATATAGTTGCTTTGTTGAAATAACATTCTCATAAACGAAAAGCAAAAATAAAAGAATTATACAGGCAGCATATTTACATTGCGTTATTATAATTTTAGCATAAATTTTGTGTATATGTGTGCAATATATTTTTGAAAAGAGGTTGTTAATTAATATTATTATCCATAATTAAAATATACTAGGTTATATTTTTTATATGTTTATTGATTCCTAAGGGTCTATTTTGTTATAATTAAGTGCTATAAAGTATCAGAAGAGTGTGTTTAGTTGAATACAGTTGCATAGTTTAAAATTATTTTATAGTTATCTTCATGCCTTATAAAAATAGTGTCTTGGAAGATTGTATGAAAAATAATTTGTATGCTTATTTTATATTTGTGGCAGTAAGAATTACATATAAATTGTATTATTGTTTGGTAGAGAGAAGCTCATAACAACATGCATTATAAAAACAGGCAAAACTCTCCATACAGTAGTGCCACTCAGTGCCAGCCAGAGTAACCAATGGATGCCAGAAGGCTTGTGCATAAAATCCCCATCTAGTGCCTACTCATCCAATTTCACCAGATTAGTTTCTGGCTTGTGGCCTTCATCAGTGAGGAGCCTTGGATCTGAGAGCACTGCACCTAGATCTTACAATCTAATGTAACCCTCCAGCAGCATAAGAAGTGGCAATTATGCGATGTTTAGTGGTCAAACATGCATTAGTCTTATATTTATAAATGTTAACTTAGATAATTATTTTACATATGTAAATAAGCATTTATTTTTATAGCGCTGTTTTATAAATTGTAATACATTAAAGATCAGCCTTTTCAAGCTATTGGGCATGTGCTTTTTACGAGTGTTAATAATAAATGAATACTTTCATTCCCAACACAAGATATAGTATTTATAAAAGAATAAAATGAATCCACTTATTCTTTCCAACCCAAATGCTTATATATGGGCAAATCTTAAGTACTGGAAATGAAAGCGTGAGGGTAGACCACTCACTTTAAATTACTGTTTATGATGTCTGAATGAATGACATCAATGAAATTATCTAGAATTTACTAAATGTCATTCTCAAATGAAACTTAAACATATGTAAATAAGATTTTTTTTATAGCGCTATGTTTTACAAATTGTAATACATTAAAGATCAGCTTTTTCAAGCTATTGTGCATGCACTTTTTACGAGTGTTAATAATAAACGAATACTTTCATTCCCAACACAAGATATAGTATTCATTTGAGAGTGATGTTTAGTAAACTCTAGATAATTTTGTCGACGTCATTCATTCAGACATCATAAACAGTAATTTAAAGTGAGTGGTCTATCCTCACGTTTTCATTTCCAGTACTTAATATTTTCCCATATATAAGCATTTGGGTTGGAAAAAATAAGTGGATTCATTTTATTCTTTCATAAATACTATATCTTGTGTTGGGAATGAAAGTATTCATTTATTATTAACACTCGTAAAAAGTGCATGCACAATAGCTTGAAAAAGCTGATCTTTAATGTATTATAATTATTTTACATAATTTCACATGTACCAAGAGATATTAGGGAACAGAATTCCATATCATTAAAGAGATAACCTGTTTTTCCCTACATGGATATACACATTTAGAGCTATTATTATGGGAGAAGGCAGTACCAAGCTTCCACAATTAATATTTTAAAAAAATTATTTATCTCTATAGTACTGAGAAGTTATTTTATTATTACAAATAAATGTAACATGTATTTGGTTAATTCACATGATCACCATTTCTTATACTAGCACATAATTGTTTATAAACAAGGCAAAACTCTCCATACAGTAGTGCTATCCTGTGCCAACCAGAGTAATCAATGAATGCCAGAAGGCTTGTGCATAAAATACCTATCTAATTCCTACTCATCCAATATCCCCAGACTAGTTTCTGGCTTGTGGCCTTCATCAATGAGGAGCTTTGGATCCTAAGATGTAGGTGCAGTGCTCTCAGATACAAAGCTCCTCACTGATGAAGACCACAAGCCAGAAATTAGTCTGGGGATATTGAATGAGTAGGCATTAGATAGGGATTTTATGCACAAGCCTTCTGGCATTCATTGATTACTCTGGTTGACACAGGGTGGCACTACTGTATGGAGAGTTTTGCCTTGTTTATTTGGTTAATTGTTTTATCATTATTATAATTATATTTTATTTTATACATTTAATTTTGTTAATAAATTGATTTTATATTTATTAAATTATCTGGTTTTCATTTTTCTTTATTTTGATATTCATCATCTAAGAACCAAATAAATGTGGTCACATGGTATTATTACAATGCATTTATTTAAAGGTAAACAGAGTAGAAGTAACTATTTATATTTATTGCTAATACTCATCCACAATTTAAATATTATTCCTTATAAACATTCCAGAATTATTTTAATTTTCATCATTAAAAAAAATTCAGTCCATTTCTTTATGTGAATTTCATCTATTGCCCAGAACAGAACAGGTTTTATAAAATTTTACTGAATGACCTGGCTCATTCAAAGTACCTCATTTTAGGTATCATTAAATCTTAGTAATTTCTTCTACATATCTTGTCTTTACTATTAATCCCAAAACAATTGTTTTCAATCCTAACTTCCTGCTATAAATTTGCATTCCATTCATTATATTTCTCCACTTCTAAAATCATATCTCACATATTTCATCGTTCAGTTTCACAATTTTCATTGAATACTAATAACTTGTTTTTCTTTATTTACTTTAAATACTTTGTACAAAACTTACCTAAGCTCAAATAAGCTCATATACAATGTCTCACCTGACTTAAATCAGGAAGTCTATTTCAGATTGTACACAGTTATTGTTTTTCTGAAGGTTTGTGATGATGATGTTCTAGTTGTAGTTTTATATTGGATTATTTCCATCATCTAATATGTGTGTTGAATGTCTTTACAACAATTTAATTTTATTTAAATATTCCAAATACATTCAACTGTTAGTAATATCACAACAAACAGGTTAGTATATGCACCAACTATTAGTAATATCACAGTAAACAGGTTAGTATATGCACCACAGCAAACATGTATGTGATATTACTAACAGTTAGTGCATACATTAACCTGTTTGCTGTGATATCACTAACAGTTGGTGCATATACTAACCTGTTTGCCATGATATTACTAACAGTTGAATGTATTGGGAATATTTAAATAAAATTAAATTGTTCTAAAGCCATTCAACACACATATTAGATGATGAAAGTAGTCCAATATAAAACACAACACAGTTATTGTTTTATTTTATATTTTGACAACTATTAGTAAAAAAATCCTAATTAAATAGCAAAGTACCAAAAGATATTAGTGTAAATATTACTCTATTAATAATTTTTATTAGGCATTAATTAGGCTAGTGATTATCCAATAATTAATATTTCATAGTAATAAAGTTTATACTATAAAAATATTCATTAATGTTACTCTAGGATTATAACAATACAATGAAAAGTAAATATGTTGCAAATGAAAAATCATACATCACAATAAAGAAACATTCAGCAGATAAGAAATATATTACAACAAATTCAATGAAAAGATGTAATATTTTTTGCAAACTGTTTCTAAATATATATCACAAAAAGGACAATTTTCAAATAATCTATATTTAGCACCACAAAATTAGTGGCCAGGTATGAGTGATAATTTAAATAAGATACAAAAGGCAATGGGTATCTTTTGTATATGCTAAATAGCCATAGTATCAGATGAAAAAGAGATAATTTTGCACATTGAGAAAAATTTATTATATAGTCTTAACATTAAGTTGTGGGCAGTATGAACATATTCGCAGTAATAATAATTTATATTATTAAATAACATGAAGTTTTGTCAAGCATTGTTATCCAGGAGGTCAGCGCAGCTGCCTTGCAAGCAAGCAATTGATTGCAGACAGTTGTTGTGGGTTCGTCTCCCAGCCGATGCTATGACATATGGAAAAAATAAATAAATAAATAAAATGAAGCTTAAAATGTAATAATGTAATTGTCTGTTTTCAATATATAACATTATTGATGATGAGAATACTATTCATAGAATCTAATGCAATATATTAATCTCAGCATAAATTAATAATCCAGCATTACTGTGATATCTATAGTCATGAAATTGAATGATCAGCCAATAGTATTATGGTTATTGTTGTAAAACTAAATGAGTGACTGTCTAAAATTATGAACACTACTTGAGTTACAGTAATAACAAATAGAAAGAAATCATTAGTTTAAAAAAATAATTTCAAAGGCAAGCATTGGCTAATATTTCTGGACAAATTTTACTTTTTATAATCTCTAATGAAAGAAACCCAAGTTAAAATTAACCAATCAAATGAGTGCATGTATATTTACTACTTGCCCTATCTTATGATTCCAAGCATTTCAGGCACATATCACTTAGCTAAATTTTAGGTCTGCAACTACATGCAAATATTGATCCTAAACCTCAAATCACAATGCAAAGCGCATGCATAATTAGCTTGAAAAGCTGATATTTGAATGTAATACAATTGTAAACATAACGCTATATAAAAATAAATGCTTATTTATATATTTATTTAAATAAAATTTAAATAAGGTGGATTTCTTTGGAGTAAAATTTTTTTCAGTTATTATTTGCACCATACACATATATACAAAGAAGTGCAAAATGGTAGTAATAAAAAAAGATTTTGATGTGATGCAATGCAGTCTGACTTATTCTCATTCAGAGTCAGGAATCTTTCAACTACTATGCCCAGAGAAACCAGTTAGCAATTTTACCTTCCTCTTCCATTCCCCAACCTAACTTTTTCACATATTCTTCTCTATCCTGCTCCATACCATTTCCACAACATAATATTTGTCTACTCCATGACTTTTATATCTAAATCTTCTTTATCTTTTCCCAAACCCAGCAAAAAATCCAAAAACCCATTTTCTGTCTAATCACTATTTATATTTATTCTTCCACAACTTCATTATTTGTTACCTTTTCTGTGTGGGGGCATTCATACTCAATTAACAGATGCCTAATATTTTCTATGTCTTGCTTACACAACTTCCATACTAAATCACCCACATTTTTCTATTTAGATGTATATTTCCTTATTGCTAAAGATCCTATTCAAGCCTTAAATAGTAAACTATCTTCCTTGCTATTATCATAAATTAGCTCCCACCCAATATCCTGTTTACTTCTAAATATATTTAAACCAATTTTACTTTCAATACAAGTTTTCCATGTCTCCAACTCCCTATTCTTTATTAATACATCTATTCTTTTATCCGAATTCTTGCCACTGTAACACTAAACAATTCTCCTAACACAATCATTCCATCATTGTATAAGTACACTGACATAAATTCTTTATCCAAATCTTCTGCATACCACACTATTTTTCTCACTAATTTTGTTTCCTGCTCTTTACTCATAACCCAAATTAAATATTATTTTGGCTATTCTCTTATTATCCATAAATTGCAATCTATGGAACATTTTCATTTTGCCTTTTGCATCACTCATATAAAAACTTGACCATCCCATTTCTTCTTAAATAACCTCCTTTGCCATTCACACATCTGCATCTAATGCATCTTTTTGTACTACTCATTCTACTTTTTCTTAGTAATCTAACACCCTTTTACTAACACATAAAGCTTTGTTACCATATGTTAACCCTACTAGTGCCACTCCCATACAATTCTAACTACATCTCATTTATTGTATAAAATACTGTTAATTTGTTTTTTTAGACCCTTTCTATTCTTAGCTTCATTTATCAATGTTTTCTCCCATTCATTGAAGCAATTTGTTTGAATACTTAAGTTGATTCCCAAATAAATATACCTATTCATCACACTTAACTTTATATCCCCCAATAAATATTGTTTGCCTTCTCTTTTCCCAGTATTAATCATCATCACTTTTGATATTTTTTTTACTAAATTTAATCATCTTTTTACCCATCTTTATATATGTCCACAGCATAACTTTCATGTCTTACTTCTTTCTGTACCCAAGAAGACATCATCCACAAATAAAAGACCTGATAATGTATATACTTCCTTGGCACCTATTAATGTTATCTGTAACCCTCATCCAAGTTTTTCTATTGATCTCTCCATTTTTCTCAAATGTAACAAAATAGGTGGCATAGGGCATTCTTGCCTTAGACCCACCCCATTTTTAACTTTAACTAATTCTATATTCCCCAATTGATATGTATGAAAATTATTTTCATATAGTCTCTTAATAAGATCCACTAAAGCTTCATCTATTCCCAAATTTACTAAACTTACCCACAATCTATTTCTATTTACTCTATTATATGCTTTCTCTATATCTGTAAAAACCATATATAACTATATACATGTAGTTTTATTCATATTTGTAAATTGTGTAACTATAAATAAAATCTCTCCTATGATAAATTTGTACGCAGCAACTCCTAGTTTATTAGATAAAGGAACAATAATATTAGACTATTATAAAAAATTCTGCATTTAAATTATGTAATTATTAATCATCAAATTATCGTACATATAAGATACAACTCAAGTGTCATTTCTAAACGTATATTAGCTACTGTAATTAAAAATCTGTTTGTGCATTAGTGTATATAAATACATGCTGATATAGTAAAGTATAAAATTATATCCATATGAATATGTGAACATTTAATAATTAGGTAATAGTATAAATACTGAACCCTACCATTTGATGGCATTGTTTTTCACAAAACACATATCAATATACCATTTTGGCAGTCTTAACTTGTGGCTGACACTAAAATAGGTGTTTTTGAGCTGTAACAGGCCACCTACGATTAAGTAACGAAATACTACACCCATTGCAATGTAACAGTATTCGTCAAGTGAGCACTCTTGAAGTGTCTCTATGGTCTGATTTGATGGTGGCCATATTTGAAAGAGATGAAACTCTGCAAAAAATTCATTGTCGGAAATTTTTTCAAAAGCGTAGTGGAATTAGTATTTCATATTAAGAATTGTCATGTCATCACGCATGCTTCCCTACACTTTTGAACTGCACACAACTTGAAAAGATTCTTCTTTTCAGCAGTTTTTCTGATCTCAGGTGCAAATGCCCATTTATGCATGAATACATGCGAGAACTGTAAGGGAGTTGGTTCGAGGGCACCAAAATCCCGTTAGTTACAGCTTTGAGGCTTCCTTGTTATTTTATTTGCATGTTACTTTTGTTTTTGTTTTTTTATGCCCCTGAAAATGGTGGGTTTTTTTTACTTGTTTTGGTTCACAACTTGTCCAAAGTTTCATTTATTTTGGATTCAATAAATTATTTTATGGGAAACTGTTATAGTTGTTGTTGTTCACATGATTAGAAAGTAGGTAGGTAATATTTGATAAGTTTCATTAACAATTAATTAAAGTAGGTAATATTTTATTATACCAAAAAAAAAATGTTTAAGAGTTTATTCAAAAGGTTCCACCCAAAATATATATATGTATAATAATAATAAAGAACTGTGCAGTAACATAATAAAATGTTCAAAAAGAAAATCCAAAAAGAAGTTGATAACTGAAAATCAAAACAAACCTTCCCCGCCACCCCAACTCTCCCAGCTTAAAAAAAAGTGTTCTTTAAAAACGAACTGTTTATGTCTTTTTTAAAATTAAAGGCTCAAAAATTAAGGAAAAACTTTTTGCTATCATATAATATAGCTTTCTGTAGTGTAAAGATTTGAAACAAAAAAATAAAAAAACCTTGTAATAAATTAACCAAAAAAAAAAAGACAATTCAAAATCAAAATAACCCCTCTCCCCTCCACCCTCTAAAAAACCAAGTGTTGGTATATTCAAAAGTACTGAATTGTTGAACTCTTTCAGCAAATCGAAACATCAACCAAAAAAAAAAAAAAAGAAGATAAGTTAAAAGCAATCAACCAACCCCACTCAACCATCTAAAAACAACAAAGTGTTTGTTACCATATTTTTGTGTAAACAAGCCGATGGAGCATTAATCGATAATTTAAAAGCAAATCAACACCCCTAACACCATCTAAAAACAAACTGTTTGTTTTTTTAAAAAATGAACCAAAAAAAAACCGTGTGAAAAAAAAAATTGGTTTACCGTAAGTAATATTATGTAAAGAAGCCTATGGACAGTTAGTCATTAATTTACAAACAAACCAATACCCCTAGACCATCTAAAAACAAAGTATTTGTTTATTAAAAACAAAAAAAAATCCAGGTGGAATAAAAAAAAAACTTTGGTGGTTTACTGTCGCCGATGAAAAAAAATTAAAAATCGGTTGGAAAAAAAAATCTTTTACCCTAATATTATGTAATAAAAAAAAACTTTGTTGGTTTACTGTCGCTGATGAAAAAAAAAACTGGTTGAAAAAAAAAAATTACCGTAATATTATGTAAACAAACAGATGACCCATGAATCGGTATATTGATGTGAATTGGGTGAAAAAAACGCCATCAAGCAGTAGGGGTCAGTCTTCATACTATTATCAATAATTATTATTGAAATAAAATCCTTGATTTTACTTTCCCTTTGAGTGGTAAGTTTTAAATTGTGCTTTACGCAAAAAAGTGAAGCTTAGTATTATTAGAAAAAGAATTATAAGGCTTAGCGCTTTCAGGGAACTTAGGTCTCCATATTCATAGCCTATCTTGGGAGTGTCAGCTTACATTGAGATTTTAAGCGAAGCTTGGCAGTAATTTATGCAAAATTTATTCAGTTTTTTTTTCATATAGACCATTTTCTGGAGATTGCAAAATATGATACTTTTTGGTTTATTGCATAGGTGTCATTTGCATTACAGCATGCCTTCTTTATTTTTCATTTCAATATTTTGTTGGTTTTTGATGTAGAGTATGTTTGTCTAATGTAGCTTTGATAAAAATGTTCTACACTGAAAATAAGCACCATTAAATTTTAATTATATACACTTATATCGAATATAATAATAAATATAACGGTAATTAACTATTATATAGTCTTTCAATCTGCAAAAGTATTTGCTATAAAAATAAAGTGAATTTAATTAATAGACAAGCTGCTAACATTATAGTTCGGGATTCATGGGATTTGAGTTCATGACATTGGCTTCCATTTTGGTTTTTGAATTTAACAGCAGTTGAGGCAGGTTAAGAAATTAACTGAAAGTATTTCTGCTGATATAATAGTTAATTACCATTATGTTTATTATTTCATTGTTATTACAATAGTTTCTAAATTAACGGAGATTTTATTTGCATTATATAGATATATGTGTGTGAGAGAGCAGTATATTGAAATATTAGTGTCATGTAATAATCTTTAATTGCAGAATGAGTGCCACTATTAATTGATAAATTATAATTACTTCTTTTTACTGAATCAGTTTATCTGATCATTTATTTTATTACATTGAAGTTTTATAAATAAAAAAAATTGACTTTTTTTTTCATGTGTCATAGAATTGGCCGGGAAGCAAACCCACTAATCCGGAACAATTGCTTGCAAGGCAGCTGTGACTTCTCGACCACCAATGTTTGACAAAAATTTGACATTTGCTTTTATAAAATTTGTAAATCTAAAGAATCTAGTCAAGCGTTAGTGGCCTAGTGGTTAGCATAGCTGCTTAGAACATAGCTTACGCATTTGACACAAAAAAAAAATCTAGAGGATTTATGGTTCTATTCTCATTAATACTAAGAAACTTTTTATAAAACATAAAAAATATTTTTTTAAAGAATATTTAGAAAAATAAGAACAATTTACGGATAAAAGTTATATCTCCAAATCAAAATGATTATAAACTTAACTATTTTTTTTTAAAAAAAAAACCAAATCATTACTAATTTTAAACAATAGAAAAGTTAATATTTTTTTATTATCAAAAACAAACTTTATTAAATCAGAAAATAAATAAATAAATACATAATATTGTATGATAAAATCAATAGGGAAATTAAAGTTTAATAGGCAGAATCTGCCAAGTGTTAACAAGTAAATAAAAAAATAAAATAAAAATACAATTTTATATATATGTCTTTTCTATAAAAAAAAAAAAAAAAAGATAATTTATAATATACAACCTGGTCTTCAAATGTTAATAAGATCCCATGTGCTATTAAATAAATTTTGTGATGATATTCTATTGTCTCTTTCTTATATCGATCTGATTTTTGTAATTATAATCTTCAGAGGATCTGTACAATTAGAATTAAAAAGAATATCATATCGAGTTAGCCATAAATTATATATTAAAAAAGTGGCACTTCTAATAGCAGCAAAAACTCCCGCTTTAATTGCTTGTATCAATACATGTATCAATGAGCCTTTATGTTTATAAATAAAGCTAATAAAATATCTACAAACTTGCAAATAACTGCATTGCCCAAAAATATGTTCAATCGTGACTTCATCTCTGCGACATAAACCACATAGACCATCAATTGAAAAAGTTAATTTTAAATCGATTTGTGAAATAATAATTGTCTTCAAAAGACAAATATTCCATTGGAAAGAACATCATTTTTATAACAAATTGAAGATAGTCCAAAACATTTTACATTCAAGTAGAAAAAAATATCTTTCATTTCTAATATTGGCATTATAAAAATTGTGTTCTTTTTTAAAAAATTAAATGTTAAAAATATTTTAAATTAAGCAAAATCAATTTATGAGTGAGAAATTACATTAGGAGTGTTCTTTGTCAATGATAGTTGATAGAAAGGACAAATAAACATCTGAACTGTGAAATAGTAAACATTCACAATATTCTTATTCTTCTCTTTCACTTTCTTTGCATATCTTCATATAATCATATATATTGCTTATAACATTTCTTTCTTATACACTTTAATGCAACAAATTTTCTTAAAAACTTCTTTATTTTCCTTATAGTTTTGACTGTCCAGCAGTCTTCATCAGAGCGCTATCTTCTTCTGTCATTTTAATTAAAGCACAGAAGAAGATAGAGCTCTGATGAAGACGGCTGGACAGTCGAAACTGTAAGGAAAATAAAGAAGTTTTTAAGAAAATTTGTTGCATTAAAGTGTATAAGAAAGAAGTGTTATAAGCAATATATACATTCACAATATTACTATTCTAAAAGTTTTCCATTCAATATATAATTACATTTAAGATTGTTTGCAAATTAATAAAAACAAAGATTTTGAAGATTAGTATTTGCTTAGCTCACTTCATGTAAATGTAAAAGTCTGTTTGCTTGCTTGTGACTTTATACCTCAATAACTATTTCACCAATCTTAAAGAAGTTGACACGATATTTTTTGTTTTTTTATAGAATTTTATTAGTAAAGAAATTATTGTTTTGTTTTTAAAAAGTTTGTAACCAGGAGCATTAAAATGCATGGAAAATCATTATTATAACTGTCATAAAAAACCTAAAAGCGGGTAGCAGTAATTAAATTACTGAGAATTGAAAGAGGGCAACACTGATTAGCAGATTACAAAGTTGAAAGAGGGCAATCACTGCTTAAAAGAGTACAGATTTGAAATAGGGCAAGAGTGATTAAAAGATTTTGGATATTTTTTTTAAAAAAAGTATTGCTTTTGATAAAGCAAGATAAATATATTATAAATTAATTAAATTGCATTTATATATTTGATTTCTCATTTGAATAATGACAATATATATATCAGTTATAAAATAATTGTGATTTTTTTTAGGATTTTAATTTAAATACATATTTAACATATGATAAAGTAAAATTTAAAATTGTACAGGTATAACGAGAAATACTACTGAATTTGATAAACTTTTATTATTTAGTAAACTTCTACAGATATCAATTTAAATATATTTAACATATGAAAAAGTACATTTTAAAATTCTGTTGGTACTGAAAGAGAGTTACTACTAAATGTGATGTTAAAGATATTAAGCTCCATTAGTTAACTGAACTACCAATTTGTATATATATAAGAAAGTAAGCATAAGAATTAGACTTCCATTATTTATCTTCTAAAAAAATGTCCACTTACATTTCTGTTGTATTGAAAAAATATAATTTTTTTTCTATATATTATTTACCTTTTATATATATTATAACCAACTGTTTCTTAATTGGAGTTGAATATGGAGAGAGTGTGGTTGAGATCAAATGAGGGCAGTTGAAAAAGTGCATTTATGTGAAAATGTATTTGTATTTAAATGTAAACTTGAATGAAATTAGAACTAAGATGAAAATATTCTTACTTATCTATTTAATAAATAAAAACTATTCTACAATCTGATGTTATTGGTGATTGTATTATTAATAAAGATTTCAGGGTCCTATGATAAATTTATAATATTTTAGTATAGTGTTTTGTATATAGATTGTATAGTATTGTACGATAAGTAAAGAATTATTCTAATACAAACAAGTATGTTGATTTATATAGGGCTAGCAATGTAACTCTCTTATTTTTATATTATATGTATTACTTTCTTAGAATTCTTAGTTAAATTTAGTAATCTTAAAATCAAGAATATTCGTTCTAGATATGATTATGGTATCAAAGGGATTTTATTATATCTTATCATACTTTAAGAATTAAGTATTTAACTAGAAATGAAATGATAATCATATTAAAATGAATTTATTTAAATAACAAAATCATATGAAATATATAGGTAATGATTCATATTAATAAACAAGCATTGTAAAATAACTATTAATTTATTATTGATAAACAATTATATAAACAAAATAAAATTATTAATATGTAACAAAGCACACTTCTAATAATAAAAATTCTCTACATGACATTTCTAAATCTGATTGTTTTGTTTCTCTACTAGACACTTTTAATACTGAGTGTTGTCTGTACGCACATAACGAACCACCCTATTGGAAAGGTTTGTGCAATGTTTATCCACTATTTCGTATTAATTAAAAGTAGATATGAGAATATATTATTATATTCTTTAAACTTTATAGTCATAATTAGCATAGTAACATTTTCATTTATCAGGATCAATATAATTCTTTGACATCTTTTTGGAATAAGAAATTGTTTACCCATTATAGTAATAATTCTCTACCATTATACCAATTCATGAAGTCTGATAATTATATGTCTGTGAGACATGACTTACTAGGCTTCTAACTTATATTATCTTTTAAAATTTAATATATGATTAGGAGTCTGCCTCAACTTATTCATAAGCTTTATTGTCATCAATACCATGATGACATTCTACTCCATATCATTTTTTAAAATCATGTACACTATCTTTTGGGTGCATAGAAAGGGTAAAATATTCTGTGATTACCTATTTTGAATACCTTTGGTTATTAAACAACATATGATATAAACATGAAATAAAGTACCATAAAACATGTAATAGATTAAATATTAGCTGCTTAGTGGGGGGGGGGTTATACATTAAATTAAGCTTAATACAATATCTCCAAGACAAAATATAATAACAAATATCACATACTCAGTCTTATTAATAAGTTATATCTCTGCAGTCTATTGAGAACTGTATTAATATTATATTTATAACAATAATAATTATAATATTGACATACAAGTATATTGTCTACACTGAACTTAATATAATTAGAAGGGATTTGAACTCAGATTTTCAAGCTCACTACAGCTATGCACTCCATCTTATGCAGCCAATACCCATGGCCACATACATGTGAAAAAGATAAAGGATCTCCAATAAACATATTTGTGCTGAATCAGCACTCATCATTTTAGTCCAGATCATCATCTCCCACACACACATATATAATCAGTGCATAGTTTATATTAAAATAGCAAATCTTCAAATCTTAATGGGCAGACAATAATCTTCTCTATTCTCCAGCTCTTCATCCATTTATATCATTGAAAACATGATGATGAAATGCTCAAAGCCTTTGCTGATGTCAATCTTATTGTCATATCCATGTTGACTTTTAAGTCACTCTGACCTTTTGTGTATAGGATATTAATATGTCCATTTAAATACATAGAAAAGGGATGAGCAGAATACAGGTTGATTGTGTAATATTTAAATACAAGAAAGAAGAATGAAAGTCTGAATTCAAGGTCTTTCTAATTAAATCAAGTTCAGTATAGACAATATATTTGTATTTAAATATTATGTATTGAGCCTGTATTTTGCCAATCCATTTTCTATGTATTTAAATGAACATATTAAGATCCTGTATGTGAGGGATCAGAGTGATTTAATGTCAACATGGGAATGATAATAAGATTAGCATTAACAAAGGCATTGAGCATTTCATCATCAGATTTTCAATGATATGATGGCTGAAGAGTTGGAGGGTGGAGAAGATTGAAGCCTGTTCATTAAAGTTTGAAAAATTGCTATTTTAATATAAACTGATCCCTGATTATATGTGCGTGTAGAAAATGATTTGATCTGACCCAACCAATGAGTGCTGCTATTTCAGCACAAAATATTATATTGGAGATCATTTATCTTTTTTAACATGTATGTTGTCATGTGTATCAATTCCATAAGATGGAGTGAGTAACTGTAGGGAGCTTGAATGTCTGAGTTCAAATCTTTTCTAATTAATAGTAATTCCATTTACAGTTCAAAAAAATTTTATTGAAGTGTATTAAGCATTTTAAATTGTATCCCAGTAATGTTGTTGTTTTCTAGTAATAATAAATTTTATAATAATATGCATTTAAAATTAAATCTAATCTATTTAGAGGTTGAATTTTATAATATATTTAGAGATAAGATATTTAGAAGTTGAATTTTATAATATATTTAGAGATAGGATTTCCAAAGATGTTCAATAAGTTGAACTTATTATTCCTATTTTGGTTTATGTTATTATGGTAATTAATCCATTTAGCAACTTTATCTAAGACTTATTACATTTCTGGGGTCGTTTTTTGAAGATATAACATTAATAATTTAAATCCATTATCTGGAAACTGATGTTAAAACTATTATTCTATTAAATTGATAATTTAATACTTTGGAAAGCAATATTGGAACCATATTCTCATAGATGGCCTTCATCACACAAATAAAATGCAGGAATTCAATAATCCATTAGTTTGAGCAAATTGAGTTTATTCAACTAATACCATATACAGGGTATATGAGCACAGACTTTCACATGACCCACTACTCACCACTCTATCTCATAACACTGATACACTTGAACACATGTATGATGAAAAGATAAATAATCACCAATATACATATTTTCATGCTAAAACAGCAATCATTAGTTGGTCCAGATTATCATCTCTACACATATATGCTATAAGTGTTCAGATATATATTAAGATAGCCAACTTAATGGACAGGCTTCAATCTACTCCACACTCCAACTCTTCAACCATCCATCCAATTGAAAATCTGATGATGGAATGTTCAAAGGCCATCCTAAGGTTGAGATTTTTGTCACACCCACATTGACCTAAGGTCAATCTGACCCTTCATGTACAGGACATAATCCATTTAATACAAAATATTGGGCAGACATCTCTTATATGTAATAACTGAAACACAGGCTTATTGTATACCTAATACCATGTGTTTTTTAATAAAGTATAAGATCTATCAAAGAATAAGAAATCTACATACTTGAATCACTATAACCAATTTTCATTGCATATTAAACAGTTTTTCATATACACATATAGTAAATTAAACCACAAACCAACATAAAATATATAACAATTTAAGCAATGTATAAGTAGACATTGACAATATTATTTATAGGTAGTTATCCTAGTTTTAAAAAAGAGATGAATGATTATTGATATATCAGTATGTTTAGTAATATCCCATAAGTTATTTTTAAACTCCATTAATGATTTAAAATATTAAAATTATGTCTCCTTTTTACTAATTGCTGTCATCATATATCTACTTAGGGTGATGACAAAAAACATTTGGACATATAGGCATATTGCATAGCAGGTTCCTTTACTCTTCCATGTTAAAGCAGGCTAAAAAATGGCTATTTTAGATTTGAACCTGGCAAGAATCTTTATGCACTGTAATTTAGCAAAGTCTACGAAATTTTGATAGAGGTTATATTTATAGCTCTCAACAATTTTGTTAGACATTAGCATTTACTAGATCTTTTTCCAGAGCTATTCAGTGTTGAATAGAGATCTGTTGTGTATTATCATCCAATATCTATTGATCACAAATGTTTAATCTAAGTGATGTAACTGTGTCAAGACAAAAAAAATCTTTGCTACTGAATATAAAATAAATATAGAGATTCAATACTGGCATATAAGGATATGAGTGCAAGAAAAATGGTACACTATCGGTGTCTAAATTATTGAACTTTTTAATGAATATTTCTAATTTATTGAAAAAAAAAAGATTTTCCTCCATCGTACAAAAAAGTAAAAAATACCTGAGAAGTACAATAATAAAAAGAATGGCTAAGTATTAAATAATATCAATAATTTGTAAATGAAGGTACTAATAAAAAAGCAAGGAAAAACAATGTTTTACTACTACTTAAAAATATATTGCAAAGAAATTAAATCATATATCATGTGACTTAATTTAATAAGCTTGTATTACAAATAATTATATAATGAACATGGCAATAGCTCTTAACAAGCTTTTCAGAATATCCCTAGACAAGTTTCATGCTTTTGGCACTGCTCAGAAAGATGCTAGGATATTCAAGTATTCAATTTAAACTACCAGGTCCAGTCCAGCATTTTATCTGATGGTTAACTATTAAGTAAAATATCTAAAATTTTCAATCATCCATATGATTTCAAATCCTGCTATCTAACTTAAATAGCAATATGAAACTGAATAAAATTCAGATACACCATATATTAATAGCTTTAGCAATATAAGATCGCCAAAGCCTTACGAGCAAAACAATAATTGCAAAGAAATCAAGTCATACATCATGTGAATAAAATCTAAAAAGCTTGTTAAGAGCTATTAACATGCTCATTATATAATATTTGTAATATGTGTATGATATTAAGTCATATGATGTATGACTTGATTTCTTTGCTATTATTGTTTTGCTCTTGGCTTTGGGTATTTTATATTGTTAAATCTATGAATACATGGTGTATCTAAACTTTGTTCAGTCCCATATAGCTATTTAAGTTAGATATCTGGATTTGAAAACATATGTATGTCTAAAAACTTCAGATTTTCTACTTAATAGTTAACAAATAAATAATGTGCTCAGCTTGATTTGGCAGTTTAAATCTAATGCTTCGATATTTTAGCACTTCACTAATGAATGCCAAATCATGAAACCGGTCTGGGGGTAGGGATATTCTGAAAAGTTAGTTAAGAGCTATTGGCATGCTCATTATATAACATTACATATATTTTTTATATTGTTCTAATTTTCAATTTTATACTTTTTATGTGTTTTTTTTATAAAACGTGTACTGTAATGTTTTAATATAAAAATATTAAATACTTATTAAGCATGTTTAGTTTTTTAATACTATATATCTCGTTATTTTCTATAGTATATATGTGAATAAACAGTTTTAGGGACTCTCATCAATTTTGCCATTAACTAGCTTAATCTGCATCTACTTTGAAGTAAACCCACTGAATAGATGTCTAAAGTTTGATATAGAACCGGCTTCATATCAACTTAGTGTTTTCTATCATCTTAAACTTTCACTGACTAGACGTTTGACGGCTATTTTGTCTTAGTCTATGCAATGAGAAACTTTAGTTATGGAGCTGGAAAAAATTACTAACAGATAATGACTAGGCAATATTTTAAAATAGATTGAAATAATTTATTCTCGGACCAACTATGACTGAACGCATTATTACAATTCAAAAGTTAGATTCTTAAAGAATTATTTTTACCAAACCATCGTAAATAACAACCATTTTCTCTCATTTGTATCAATTCATCTCTCAGATAAAAATTAGTCAATGAAATATTGATATTAATAAATGCTTGAATTATTTACTTCGTTAAAAATTGTAAACTACTATATATATATGCTGCATGCACAGATAATGAAGCTAGTAAATAAATATAAACATAATTAGACGCAAGATATTAATTTACTTTAAATATAAGAATATTGATTTATTTTAGCTAAGCCCTGTCCCGAAAATGACAATTATAAATAATTTGCATCACTTTGCATAAATTTTCTTTTCTACAACGCAGTTTTAACAACAGCAGCTATGGGCATGAGAGCAAGAAGTCTCTCGAAAGCGCTTAGCTAAAATAAATCAATATTCTTATATTTAAGCAGAAAATTAATATCTTGCGTCTAATTATATATAGTTACTAGCTTCATTATCTGTGCGTACAGCATATATATATAGTAGTTTGATATTAATAAAGGAAAATGTACATTGTTTACAAGTTGATTAAAAAGGATTTTTTAAGAATCTCACGAATCATAGATAATTTATTGGAAATTTTGCTGGTCTGTGAATAACTTATATGCTACATATTTACTAATCATTCACTAGTTAAAGATTTATTAAAAATATTTGAATAAAGAGATACGTTGTAAAAAAAAATTATCAAGAACTTTATGAAACTTTCAAATTAATGTAAAAAGTGAACGTAATTATTGAATGGACATATGCAAAAAAATGTTTATTAATGAAAAACAAAGCCATAAATGGCTTTGAGAGTCAAAAGTTTTTATACATCGATCAAAGGACCAGAAATTCTATTAGCCGCAATAAAGATTTGTCACTTTCTGACCAATAAGAATAAACTAGTCTGGAGATTTGGATACCACTAACCAGCTGATATCCACTGACTATTCTAGCATACAGAGATACTTCTAGAGGAGGTATACTCATTTTTGGAATTAATTTTGGGTTACAAGCCATTGAATGTTGGAACACTTAGCAATTCTTTTCACAGATACCATTTAAAAGTCAAAAATTTAAAGATTAAAAATATCTATTTTTTATTTCTCTTTAATCTTCCTTAGTTTGCGGGGGGGGGGGGTATTTTGAAAGATAACGGTAATAAAAGTCTTATACAGTAATTTATATTTCTTTATTACAAAAAAAAAAAGATGTTTCTAAGTATTTTTTTTAACACATTTTACAATCGTGTGTTCATTTTGGGGCGAAAAAATTTCATTTCAGGTGTCCATTTTCTATATTAAAACAGTTGTTCGAACGCGATTAATTCCTGTTATTTATTATAGTCTAAGTAGTGTATGTGTATATTTTATGTGTTTTTCTGGTAAATATTATTTAATAAAATTATTTCTTAGTGATTTTTTTATGCATCTCTTATAATTTATGATTGTTTTAAGTGTATAGGAGTTTATTTAGTACTTTTTATTCAATATATTTGCGGGTGTCTGTCGAAAAAATGTTTTTAAGAAAAAAATTTTTTTGCTTTACAATGTTGGTTGTTTTTAATTATGCATTTCATACGTATGTTTACTTGTAATGTTTTGGTATGTGCTTTTAAAAACTATTTCTACACATTTTTTGAAATTGATTGAATTAAGTGCCAAAGCATTGTCTGCGTACATGTAGATTTCATAAAATATGTATATATTTCATATATATATTTTTTTAAAAATATTGATCTTTGTGTATTATTCCTGGAATGAATAAAAGATAGGAGGGCTTTTCACATTCATATCAATGCATTAGTAATTTTTGTAATATTTGATGACTTTATAAATGGTTGCCAAAATAACAACATTACAAAGTTACCAGTGTATTGATACCAATGTAAAAGGCCTCCTCCTATCTTTTCTTCATTGCAGGAATAGTACACATGTATCTCCAAATGTTTGTAACTTTTCACATACCTTTTTTAATTTTCTATGCAGCACTTGCCTAGAATCTGCTGTTACGAGGATATCATCAAAAAGATGTTACTCCCTCCAGTCCTTCTAATAATGTGTTGATCTTCACTTGGAATACATTTGGGGCACTTGTTAGACCAAACAGTAACCAATTGTGTTTATACAACCCTTTATGTGTTGTTATAGTTAAAAGTGTAGCTGTTTCTTCTGACACTAGTACTTGATGGACAGCAGCATTTAAATCCAGCTTTGCAAAATATCTTGCTCCATCAAATCCAGCTAGTATCTCTCTAATATTTGGTACAGGATAAGAACTTTTTGACATGCACTTATTGACAGTTACTCTGTAGTATCCACATATATGGATTTCTCCATTCTTCTTTGTTATTATCACTATAGGTATAGCACAGTCTGCATCTTCGACATGTGTTAATACCCCTTTCTTTACTAATACATCTAATGTCTCTTTGACCCATAGTCTTTGTGCAAAAGATATTTTTCTTGGCTTGAAATGGATGGGTTTTGCACCTTCATGGAGCTCAGTATCAACAGGCTTAGTATTGATTTTACCTTGCTCCTCTGTGAACAGTTTAGGAAAGTTAGCCTTTATCTCATTTTCTATATTAATTTTATTTACCATGCATATTTTATGCTTAAGAGTGTAAACCATTCCCTGTCTATTTAACTATATAGGTTTAGTATTTCTCTGTAGCTATTTATAGCAACCAGTACTTTTATTACCCCAACAATCCCGATGGGATTTCCATTTGCATCTTTTGCTTTTAGATCTGTTTTGTTCATTCTTGGTTGATCATTAATTTTGCTTTTTAACTCAGACCAATTCTTTTGTAATATGATAGATATACTGGCACCACTATCTATTTCCATTTTTATGGGATTATCACACATTTTAACCACCAACAGTATTTACTGTTCATTTTTTGTCTCTGCTTTATTTATTTCTATCAATTTTTCATTTTTCCCCAACAGCTTTTTCAGCAAAACATGATACACCCTTAGTGTGGTAGCCATTTGCTAGGATGCAAATTTCTCCATAGTTGTTACATTTAGCCCTTTTCCATCTGAATTCTTGTGAAAAATGTCCTACTTTTCCACATCAATAACATTCACTTTTCTCATCTGGTGGGTCTTCTGTTTTGCTTGTCTTGTTGATTGTCATTTGTTTGGTATTGTCCATATTTGCCATTTGGAATTCTTTAGCATTACTTACAACCAACTCATAGATTGTGCCTATTTTTATGGCCTTAGAATATGTTAGGCCTGAAATGGCTAATAACTGCTGATGCAGCCTGTCATCACTCATCCCCCATAAGAACTGTTTCAACAATGCTTTTTCCAAGTACTTTCCATACGCACAATCTCTTGACAAGTCTCACAAGGCAATGTCAAAATTCCTGCAATTTTCTTCCCTCAGCATCTATTCCACAAATCTAGATAAGATATATGTTTAGATGGCTCCATGCTAAAATGATTATTAAATCATTTAAGTAATTCACTATAAGATAGACTCTCAGAATCTTCCAGCTCACATAATCAGTTTATGACCTCAATCCTCCAAAAATAAGAAATGTGGCAATTTTGTTCCATCATCCTTAGCTTTATTAACTATAAAATATTTTTCTATGTTTTATATATATGGGCCATTTGGAGGGATTATTTACATTAAATTCACCTATTCCTAATTGTGCTGTAGCTATATCCCTTACTATGACTTAGCAGTTTGAAAGTTATTTCTACCCTATCAACTGGCTATGTTCTGCCTCCATAAAATAATTTGCAATCAGGCCTATAGGAGTACAAGTAGCATAACATACATAGGTTTTTTGAAATAACCAACAGACTCTCAGAATGTGGAAAGCTTCAAGTTATTATTAGTTCATAATTTAATGTATTCTGCATTATAATGAATCAACTCTATTTTAGTACACTCATTATTTATTGCTAGGTCCCCATCCAGACTATAAACATTCAGATTGAGTGAGCATCATCGCCAATTGGTCCATTTAAGTCATTGGCTAATGCAGTAACTAATATGCATATTGGTTTTTGGTGATGATTGCTGGTTTAGCATGAAATACGTATAATATTGATTATTTATCTTTTTGACATATATGTGTTCAAGTGTATCAGTGTTATGAGATAGTGTGGAGAGTGGTGGGTGGTGTGAAAGTATGTGCTCATATACCTCATATATTACATATATAAACCCAGGTATATAATAAGCCTGAGTGTTTCAGTTAATACTGCATTTATAGTAATCTATTTTTCTTTTCTATAATTCTGCGATCCCTTAGAATAATTAAAGGTTACTGAAATAACAAGCTGTGAAAATAGGATAGAATTTTAACAGATTTTAATTATAGAGGCCAGGTAGGCTAGACAATGGTTGTCAGTTTTCTTTAGATCCATTAGTGTTAGAGATTCTTAATTATGATAAAGGAAAAGCCAAATATTGTTACAGCCAAACTCATTAGTCACGCGATCGATGGTCGATTTCTTATAAATATTGTTGTTGTTTTTTTTTTATTGCTAATTGTCGTAGTTAATAATATCCAAAAACAAATACGTAAAAAGATTTTATATACATATTTTTTATTTAATGGAAAATATAATTTTTATACTAAATACACTTACTAATAAGATTCAATAACTGAAACACACAGGCTTATTATATACCTATGTCTATATATGTAATATATAGGGTATATGAGCACAGACTTTCACACAGCCCACCACTCTCCACACTATCTCATAACACGGATACACTTGAACACATATATTTTGAAAAGATGAATAATCACCAATATAAAACCAGCAATCATCAATTGGTCCAGATTATCATCTCCACACATATATGCTATAAGTGCTCAGATATATATTAAAATAGCCAATCATGAGGATTGGCTATCTTAATATATATCTTAGCACTTATAGCATATATGTGTGGAGACAGCTGATGATTGCTGGTTTATGAGGATTGGCTATCTTAATATATATCTGTGCACTTTTATTGGCTATCTTAATATATATCAGAGCACTTATACATGTGTGGAGGTGGTGATCTTGACCAACTGATGATTTCTGGTTTATGAGAATTGGCTATCTTGATATATATCTGAGCACTTATAGCATATATGTGTGATGGTAATCTGGACCAACTGATGATTGCTGGTTTAGCATGAAATAGGTATATTGACGATTATTTATCTTTTTAACATATATGTGTTCAAGTGTATCAGTGTTATGAGATAGTGTGGAGAGTGGTGGGTTGTGTGAAAGTCTGTGCTCATATATCCTATTTATTACATATATAGACATAGGTATATAATAAGCCTATGTGTTTGTTATTACAAAAGTAGAGATGTCTGCCTATCCCTTGTATATGTATTAAATGGATTATGTTCTGTACATGAGGGGTCAGATTGATCTTAGGTCAACATGGGTGTGTAATATATGCATTTTGAAATTAAACGTACATACAAAAGTGTCTTATTCTAAAATATTATTTTATTGTAAAATCTTTAAATTTTGCTACTCATATTTTAATCATGCATTGGTGGTTGAGAGGTCAGCGTGACTGCCTTGCACTTGCAGGCAGTTGCCCGGGTTGCGGGTTTGCGTCCTGGCAAATGCTATGACACTTAAAATATATATATATTTTAATCATAGATGTTAATTAGTTGTTGTCTGATGCGGCTTAAAATACAATCAATTGTACCAAACTAATTAAACAGATAATGAAAGAATTTAATTAGCAAAACCTAATTTAATTAAATCCCACTTAATTTATAAGAGCTACTCCAGAAAACAAAAGAAAGCAAACCGATAAAAGGGGGGCCATTTTGAAAAGATCAACAGAGTGAGTACAGAGTGTTTTCAGTGAATTCGAGCAGAGCATCCATTGCAAGAGAACGTGGGAATTGTGAATTATCCTCGTTGAGAAAGAAAAGAAGTTAGACGTTGAAACTATACGTTCAGAATTATAGTGTGAGTATTCGTTATCGTGTGTACATAGTGTACTTTTCTAACAGCTTGGCGGGAATCAGAACTTTGTATAAACTGTAAATTAGTTAGCATCGAACCGTTTTGAGGATTAATCTAACTAGTTCACAAATTAACTTTTATGTGCAGTAATTGAAGAAACAATACACTGCAGGATGTGACAAGAATCTCAGCCTCAGGGTGGCCTTTAAGCATTCCATTATCAGATTTTCAATTGGATGGATAGTTGAAGAATTGGAATGCGGAGTAGATTGAAGCCTGCCCATTAAAGTATGAGGATTGAATATCTTAATATATATCTGAGCATTTATTGCATATATGTGCAGATTGGACTAACTGATTATTGCTGGTTTAACACGAAATATGTTTATTGGTGATTATTTATCTTTTCAACATATATGTGTTCAAGTGTATCAGTGTTATGAGATAGTGTGGAGAGTGGTGGCTTGTGTGAAAGTCTGTATGTATATACCCTATATATTAATAAGATTCAATTAAAAAAACAAAAACATTGAATACATGTGACTATATATATATTGTAATGGGCACGGGATGATCGAAAGCTCCAACTTCCCTTTCACTTAAAACATGTAATGGGGAATTCTTCTAATTCAAAAATCGTCCACTTTCCGCTACCTCAAGCAGAGAGAAATACATAAATAAACGAATCGATTTCCGTACCTGACCGAATCTGCCAGCTATATGGATATAGCTTCCAGACTATTTTTCCCGATCAGCTTTCTCCTGACTGCTGTAAGATATTACTGTTACAGCGCTTGGCTAATTTATAAATTTTACGGGCTAAAACACTGCACCCTCAACGTTTCACGTACCAATTTAATAACTAAAAAAAGAATATCAACATGAATAATAGTTTACCCCCTCCCCTCTCTAATGTTAAACTATTTTTTGGAGTGGCGAAGAACGAGGCAAGACAAATTCAGATAAATTAATACATTTTTTAATAATAAAATAATTAGGTTTGATAAAAAAAAGACATAAGAAATATTAACATAAAATTAAACATATTATATTTTTTGATAGTGCTATAAGGAATAAATATTTGAAATTCTAATAATAAATGAATACTTAAAATAACTAATTGAAATTCTTATAAATGCTTTCACATTTATAATCGTTAGACTCACTGTCTATCATAAAAGAATGTCATTATCACTCAGGAAAGGCATTTGGCCATTGTCTATTGAATTTAAATGCACTTATGACGATTTATAAAAATAATATTCAAGTTACCTAGGGTTTAGTCTTTGAGTTCCTTCCGATGTGGTCGACCGTCACGTGGATTTTCTCCACTTCTTTAGGAGGGACGGTCGCCTATCATATTTGGCGGTGTGTAGCTTCTTGGTTATTCAGGCACGGAGGACGAGGCATCACAAGCAGGGCAACTACAGGAATCCACAGGCAGGCGTTACTACATCAGTTGTTACATTATTGCAGAACCATTGGTACAGACGGTCCGGATCGACCAGCGATCATGAAGGCCTTAGCCAGCCATAGTATGTGAGGCACCAATAGTAGATGTCATATTGGCTAGTTATATCGATTGATTCTTGGAGCTGCAAAAATTTCACCTTCTCGACTCGAAGTCTCAAGCTCTAATCTCCCCTACAATCTCTCTAGCTTTCCACTTAACTTTTTTTTTTAATTAAAACATTCCAATGGTCCTTTGTCCTTCGGATTCTTTGTTCCCACTTATTGTTGACACCTTCCATGCTATGCCTTCGGCCATATTTAAACTTATTTTACATGATTTTATAGCACCATTTACATTTTACTTATTTCTTTATTTTCTTTAATTAATTACACAAATTTTAGTATATGTTTTTTTTTTCATTTAAATTTAAATTTCGACGATCATTTATTTTTATTTAAACTCATGCTTTAATTATACTCCATTAAACCTGCATTTCGTTTATCGTCAAAGGTGTACTTTGAAACATAGATTCTTATCTTTTTGAACATATTAAATTTTTAGGTTTGTTTTTTTTCTTTCCACGCTACCGAAGTTTTTCCTTTAAACTTTATTTTCCCCAAAATCATATTTACTACATGTTTTCTTTATGTTTCTTTTCTGCTTTAATTTTTCTAGCTTATGCTTTTAATATTATAATTTAATATTTTACTTTTTTCGAAATTCAGACTTTGAATAGCAAAAGATAACGATCTTGGTAACTCTAGTTCCCTCTCTTTTCCTTTGTTTTATTAATTTTCAACATTTCTTGATTTTGTTAATTTTTAAGCTCGTTTTTCTTTCTTTATTTATTTATCTCCAACCCGAACATTTCTAAGTTTTGTATGTTTTACATATACATGTGTGACTGCAGTATGTGCGCTCATCACATTACACTGTTCCCCCCTTTAAAATTTTTTTTCTGACAAAAAAAAATTTTAACCTTATGCATCGAAAGCTATATGCTCCCAACTATTGTTCAAACTCTTTCCTTTTTTTCATTGCATTGCTACTATGATGTAGAGATGAGGTTAATCAATAGAGAGGCGACCAGGTAAATTATCCCTTCCTTTGCTGAACCAAGCAGTATAGCCAAACCAATTTAATCCTGACATTGCCATGCATGCGTTTAATTTCTGCCACTACTCGTATCTACAGGTTCGAATCCACAGGATATCTCTGTGATCCGATTAAACCTGTTCATACATCGCATTTATGCAATAAGGAACTTCTAAGTGCCAACTCTGGCCACTATTATCAAGGTGGGTTGGGAGGCTGGCATCTTTCCATCCAGCTCATCCATGAGCTCAGTATATTTCTGAAAGCTCTATATTCATATAAAGGGTTCTTCCCCATAGATTGGTCTCTGGACCATTGACTCATGATATATGTGCTTAATACCTAACTGGAAATATTAATCCAGTGAGTCATTGAGAATGGGATCTGTCCCTGGATTCTCTGTGATAAGATCTGGTGCACCGCAGAACACACACACGTGACAATGAAGAAGGCAAAACCAAATACTGCAACAGGCTCAAGCTACAAATATCTGACCCTACATTCCATCAACCTCAATCTACGACTCCATCCTACTAATTAATTTATCCTTTATCATTTTCCTAAAGTCCCTCATACTGTCTAGCCATTTATTGGCTCGTCATTTCTTTGTGTCATTAGCTTCCGTATTCCTATCCATTCTCCATGATTCGAGGTCCATTTCCATTTCCGAATTTGTCATCATCTAATTCCTTCTTTATTTGGGACCGCTCTTACGTTTTATCTGGCGGTTGTCTTCCTCGATTTACATCACCTCTGCCTCCTCTGGGATGCGGATGTTGCTCTCGAGGTCCTTGCCTCACTGTCATGTCATATGGATGCTTGTATTCTGTCTCCTCTCTCTGTTGTCTGTTTCCTCACCTCCTCGGGTTCCATTCCCTAGAATATCTTTGTTCTTCTTGCCAACGTCTTTCTCCCGGATCCCAGTCCTTTCTTATTCTAGGTGCTTCTCTTACATGCAGTTCCGACGGTGATTCCTCCATCTGTTGGTTGTCCCTAGTGGTGTCCAGCGCTCTCAGCATCTCCGCCACCTGGTCCACCGTTTTCCTCTCTGTACCGATGAGAGTACGTTCAATGTCCCTCGGAAACCCGGACCTAATTATACGGAGTATTTGCGTCTCCGATAACGGGTTTGCCATTATTAGTTGTAATCTAGCCACCTGTCATCGGAAGAATGTCACGAACGACTCCTCCGGTCTCCATTTGTGCTGTTTTATTTGATGCAACATATGCTCCTGTAGCTCCTCACTCCAATAACTGCTCTTCAACATTCTCTGGTATGCTGCAAATGTAATGGGCTTCTGGAATAGTGAATTCCACCAAACTTGAGACTCGCCCTGCAGATGGCTACAAGCGACTGCTATCTTGGCTTCTTCACTTACTCTGCTAAATTGGAAGTATCGTTCCAGGCTGCTCAAGTGTTCCATCGGGCTTTCTCCCGGGTCACCATTGAAAACTTGTATCTTCAGGAAGTGGTGGAAGTCCACAGGATAGTCCATGTAATCTCCAGATTCTCTGATTCTGTCTTCTCCAGTAGTTCTTAGTTTTCAGCCCTCTATATTGGCATTAATGCTGCTGTAGGTTGTACTCTTTACACATTCTTCCACTCTGGTGTTTAAACTGGCTATTACCTTTGCCACTTGACCTAAACTCTCCTGCACACTCATCAGCACTTTTTGACTATTATCTCTCACTACCTCCATCTCTTCATCTACCGGTCTTATCTCCCTTTCTGGCTGTCCTATATCCCTTTCCCAATCCAATTCTGCTAATTCTCTACCTTTATCCTCAACTGTTTCAGATTTCGCATATCCACATGGCCCGATGCTCCTTTGTTCCTCCATCTCCATCTCTGGGTGACATCCAGCCCCTATATCATTAGGCTTTGATTGCTGGATGATCTCATTTTTTACTTCTTCCTTGAATGCCGCCATTCTTTTCTGGCTATCGATTTCGACCTTGATCATCCATTCTTCTAATCTTCTCTCCTGTCGGTTCAGATATTCTTCCACGAATTGCTGTTGATCGACCCTCATCTGCCTCAGCATATCCATGATATCACTATTGCTTACTTTATCAGGTACTTTCATCTCTTTATCTTCGTTTCCTTCTCTCACTTCCCTTTCTTGAAAATCCATTTTAGCTTGGGATCTCGTATTCATGAATAATAATTTTGTTTAACCCTTAATCTCTGTTTCTAATACGGTTTACTAACTCTTCTGGCTATATTTATATAAAGAAATTTTTTCTATTGACTCTCTGTTTTCCTTTCTACTTTGATCAACGATTTAATATTTGTGATTTATTCAGTTAGCAGTTAGATCACTAGCCAACCCAAACATCTGTACTCCGGTTCCTATTCTTGTCTGCCTGCCCTAGACTTGCCCAACTGTCTGTCCACCTTTGTCCTCGATTTTCCCTGCTCACATACCTCTGATTCACTATAATTAATTCAATGATGCCTGTTTACATTCTTTCAACTTTAATTCATTACTATACTTATTTCTATTTGTTGACGATATATCTAACTAAAATTCATTTAACTGTGTTTCCAGACACATGCACCTATGACATATATTTTAATATTTCATTATAAACTTCACTTATTTTACGGTCGTTTTAAAACAAAGTCACACATACATTTTCTTCACTGGGATAATCTCTTTCGTTACATATAAAACGTTTTTGTAAATTATATTTCTTCCATTACCTTGAAATCCTACGTACATATTTTCTTCAACTTAACAAATACATTCGAATATTTTCATTAACCATTATAAATAATTTATTTCGACTTGACTGAGACACAATATTTAGAATCATACATATATATTTTTTATTCAATTCACCGGTGATACGTGGCTATTTTAGAATCTCTCATTTATGATTTAACCCTTACTGAACTGTTTTATTTCTTTTAATTTAACTACTTTATATTTTTTTTTTGCTACACAAACATCACGATATCTATATTTTTGATCGCTATCATTATAGCTAAATACGCTTCATTATTTTCCTACGAGACTATACACATTTATTTTCTAACTTTGACTTACTGGAATATACGACTATTTAATAACATTTATATTTCTTCACCATCAATTAGTTGCGCGACTATTATTTCTTTTATTACTTAGCATTAAAATTTATACAACTTTGTATTATTCTTTTTTTTTCTTCAAAACGATTCATATTATATGGCGGTAATCATTTGACATTATAATTTCTTTGTTCGTTATACTTGTTTAATTATTGCTTGCGATTATCTTTCACTATTCATTTCAATAACTGTCATACTACTAAAAAAAAATTTTCCCCCTCGCTACTCTTTGTACACATTTGACGTGAAATGCTCGTATGGAGTATCATCAAAAAAAAAAACTTATCCCCTTCATCTTCACTTTTCGCCACTTTAACTTGCAACACTAAATTTATATGTTTAAATCCACATATATTAAACAAATTTTATTTTAGAAAAATTTTTATTACATTATAAATTATTTAACACGTGATTATTAAATGTGCAGAAGTTTCAAATCCCAGACTGGCCCCCAAAATATGTAACGGGCACGGGACGATCGAAAGCTCCAACTTCCCTTTCACTTAAAACATGTAATGGGGAATTCTTCTAATTCAAAAATCGTCCACTTTCCGCTACCTCAAGCAGAGAGAAATACATAAATAAACTAATCAATTTCCGTACCTGACCGAATCTGCCAGCTATATGGATATAGCTTCCAGACTATTTTTCCCGATCAGCTTTCTCCCAACTGCTGTAAGATATTACTGTTACAGCGCTTGGCTAATTTATAAATTTTACGGGCTAAAACACTGCACCCTCAACGTTTCATGTGCCAATTTAATAACTAAAAAAAGAATATCAACATGAATAATAGTTTACCCCCTCCCCTCTCTAATGTTAAACTATTTTTTGGAGTGGCGAAGAACGAGGCGAGACAAATTCAGATAAATTAATACATTTTTTAATAATAAAATAATTAGGTTTGATAAAAAAAAAGACATAAGAAATATTAACATAAAATTAAACATATTATATTTTTTGATAGTGCTATAAGGAATAAATATTTGAAATTCTAATAATAAATGAATACTTAAAATAACTAATTGAAATTCTTATAAATGCTTTCACATTTATAATCGTTAGACTCACTGTCTATCATAAAAGAATGTCATTATCACTCAGGAAAGGCATTTGGCCATTGTCTATTGAATTTAAATGCACTTATGACGATTTATAAAAATAATATTCAAGTTACCTAGGGTTTAGTCTTTGAGTTCCTTCTGATGTGGTCGACCGTCACGTGGATTTTCTCCACTTCTTTACGAGGGACGGTCGCCTATCATATTTGGCGGTGTGTAGCTTCTTGGTTATTCAGGCACGGAGGATGAGGCATCACAAGCAGGGCAACTACAGGAATCCACAGGCAGGCATTACTACATCAGTTGTTACATTATTGCAGAACCATTGGTACAGACGGTCCGGATCGACCAGCGATCATGAAGGCCTTAGCCAGCCATAGTATGTGAGGCACCGATAGTAGATGTCATATTGGCTAGTTATATCGATTGATTCTTGGAGCTGCAAAAATTTCACCTTCTCGACTCGAAGTCTCAAGCTCTAATCTCCCCTACAATCTCTCTAGCTTTCCACCTAACTTCTTTTTTAATTAAAACATTCCAATGGTCCTTTGTCCTTCGGAGTCTTTGTTCCCACTTGTTGTTGACACCTTCCATGCTATGCCTTCGGCCATATTTAAACTTATTTTACATGATTTTATAGCACCATTTACATTTTACTTATTTCTTTATTTTCTTTAATTAATTACACAAATTTTAGTATATGTTTTTTTTTTCATTTAAATTTAAATTTCGACGATCATTTATTTTATTTAAACTCATGCTTTAACTATACTCCATTAAACCCGCATTTCGTTTATCGTCAAAGGTGTACTTTGAAACATAGATTCTTATCTTTTTGAACATATTAAATTTTTAGGTTTGTTTTTTCTTTCCACGCTACCGAAGTTTTTCCTTTAAACTTTATTTTCCCCAAAATCATATTTACTACATGTTTTTTTTATGTTTCTTTTCTGCTTTAATTTTTCTAGCTTATGCTTTTAATATTATAATTTAATATTTTACTTTTCTCGAAATTCAGACTTTGAATAGCAAAAGATAACGATCTTGGTAACTCTAGTTCCCTCTCTTTTATTAATTTTCAACATTTCTTGATTTTGTTAATTTTTAAGCTCGTTTTTCTTTCTTTATTTATTTATCTCCAACCCGAACATTTCTAAGTTTTGTATGTTTTACATATACATGTGTGACCGCAGTATGTGCGATCATCACAATATATATATAAGATGTTTTCGTAAAATAATTTTTAAAAAATGTGTTTTACAAATTAAAATCATTTATAATTTTAAAAACAGCAAATAAATTAATATTCATTAATAAGTATACTTTATACTTCTTTTAATGTGTCCATAATTAGCCATTCATTAATTGTTACAAATAAATTATAATTTTTTTGTGTTGTTTGATTTAATTAATATCAGTGTAAATACATTTACAAAATATGCATAAAAGAAACTTTTCTCACAAGGGCAAAACATGGGCTTGTAAAAACTTAATAGCTTAAAATTATCAATTAAGAAAAATGAATAAAAAACAGTAATTTTATGACATCACACTAATAAAATGCATCTTGAACAGAAAATTAAAATTAAAAAAAAATCACATAATCACAGCGTGATGCACTGTGGCATCTTAATACACGGAGTCAGGAATATCTCAGCAACTATGCCCAGAGAAACTTGTTAGTCACTTTAACTTCCCTTTTCATTCCCCACCCTAAGTTTTCCCATTTCCACAACAAAATCTTTGTCAACTTCATGGCCTTTATATCTAAATCCTCTTTATCTTTTCCCAAACCAGCATAAAAACCAATAACCTACTTTCTGTATAGCCACTTTGCTTATATTCATTTTTTCCACAACTTTATTATTTGTATCCTTTAAATTTCTTCTCTCCACACAGTTTACCCTGATCTTTGAACATCCTACTCTCAAAAAATAAATGTTCAGTACTCTCCTTTCCATCTCCACATAAGTTAATCTACAATCCAAATGTTTTTATTCAATTTTATCTTCTTTTCTGATATCTAAACATCATGTTTTTGTACTAAATAATAATAAGCTTCCTTCACTATTGTTATACATCCTTTTATATTTTACATAATTTTTATAAAATTACAAAGAAGTTTTGTTTTATTATTGTTTTTCACAATTCTATTTTTGCTCTGTCTAATGAACTTAGTTATCCGTTTGATATTGGATTTAATAAGCACTGACATCTAGTACTTATTGATTAGTCAAACTATCTACATATAGAGACACTAAAATGAAGAGAATAAGCTTACGCCTGATATAATAATTTATGAATGCAATTTATCCACTCCAATTTGAACACTTTTTAGCAAAAAACCTTTTATTGTACATATATGTATACACAATCTTATGTTTTGACTGTCCTGCTGTCTTCTTCAGAGCTACTTTTACTTTAATTTTACAATCTTACATTTTGACTGTCCTACAGTTATCTTATGAGCCACTTTTATTTTAATTTTTTTAAAAATTAAAGTAATAATGGCTCTGAAGAAGGCTGCAAGATAGTCAAAACATAAGACTGCATATGCATATATGTACAATAAAAGGTTTTTTGCTAAAAAGTGTTCAAAGTAGAGTGGATAAATTGCATTTATATAAGATATTACAATAAAATAAAGGAAATGAATTTGGTTATATTCCTGAATTTACGATTAATTGATTATATTATTGCTTCCAAAGATTACATTTTTTTGCCAGTTGTTATCATTGGTGATTTTCAAACTTTTCTGAGTTTGCACTTTAATTACACATGCATGCTAAATTCCCTGTGAAAATGAACCCTGTGCAGTTTGGCAGAATTGGTACAGCATCCAATTTAGGATCAGGGGATCCTGGGTTTGATTCTGACACTCAAACTTCTTATCAAGTCCTGAGCAATAAAGCCATATGTATTTTTTATCCTACATGGTTTGGTCTCTTTCAGAATCGATTCTGTCACTTGCAGACCCAAACTTCTTATGTATTCTCATGCAATAATGCCATATGCCTGTTTTTCTTTGTGGAAGATTGAGACATTTTAACAATCAGTGCTGATAATTTTTTTATAATGATTCTCTTAATACAAATTTATTTTAGATCTTTCGACTAGAATTTTATTGCAAATTATAATAAAGCCATTACTTCATTAAAGTTCATCTTAATACTAATCGAACGGTCTATAGTTCAAATAATTCAAAAGAAAATGCAATATTATTTAATATAAAATTTAGAGAATTTACATTAAAATTTTCTTATATGAATACATTAACATAATGAAAAATAAAAATCTAAAAAGGTTAGAATGAAGTTTATAATGTTATTGCATATTGGCATTATTATTCTTTGTAATAAGCAAATTATTATTTTGTAATGGATCCTAAATGCTAAATAGTACAATCATATTAAGACAGTGATATACTGTCAATGAGGATGACTAAATATGTTCTTATAATTCAATTATGGCATTCTTTTCTAAGATTATTTATAAATACAATTAGTATTTGTCAATTCTTTGTGAAATCATAAGGTCACAACTCACATTGTATTTAATACTTTATACAAGACAGTGACAAATATAGGTTAATATATGCTAATGCCTAGATGAATATAATTTTAGAAATGCTTAAAGAATATTTGTAATAAATAATATTACATATATCAATGTGAATGAATAAATTAAAAGTATAATATATTTTGAATTTTAATGATTATTATTGTATTATAAAAATAGATCCAGTTTCCATAATTCAGTTGCTAATTGTCCAATTATATTTCAGCATTTAATTGTCCAATTATATTTAAACATTTAATTGTCCAACTATATTTCAGCTTTTAATTGTCTAATTATATTTCAGCTTTTAATTGTCCAATTATATTTCAGCATTTAATTGTCCAATTATATTTAAATATTTAATTGTCCAATTATATTTCAGCTTTTAGTTGTCCAATTATATTTCACCATTTACAAACTATTCATTCAAATTTACATACAAAATCATTGAAATTTCTAACTAAATTTATCAACATTTGAAAATAACTTATTATACAACTTAGATGTTTTAATCATGCCTGAATTTTTATAACAATATTTTTTTTATGATAAAATCTTTTCACTTATTTATTTAATTTTAAACTATTATTTCTTGAAGTGCTGCAACTGTTGCATTTGAAGTCATTGTTTGCATGCTCTGCACCTCTACCCACTTTGAGTATGCATCCACAACAATGAGGAGCATCTGTCCATCGATGGGGCCTGCAAAATACAAGTGCAATCGAGACTTTGGTGTTGATGGTGCCTCCCAGGGGTGTGTCAGAGCATGAGGACATGCATGCCTTACAACTTGGTAATGCACACATTTTCCAACAAGGTGTTCTTTGTTTGGTCCATTGATGGTCACCATACATATGACCTTGCTAATGCCTTAGTTCTTATGATGCCCAAGTGACCCATGTGAAGCTCATTTAGGATGAATTTCTGTAGTGATGAAGGTATGATGACATGGGACCCCAACAGCAGGCAGTTCTTGTGTGTGGAGAGTTCATTTTGTCTATTAAAAAGATTGCAGTTTCATGTCTGTGGCTTTGTTTGAACAGGTAGTGAGAATATAGTTTTTTACAGTTACTAACAAAAAGTCTCTGCATGTCATGTGCCATCACAGGGGGAAACTTAATTCTTTCAAAAACAGGAGACCACCAAATTTAGGACCTTCATCTTTGGTTGATGGAAGTGGGCATCTGCTCAATGCATCTGCAATCTTCCTTCCTGGTCTATACTCCAGCTTAAAAGAATGGGCATTTAGTGTGTGTGCCCATCTTTGCATTTCTGGGTGATAATATTATGTGTGTTGGTTTATCTGAAGTAAATATGCCTAGCAGTGACTGATGACCATTTATTTTAATTTCAAATAGGAAGTGATGGAAACATTTAACTCCGAATATTATCACCAAAGCTTCCCTGTCAATTTGCATGTAGTTCCTTTCAGCTTTAGATAAGGTGTGTGAGGCAAAAGCAACCAGGGCAGTTGATCCATTGGGCAATCATGTACTTAGTACTGCCCCCCACACCATATGGTAAAGTGTCACACGTAAGCTGGACCTCTGGATTAGGATCAAATGGCATCAATGCACTATCAGAGATCAATGCCTCTAAGTTTTTCAAATGCCTTTTCATGTCTCATTGTCCAGGTCCATGTGATGTTTGTTTGTAAAAAGCAATGTAGGGGTTCAGCTATTGTTGCTCAGCCCAGAAGGAAATTATTATAGAAGTTTAAGAGTCCGAAAAATGCTTTTATTCTCTTTTGTTCCTTGGGGATTGGGTATTTCTAATTGCATTCACTTTTCTTGGTGATAAGTGGAGACCCTTAGTATCAATTTTATATCCCAGGAAATCCAGTGTTTACTCTGAACACACATTTTCCCTTGTTTGCCTTCAATCCACTGTAGGTCAGTCTTTCCAACACCATGTGTAATTTTGCACATAAGTTACTCTTTGATGTGGCACAGATTAAGATATCATCAAAGTATGGATAAACTCCAGGGATATCGGATATCTCCCAGCAAGTTGTCTATGACACATTGAAAATCCCAGATGCCACACAGATTCCATATTGTAAGCGTTTCACATGAAAAGCCCCTCGATAAGTAATGATAGCTCGTATGTTGGCTGATGCCTCATTGACTGGAAATTGAAGGTAAGCCTTGGCCAAATCTATTTTTGCGAAAATAAAGCTAGGTGAAAATAAAGCTAGGTGGAAGAGATGCCAAAAGGTGGTGGACTGTAGGAATTGGGCATGGGTGGTTCTGGAAGGCCTTGTTGACAGTCTTGTAGTCACCACATAATCTCACTTCTCCTGTAGATTTGGGGATTGGCACCACCAGTGTTGTCCATATTGGGTTGTTCTCTGGCTTGATGATTCCTTCCTGGAGCAGTATCTCTAATGTGATATCCACCTTATTTTTCATGGCAAGTTGGTAATGGCTGGGCTCTCAGTCTAATTGGAGGATAATTTGGATCCGCTGGCAGTGAAACGGCCAGCCCCTTATAAGTTCCTATTGATGAGTTGAATACTTGCAGATACTTGCTATTGACATCTTGGATGGATGGTTCAATGATACTATGAACTCCTGATAGTGTAATACCCAGAGGTCTGAACCATTCACATCCCAATAGACTTGTGCATGGGCTCTCTGCTACCAACAATCATAAGTGGCATGTGTCCTTCCCATATTGTATAGGTACTATGCATTGTCCTTTAAATGCTATTGCATGATGTTGAGTCTCTTAGTGTGATATCGACTGGTTGTAATTTTGGTATCAGTTCCTTACATATATCTATGAATGTATCATATGACATTATAGAATATTGTGACCCTGAATTGACCTCCATTTTGCATTCTTTACCGTATATGTAATATATGTATATATGTGCAATAGCTTTACGAGTCGAGCCATTCTGGCGCACTTCGTGGATGTGTGATCTATGACTTTGTCTTCCAATTCAGTAACTGTCATGCACTAGTTAGGTGTCCTCAAAGTATTTTATTGCTTTGCTTGGCAAATGCACTGTAGGTGTCCCATTCTCTGACAGAAATGGCATTTGGTTCTTTTAAAAGGACTCCCTGCTTGGTTGTGCTAACCACCACATCCATCACCAGGAGTGGTTCCCGACCAAGGGATTTCATTGTTTCTTTTGTATGCCGGTGTTTGAGGGGGTGGTAGTGACCCCAGAGGATTATTGTGAACTGTTGGTCTGTTCCGTTGAATAAGGTCTACAGTTGGCATGAATAAGCTTGTGGCACAGATTTCATGCACCTGTATTTATGCTGTGGCCAAGCTACACTGAACATCCATTTCCAAGGTTAAGCTTTCTTCTGTTAGTAATTTGCATTGTCCACAGACTAATTGGTCCTGAAGACACTGTAAGTGAAGGTCCAAATTCACAACCCTCTGTCAGATGTCAGAGGTCTGCCAAGAATATGCTTACACTTTCTCCCTCTCATTGCCAATGCTGATAAAATTAAAAGCACTAGTATATGATGGATGACTGTGGGTTAAAATACTGTTTTATAATTTTAATGATGTTTTGGTATGACTTTTCCTGAGGCAATGCCAGAGATGTAAGGGAGCACAGGATACTTAATGTTTTTAGGCCACATGCTGCAAGGAGAGTTGCATGCCTTTTGTCATCAGAAATTATTAGCTTCCCAAAAAAAATCCACTTGCAATGCATATGTATCCCACAGGTGTGGTGAGTCGATGTAGAATGACACTAGAGAGCTGATAGTAGCCATTACATGGTATAATAAGTTGACAATTCCCAAATTTATCTGAATGTTTTCTGTTTTTTTATTTAAGTGAGAAAGAAATGCGAGGGAAAGACCCATTGCATGACAGTTTATGACATAACAATAATAATTGTAGTGAAATACTTAATTGTAATTCATGTGTTATAATTCAAACTAATTCACATCTACTAATTTTTATTAGTCATTCATTAGACTAAAGATTATCCAATAACGAATACATCCAAAGATATGATAAAAATCTATGAACCCAAAAATGCACATTTTGTGCTGAACCAGCATTCATCAGTTGGTCTAGATGACAATCTCTTACTCTTATCTGTATTATTGTTCAGTATATATAGATAACAAATTATTACAGTTTAATTGATAAATGTTAAATGCACTGCTCTCATAACTTTGACAAAAATTACTTAATGAAAGCATATTAATAATTTTTATTAATCATCCATTAGACCAGTGGTCTTTAACCTTTTTACACCTGCGGACCGATAAAAATAAGGAAAAGATTTTGCAGACTGGAAAAAATAAGGATGAGGTTTCACAGACCAGCAAAAATAAGGATAAGGTTTTACGGACCGGCGGAAATCTATAGATAAATTTTCTTAAAGATGTAAACTGCTTAGCCTTAGATGAGCATAATTGTTATAACTCATCAAAACAACAATGTAAAATATACAAAATGAAGTTATATATATATATGGAGTTTGTATAATAAAAAACTTTTTTTTTTAATTTTGAATTTTTTTAGAAAAGTAATAAAAAATTTAATTCTCTCCCCCCCCCCCATAAACATCTGTGATAACCAGAAAAACAAATTAATTTATGTATGATTGATTAGATTTTGTTTTCGTTCTGTTTCTTCTTTTTTTGAGTAAAAATTAGACGAAAAAATAAATAAAAATTGTTTATATTAATTAAAAGTTTAAACTCTTATTATTTTGTTATTACAAACTTTCCTGTGGACCGGCAGAAAACTTCTGCAGCCTGACACCGATCCGTGGACCAAGGATTGAAGACCACTGCATTAGACTATAGATTTTCCAATAATGAATATTTCAGTAGTGTAATTTTCACTACACAACTTTCATCCAAGATAGAAATTGGTTTCTATCTACTTTTAATACCTTGTGAAGGGATGTCATCATAACCATGTGAAAAAAATTATGATCTCTAAGATGTACATTTTGTGCTGAAGCAGAACTCATCAGCTGGACCAGATCACAATCTCTTACACATATCCTTATCTTTTGTCATTGTTTAGTATATATATAGAGAGAGAGAAAACTATATATATATATATATAACAAACTAACCAAAGGAAATACATATAAAAAAAACTTATAAATCCAATAAATAATATTATATTTTAACCAGAGGACTGGTTTTCATCAGAAAGGAAAAAATACACAGTAAAATGGTGATAATCACCATTTTACTGTGTATTTTTTCCTTTCTGATGAAAACCAGTCCTCTGGTTGAAATATAATATTATTTATTGGATTTATAAGTCTTTTTTTGTTTATATATATATATATACTGAATAATGATGAAGATAAGTGTAAGAGATTGTGATCTGGACCAACTTATAAATGCTGATTCAGTACAAAATGTGCATCTTGGGAATTATAACCTTTTTCACATGTCTTTGATCATATGTTTGTTTACATCATCCACAAGGTTAATTAAAAGTGGATAGAAACCAACTCCTACCTTGCATGAGTGTGTAGTGAAAATTATACTACAGAAAATGTATGCGTTTCTATATACAATATTTATATGTTTAAAAAAAAGAAATTAATTTTTTATGTTATTTAATCTTTATTTTAAAATAAATAACAGTATTTTATTTTAAGCAGTTTAGATTTATCAGCTTCATTTTTCAAATTCTTGGATTTCAATTTCATCATAATCATCTCAATATTAGCAAACCATGGCTAAATTATTCTTTATATTTAAGATGTTAAATTTATTATCTCAATGATATGAAGAGCTACATTGATTCTTCATTTTATCTTACTGTTTTCTATTTTCATATGCAAACAAATTAAATTGACATTTGCTTTAGGAAATTTTTTGTTTAATTTTTTTCGAAATTTAAAGAATTTGTAAAAACAATAGGGTTAGTGCTTCTAAAATAACACTTTTAAAAACTTGTGAAACAAAAAGAAAAAAATTAAGGTGGAAAGCATATCTCTAAAAAATCAGAATGCGTTAGAAAATTGACTATTTTTAAAAAAGAAGTAAAAGCTTTCTCTAAATCAATTTAAAAGTGAAAGGAATATACTTTAATATTAATTCATCTTGAATACTCTTCAAAACAATATTTATTAAACTTTAAAAAAAAAAAAAAATTTTATTAAATGCAGTACAAGTATGACTTTCACTTTTATATATATATAAAATAAAAAAAATCATTTCAAATTGAAACAAATTATTTATACAGAAAATATTATTGAGATTGTGGTTTGTCAACAATATGTATGATAAAATAATAATTTTAAAAATCATAAAAAAGAATATTTCTATGATGTTAATTATGGGACTAAAGAAAACGGATCAAGAATCCAAAAAATAGCATATGCATGAATAATGTATTAATATTTGAAATACAGGCACTCTTCACATACCTGGAGCCTAACTGTAAATATATGGGATTTGAATTCAGACTTTGTATTAAGAATTCACTTTGTATACACTGAATATGAATAAGTAAATGTAGCAAATTTCTAGAATCATTTTTTAGGATAATTAGTCTTCTTGAAAAAAGCACTAATTTTAACAGGTACTTATGTATTATCATATTGCTGGAAAAATGCCAAACATCTTTTTTTTAATTATCCATTTTCAACACTGTCGAAGTATTTATGTTGTTGTTTTTGCTAAAATTATTTTGCCAAAAAAAATATTAAGAAATCAATTATAAATTCCTGTTAAGTTTAAAAAACATTAATAAATCTCTTATTTCAGTTATTACATAGTAGAGATGTCTACCCATCCCTTGTATATATATTAAATGTATTACATCCTATACATGAGGAGTCAGATTGACCTATGGTCAACGTGGGTGTGACAAGAATCTTGGCCTCAGGGTGGCCTTTGAGCATTCCGTCATCAGATTTTCAATTGGATGGACAGCTAAAGAGTTGGAGTGTGGAGTAGATTTAAGCCTGTACATTAAAGTATGAAGATTGGCTATCTTAATATATATCTGAGCACTTATAGCATATACGTGTAGAGATGGTAATCTGGACCAACTGATGATTGCTGGTTTAGCATGAAATACATATATCGGTGATTATTTATCTTTTCAACATATATGTGTTCAAGTATATCAGTGTTATGAAATAGAGTGGAGGGTCATGTGAACATCTGTGCTCATATACCCTATATATTACATATATAACTACAGGTATATAATAAGCCTGTGTTTTAGTTATTTCATAATAGAGACATCTGCCCATCCCTTGTATATGTATTAAATGGATTATGTCCTGTACATGAGGGGTCAGATTGACCTTAGGTCAGCATAGGTGTGACAAGAATCTCGGCCTCAGGGTGGCCTTTGAGCATTCCATCATCAGATTTTCAATTCGATGGATGGTTGAAGAGTTGGAGTGTGGAATAGATTGAAGCCTGTCCATTAAAGTATAAGGTTTGGCTATCTTAATATATATCTGAGCACTTATAACATATATGTGTAAAGATGGTAATCTAGACTAACTGATGATTGCTGGCTTAGCATGAAATATGTATATTGGTGATTATTTATCTTTTCAACATATATGTGTTCAAGTGTATCGGTGTTATGAGATAGTGGAGAGTGGTGGGTGGTGTGAAAGTCTGTGCTCACATACCCTATATATTACAAGATTTAATTAATAATTTTTTTTGTTATATATATTATACCTTATAAATGTTAACTTGTTGCAAATGTCATGACTTCTTTACATTTGGTATAAGATTAACATAAGAGCATCTTTATTATTATTATTATTATTATTATTATTATTGGAACATTTTACCAAATGGATTAAAATTTGGAATCTTCCATTGAAAGAACATGCAATTGAATATTTCCAAAATTACAGGATACTAACCAAATGGGAGAATACTTCCACAGCAATGGTTATTTGATGGCTTGTGCAGACACACTGGTAAATACTTTATTGTAATTGTTCCACATTTACTGCAGTTAAATTACATTTATTGTACAATCAATTGTCATACTTTTGTGTAATTTCTTCTATTTTCATAATATTAAATAAATAAAAATGAAATATTAAATATGACAGCTACTACTAAGCTACATTATTTTCAAAATTTATCGGAGATTCCTAAAAATGGATAATTAAAAAAAACACCTGGCAAGCTTTCGGCGACAGGATAATACGTAAGTACCTTTTATCATTACTATCCATTTTTAATAAGTTAATTACGAATGTCCAGTATTTAAGCATTCTCTGCTAGTTCATTATTTAACCCAAATATACTGATTTGTGATTATATTAGAGTTTGGCATAACTAATAAAAGTTTTCTGAAAGTTGTCTCATAAGTCATCATACTTAGCAATTTAGAATTTGGTGATAATATACAGCTTAGTAAAAAATATAGGCTTGTAATATATTATTTACAAAATTAAATTTACTACTTTTATAATATTAATGCTTTAAGATTTTTCGAATTATCAAAGATTCTTATTTAGGCTGTGTTACTAGATCAGGTAATACCCATTTTGGTGATCTCATTTATGAATTAACTGTACATAAAGAGTATAACCACTATAAGGATATACAAAACAGCGCTTCCCATGAGAAATCCCAGTGACTGGAAAAGCTGAGTATAGAGAAATATCCAGTTAGATCTTCTTAGAATGCATTCAAAAATTAGGTGCTAAGCAAATAGCTCTGAATAAATTAGATAGATGACAATAAAATATGTCAAAAATAAAATTATGATAATTTTATTAAGTGATTTATTATTAATTTATAAAATTTTTGTAAAAACAAAAAGAATATAGTTTTAAAAATTATAGGTAAAAATGCTTATATATTTACTATTTTATTACCATGGTACTTTAAATGAGAGAAATGGATGTTTTAATCGTCTATGTCCTTTCATATTATTTTATCAAATGGCATGAAAAATTAGAAAGTAAAAAAATCCCCACCTCTGAGTCAAATACAACATTTAATAATTGAAAACTTATTTAATTTCAGGTATCCATTAATTTTAGTATCTAAACTAACATTTTAATTAGTGGATTTACAAATTTCCTAATAATTATGAAATATTAATTCATATATAAATTTTATATGTATTCAGTAGGTGGGATATATCCTTAGCAAATGAGATCTGTATTCAAGAAATTTAATGTGCTTAATGAATTAAAATTATAAAAATAAATAAATAATTTATTGCTCAGAAAAAAGAAGAATTGAAATCTGGAGCCATGATGTGTGATCTTCAATCTTCAGATCCATCATTCTACTATAAATTAAAATGATCTGTGGACCTCGATCTTCAGAGTCTATTATTTTACCGTAAATTAAAATGATCTGTGGACCTCAATCTTCAGAGCCCATCATTCTACCATAAATTGAAATGATCTTCAGAGTCCATCATTCTACCATAAATTAAAATGATCTGTGGACCTCGATCTTCAGAGTCTATTATTTTACCATAAATTAAAATGATCTGTGGACCTCAATCTTCAGAGCCCATCATTCTACCATAAATTAAAATGATCTTCAGAATCCATTATTCTACTATTAATTAAAGTAATCTGAGAACCTTAATATTCATAGTTCATTATTCTACCATAAATTAAATCAAATGAAGCAATTATAAAAAATTACAAAAAAGAAAAAAACCTCACAGTGATTAGCACATCTATTTCCATGCTTTGGCTTGAGTTCAAATGATCCCAACTAACCATTCAGTATTAGTTGGTAAATGGTATCTAGCTATTCTGGTTAAGAGATTAAAAATCCCAGACTAATACAAGCTAATCAAATAAATGTCAATGTGCTAATTATAAAAATTTAAAAATGATTAAATAAGATGTTACTGGTGGGCAAAATGTCATAATCCTATTGGCACTGAACCTTAGTTTACCATTTCCTTTTACAATAAAAACTTAAAAAATGCTTTTATTCACAGTGCTAAGTAAAAAATAAATTGCCTTAAACTTTCACAGTATTGCATGACCAAAAATAAAATTTTGGGGCATTCATGTTTAGAAATAATCTTAGTTGTTTTTTGGTGCATTCATATAATTAAAAACATTTATTTATTTTTTCTTTTATTTTGTAGTTTTTAGTTTAATAGATACAGAAATTAGGAATGAAGAATGTTGAGATGCAATTTATTACTGCTAGGTGGCAGTACAGTAAAAAGTATTGACTCCCAAAAATTGTACTTTTCCCAAAATTTTTTTGCCAGAAATGTTTGCAAACTCTAAATTTTTTTATAAGGAATGCATATATATGCAAAGTTTCAATTAGATCAGAAATTGAAAAGTGAATAAAAATTGAAAATAAAAGTCATAAAAAGAATTTTGAATAATATGTACATTAAATAACACTTCTTTGTAAAAATATTTCAACACTATACTGGATAACAAAACATAAAAAAATTTTTTTAGTTAAATCTTAACATTAACATAGTACTAACTTTCTTTATATAATAGTGCCACTTAGTGCAAGATATAGTAATCAATAGAAGCCAGATTTGCTTTTAAATCCCTATCTAAAATCTACTTATCCAATATCTTCAGACAAAGTTTTTAGTTTACAACTATCATCAATGAGGAGCCTTGGATCTGATAGAAATGTATGTAGACATTTTGATTTAAGATTCCATCAGCAACAATCTTTTATCTATTTAATCAACTATGAAATAATGAGACCAAACTCAAAACACAATAATAACTTTCTACCCAAAGGTCTAAATGCATTGGTCTCAGATCCAAGGCTTTTCATTGATGACAGTCATAAGCTAAAACCTAATCTGGGGATTTGGATAAGTAGAATGCAAAAATCCTCTGAAATCTATTGATTACTGTATCTTATTATAGATGGTGTTTTGTCCAAATGTGCTAATACACAGGTAATAGTGAAGCTAAGTACAAATTGTAATATTAATTGGCCGAGTTCTTTTTGAGAAGTTTTGTCTTCTCATAATCATAGCAAATGGGTTGTAAGAGCATGATAGAAAATGTATGTGACAAATATTTAAATACATGCAAGATGGATTAGAAAGTCCACTTTTTGAAGAGAGAGAAGCATGCTTCCTTCTGGTTTATAGTTAGGTGTTGTTCTCTACAAGCCATGCTTCTTAGATTTTACATTTAGAGTCATGGCATTCTATGTATATGATGGAAGCAGAATATTCAAATAGATAACTGGTGGATCTTTGGTGTTCTAAAAAGATGGACTATATTTGGGTTTATTCAAAACTCTTTTGCATAAGTAGCCGTGCTGAGAGACACAAGTTTGCCATAACATATGGCACTGTAGTTGATTTGGGGGCATGGAATCTTGTACACTGTGTGAGGAGTCTAATCAAAGGATAGGTGGTCTTTTGAATTATTAATTAATCTATTGGTTGAAGGGAGATATGTGAAAACTTAGCTTGAAAGCAGAAGAAAAGGTTTCAATAAACTTTTTAATAAGAGAATGTATGTGAGAAAGAAGAAGCAATAATCTGTCATCATTAGAGGTGTGTGTATGTGTAACTTTTGAATAATCCGAATATAATTCCCTCTTTTTAGAATACCAATGGTCGACTGGTCATATATTTGAAGTGTTCTGCTTCCATCAGATACATAACATGCCACGACTCTAAACATAAAATCAAAGAAGCATGGCTTATAGCCAACAACACCCACACTATAGCATGGAAGGAAGCAGGTTTATCTCTCCAAAAAGTGGATTTTCTAATCCACCTTGCATACATTTAAATGTCTGTTGCATACATTTTCTATTGTGCTCACACAACCCACTTGCTATGATTATGAGAAGACAAAACTTCTCAAAAGTGCTCAGCCCTCAGCCAATTAATATTACAATTTGTACTTAGCTTCACCATTCCCTGCATTGTAGTGCATTTAGACATATTATTGTTTGATTTAGACGTTTAGATTTTTTTTATTCTTACTATTTTAATAGTGTAAGCAATGAAAAAAAATAGTGTCATATGATATTTAATGGTTTAAATCACATCATAAAGCTATTTTTTCTTTCTAACTAAAAATTGTATTTTAATTTAAAGCTTTTGAACAGATAAAATATTTAAAAAAGAAACATTTCTTAAAGTTTTTTTTTTTTTACACCCATAATCACTTTGATTTTTGTACATAAATGAAACAATGCATTAAAAGTTACAACATAACAATAGTAAAATCACCCATAAGAGTGTTTGCATGATGGCAGATCATGTGATATTCAATCATTCTAGCATCAGAATGAGTATTTAATGATTCATTTAGTCTGAACAAAGTTTTTTTTATTTCCATTACCCAGCTGAGAATTCATCCCGAATCTTTTTTAGCTCTGGTGTCCACCATTATTCTAAACAGTAATGGACAGCATAACAATTTGAATGGGATAAGGAATGGAGCATTACAAATCAAATAATCAATGTTAAGCTATAAATTACAATTTGGAAAAAAAACTTAATACTTCATAAAATTCATTAACAATAAAAGTCAAACCAAATAAAGTATAAACTGGGTGTCCATAGGTCCTGGCTTGCCTGGATTTGTCCTGGTTTTAGCTCTCTTCCCAGTATCCTGACATATCACTTGGAATTTTGATCTTAACTTTACATTTAATTTAATTTTGTATTCATTTAATATTTTGTAATTAATTTTTTAATTGATTAATCAGTAATTTTTCCCCAAATGGAAGTCGCTTACCATTAATTTGGTACATATTTTCAATTTGCGATTTTACTTTAATAAAAAAAAAAGGCATATGAATTTATTCCTCAGGAGTTCATAAAAAATTAAAATGTCAGACCTGGTTCAGAATCGATCTTGGAACCTCCTGATCTTAAGTTGGATGCTCTGCAAGTTACACAAAACAGCACAGGGTTGATTTTAATAGATAATATATGTATACAAACAATTCTCTTTCACATTTGTTTATATTACAAAATAAGTATATTGTTAGTAATGTATATGTGATTATATGTTTTGTGATTTTTTTATATATTATACTGAAATATACAGTAATCTGTAATGAAGTTGTTTATTTTTTGACCGTGTGTCACAGATAGGCCCTATGGAAATATGGGTACTCTAATTATAAATATGAAAAATCTCTGCTTCTGAAAACTAAAAAAATAATCCATCATTTCAGTTAATTACATGAATGAGAAACAAGAATACAAAAAAATAAATAAATCATAACAATATGAATCATTTATTAGAATATTTTTAATAAAACCAACTAAATGTCAACATTGAATTGCTTCCAGCCCATTTTATTTTTATTACAAGTTTTTAATTATAAATTAAATTACTGGAAGACAAATGCTATTAAATGGAAACTTAATGAAACTGGTGTCCTTAATTTAAAATAAACTTAAAAAATATAGTGAACAAAGTTAATTTTTAATGTATCTTTCGTAACAGGAACAAAAATTGCACAAGCACAAAGGAAACAAATTATATAATAGTAACAAAATAATTTTACCAAAATATATTTTAAAAATTTATATATTAAAAAGGATAATTCAAAACAAATAGAATATTGTCAGACCAGCTGTTGTAGAAATATTCTCTCTCTCTCTCCGGATGTGTATTTATATTAGATACATATAATTTAAAGTAATGAAAATATTATATATACATGCATATCTGTGTATCATCACATTTTCTAGAATTCAGAAAGGCACTAGAATTTATTAAGTAAATGATAGATATAATAAAAGCATGATTTTTGGGGGAGAAATAACTTTAGCGGGGAATTCTTCCAGCTCTTACATAAGGTCGACCACCATGTTTTTTCCATTCTTCTTCAAAATCTTGCTCTAAAATTTCTGCGCCTCTTTTTCGAGTTAATCCAGTCTCTTCTAAATTTAATTCACACATATGGATATCATCTTTACCTTTAAAGAAAAAAAAAGCAAATTTGAAATGCAATATATATATTAAAAATATATTTTTTTATGATAATAAACATCTATAACATAAAGGCTAAAATGCTTAGAAGACTTTTATGTAAAATTATTTTTCATAATTTCAAGCATATTAGGAATGTTTTTAAAAATTATGTTCCTATAAAAAAAATTTCTGAATTTATTATATGAAGAGTTTTAGTGAAAGAGTAAGTTGTATTACGCAATCTTTTCATCAAGCAATAACTGGTTCACTTCTAAAAACAATAAGTGAATAAATCTTGTGTATATATGATAAAATAAATTTCATAAAAATTCCAAAATAGTTAAAAAAAATTTGGGAAATAATGCAACAAATTTGTGTACTTCAATCAATTTGTGTCTTAAGCATTTTCCTATTTGCTTACCTCATCCCTAAAACTTCACACACACATGCACATATAAATATTTAATAATAGAATGTACTTAAAAAATATTTTTAACCAATCAAATCTCACATTCACAATGTACTCTTCTCTTATATATCATGATATATGGCTTAAAAATATTTTGGAATGAACTTTCTCACTCACTATACATCTATTTCATAGAATAATTTTCATTCATAAGATAAGTCATAAATCTGAATACTTAAAAAAATATATAATCCAATTTTCTTTTTATACATTATGATTGGACCTGTTTACTTAATCTTGTGTAATACCAATGAATACTTATAAATAAAATAAAAACACAAAATTAACAACACAAGCCAAACTCTGGTTACAATTACAAAGGCCTCTTCAAGTATATTCTTAAATATACAATATTTACAAATTACCTGTAATTTAAGTCTTCCCACTCCACCCTTCAAATCATTTTAGAAAATTCTAGATATTCAATTCTTCTTAAAGGATCATTTTTAAAAAAATCATATTTCTTATCTTCTTCATATATTCTCTTATCTAAGTAAAAAAAATTTACTGGTAAATTGCTGTTTTTTAAAAACACCGTTCTTGATAATCATTTACCTTCTTGATTATAATCAAGTCTAAACCATCTTAAAGTTTGGAAATAGTTTAAAACTATTAACAATTTTTAATTTAAATTCATCAAGTGTTTAGAAATATCAATTAGTTTATACTGCTTTTTCTTAATTATTTTTGTTTCTCTAGATTTGCATTAGCACATACTTACACCCCACTAATCAACGAATCTATTAAGAACATTACAATCTAGAAATACATATTTATTTTTTAGTTAAAATGTAGTTTATTTCTTGCTGTATCTTCAATTGGGTGCTTCATCTATTAATTTTAGTAAGTGACTTTGTCCCTCTGTCTAATATACCTTCTATCTTCACCATGTTATATTTTCTATTTTTTTATTTATAATAAATCCTACTTCAATTGTATTTCTAATATTTGTGTCTTATACTAAAGTACATGTTCATTTTTTAAATCAATTATGTCTTCATCTTTTTTCGAACTTCACAAAATTCAACAATATCCCATTTAATACTAGACATTTTTTCTTCCAATTCATGTAATCTTTCTTTACTGAAAGTTAATGTGCAGTTGTAGGTATTAAAACAGGCAAAACTCTCCATATAATAGTGCCACTCAGTGCCAACCAGAGTAATCAATGGATTCCAGAAGGCTAGTGCATAAAATCCCCATCTAGTGCCTACTCATCCAATATTCCCAGACTAGTTTCTGGATATTGGATGAGTAGGCACTAGATGGGGATTTTATGCATGAGCCTTCATTAATTATTCTGGTTGGCACTGAGTGGCACTACTGTATGGAGAGTTTTGCCTGTCTTAAAAACAGTTATGTGCTAGCATAAGAAATGGTGATCATGTGATGTTCAGTTGAAAGTATCTAAACAAAAGATTGTCAGAACATTTAATAAAGTTTCTGTTCTATTTTATTAGACAAATACATTGTTATTTCTTGAAAAACATAAAATGCTTTCACAAAAGTAACTGGTGTTATCAAACTATTGAAAAAGAATAAATGAAAAAGTACTATATAATCACATGAATAAAAATGAATAATATAACTCGCAAACAGGAAAATAATTACATTTGATTAAATATTTAAAATAGAAAGATGAAGGGAATATTGAAATATGATTTGGTCAGGATAATGTATGATGTAGAGAATCACAATGCAGCTCTAAATAGTGAGGTGATAGAGTAGATTATGGTAAATAATGTCAAACAGAAAATGATGATGATCAAGAACTATTGGTTGGTCACAATAATATGCTGCCATTCCTTCTACCTTCTTTGGGTTGAAAACTTAACATTCATACATTAGTGCAGTAACAAGATTTTTAAAAAAATTAATCAATACAATAATGGAGAGTTGCACATTTCAACATGTATGAAATACACAGTAATTCTCGGGTTATTCGGGATCACTGAATCTGCCAATTTCACTTCTTCATGATTCAAAAAGAAATAGTGATTAATGAAAAAGAGACTACTTTTCTACATTTTTATTTTTTTAGGTCATAATGCATGTGTAGTATGGATACACACAAACGTGTGTGTGTTAAGAAGGTTCCTTATATTACGGTTTGCTGCCATCCACAAATTTTGAAATCTGTATAGTGGATTGGAGCCAATTATTATAGTTATAGAGGATTAATACAAAATATAGATAACATACAATTTTCATGTTATTAAATATACCATATAATAATCAATTAACGACACCCTTTATTTACTTTTACAATACTTTATTATCCACCCTTTCCTTCAGTTAACAGTTTCGATTACCCCAGCAATCTTCTTCAGAACCTTATATAAGGTTCTGAAGAAGATTGCTGAGGCAATTGAAATTGGTAAGGTTCTGAAGAAGATTGCTGGAGCAATCGAAACTGTTAGCTGAAGGAAAGAGTGGATAATAAAGCATTGTAAAAGTAATAAAGTGTGTCATCAATTGATTATTATATGGTATACATTTGGCAATGCAATAGGAAATAGTAGTTATTAAATATACTGATAGTTGAAAAATACAATAGCCTTGAGCTTAATAAACAAAAAAAATTGTAAAAATTAACACTTTTAAAATTTAATTTTCATTACCTGCTACTAAAAGTACAGGCGCCTTATCTGGGTGAAGCTCCATTTGTCGAGCAATCCATTGCCCATCAAAATGAGCATACCACCAACCTTTCTTCACTGGTAAGCTAGGATCTTTCTGTTTATCAGATGGTCGAACAAAAGGAATGCGAAAAAAGCGCTTGATGTTGTCAGTAATATGCTTGGTAGGAGGAGGTGAGGTAGAGACATTATTCAGAGCTAAAGATATTAAAAAAATAGTTTTGTTCATATGTGTGTCCATAGATATTGTCTTCAGATAAAATAAAATCCTTTTAAGTAAAATTAAAAAAACATCCAATAGCATTTAATTGATTTATATTATTTTGAAATTCAGTTTTATTTAAACACAATATACTTTCAATTCCCATAACCATAACTCATAGACCATGTCTCTAAGATATAATTAAGATAATGGTACCTGAAAGTATGCTAAAAGCTAAATTATAAACTGGTATGAATTAATTAAATTCTGCTTAATGTTTTTTTCTGTCTTATAAAAGAATATTTTACTATAAATATATTAAATTAAATATTTTCATGGATTTACTGTGATATATACAAAGCAAAGTGTGAGAGTATTTCCATATAAACAACTAGAGATATCTTTATCTCTGACATTGCTAGGAAACCAATTACTACTGACAGTCTTAAGACAAAAAAATTTTCTCTAATAGCCTATATTTTTTTTTAATTTGAGTTTAATTGGATATAAAAGAAGACTTTTTATTTTATGCTATCCATATAAAAATATAAACAAGCAAACAAAATATAAATAAGCAAACAAAAAAACCATTAAAATTTACAAATTTTATGATATTTGAGCAGTAATTTCCTTCTTTGATCACCATACATGATCATGTTTTTTTTAAAAAAATACAATTTATAAATAAATTTTACAATACACCAGTAGCCATTTTGCTGTGTCAGAGCATCATATATATATATTAGTAAAAAAAATGATTTATGTTGGAAGCCCATAAATTTTATTCTTTATTTAATAACATTTCTGAATTTAATGTACAATATTTTATATAATAAAATATATTTTGAGCATAATGCTAAAATTTTTGCAAAATTTTAGAATGTATTAAAAGTTGATATGGATTTAAAAACACCAAATCAATTAAAAAGATCTTAATTTCTAGATAACAAGACCACTATTATGTTTCTATAAAAGAAAAAAGTTATGGAAAAAAAAAATGAACCAAATCATATTCAATAAGAATAAAAATCAGACAATTTGCTAATTATTTTATTCAAAAAATTAAAACATGTCAAGCGTTGTTAGCTGAGAGTTCATCGCAGCTGCCTTGCAAGCAAGTAATTGGTTGCAGATGGTTGTGGGTTCGCCTCCCGGCCAATGCTATGACATGAAAAAAAAAAAATTAAAACATGGTAGTTTTTTTTATTTTTACTGCTTCAGTCATTGCATGATTGAATAAACACTCAGTAAAATATATGTAAATGTGTCTCTTCAATTTATTTGGAATTAATTAATGTGTAATATTTTTATTTTTTTATGTAGAATTACGAATACTAAGAAATCTATAATCATGATTTTTAAATTTCCTTAATCCATAGTAAAAATATTTTCTTTATGTAAAAGAGGAGAGGTTTAATTAATTTGTACTATCTGACTTATTTTATGTTGTTTCAATTAATCAAAAAACAAGATAAGAAGCTTTACTCAGCCTTGTTTATTGATTTATGTAATATGTTTCTAAACTAGAAGTTAAAAAGAAAGCACAAGATTGGCTGCAAACTAATGAGAGATAGTTAAAAACCAGGCAAACTAAAAAAAAAAAAAAAGGCATTTCATATCAATTGTAGCTATAATCCTGAGTAACAGAACAAAAACAGAAGTTTAAGTCAGTCTAACTTATTTACCAAAGTCAATACTAAACAATAGCCACTACACTGCTAATTACAATCAAGAGAAAGGAAAATATACAGATAAAAATTTACTTTAATAATATTCTTTCAGCAAGAACTCTGTCCAAGAAGAGAAGTTTTCTGCCAAATCAATCAGTTGCGATATGTATATCATTAAAAACCATTCAATTTTTTAAACAATCCCAATATCAATAACAATTAACAATTTCAAACTGTTGTCAAGGCAACCTTCTTTTAACAATATATATATATAAATTATCTAGGGAATATCTTAAAGTTTGTTATATTATTTATTTAGTTTTTAATATTATAATTATAGGTAAAATCCTATAATCAATAATTATAAAATGTAATTATAATCACATTGGATAAACTATATTTGCGAGATATTAAAATTATTATAATTTTTATATTTAAATTTATGTTAATTATAAAAAATGCGTACTTAGTTTTATTTTGAATTTTATTTTATTTATCTTTAAGAAGATAACTATTATTTATTTATATTATTTCATTATTATTTTTTCTTTTATGGGTGTGGGGGGGGTATTTATTTTCATTTAAATTTGTGTGCTGACTCTTTTATTAGTTTAGTTTTTCACTTGATTATGATACCTAATATGTTCATAAGTCTTCTGTATTGAGTTTAAATCTGGCGATATATACAAGAATGCTGAAAAAGTTATAATAAGTCATTTTAATTATCTTATTAATAATTCATATCGAAATAGAATTGTCATGCATATTTATATATGAATTAATCAGCCTATTTTAATGTGCTCATATAAGATCATGTATTTCTTATCATAACTGGCAATTCATTTTATAGCAATAACCTAGCCAATAATTCCCAATTATTATAGGTATTAAACATGGAAAGGTCTACAGTGGATTAATAATAATTGAAAATTATCTATGTATAACCTTGCATACATTAGAATTTTAATAAATTATTGAAACAAAAACTCATTGCATACTAGGAGTATATCAATGTAATTGATACGTGTGCATTTTTGCAAATCAATATTACAAAATATTTGTTTCAAACTTAAAAAAAACATCTACTACTTTTTGATTTAATCTTTAAATGTAATAAGGTATTAGAAAATCAAAGACATCTTAGCCATAATATTTATTTAATTCTTTACTTTACAGAATATACAATAAAATAAAGACTGCCCTCTAATCTAATTGCTATCTACAGAAAGGTTGTATAATCAGTGATTACCAGATTTAAATAAACTACAATCTGGCTTATAATCAGTAATTATTCAATCTTACTATAGATGTCGCTAGAGTAGTGCGCTTCTTGCTTTATCATATTTACTTCTGAGCACTTTAAATTTATTTTCATGTTCATTAAAATTCAATTTTTCTTGGATAATAAATAGGATTTTTTGACATTATAACTATATTTTTTTAAAAAAAGATTTATTTTCTATTATATCTCTTTTTTTTTTTTAATAGTGTATATTATATTATTAATTGTCTGAATTAAATAAACAAATGATTTACTTTTCAGGAGTTCATAATAAGTTCAAGCATTAGAAGAAAACAGAGCTAGACCATGATCTATAAATCTTGAGTTCCAGAATCCATCATTCTATCACTGCACCAAACTACTTGAGTTATTATTAGAATTAATTTGATATAATAAACAATCAAGGATTTATGCAAATTGAGCTTAAAAAATAACAATTGACAAAAGAAAAATAGTAAATTATCTGTGAATCCAAATTTTTGATATACCTTGTATCCATATATATAATAAATAGAAGATTTTCACAGACTTCTTACAAGTAGATATTATAAGTGTAATATAATTTTCTGTGTGTTTTTCTAGCTAAATTTCATCTATAATGTGATCAGAAAAACAATTACTTTTGGTTCAAAGGTCAGTCAAACAAATACTATTCCTAAAGTGTGATCCCAGTTTGTAATGCTGTTTTTTATTTGGTTAGTTTGCCTGATTATATTATAGCTGAAATTTATCTAGAAAAATACATGCAAAATCCTGTTAGACTTTCAATATTTACAAATATATATCTATGTTTACCATTTTCAAAGACTGATTGGGGGGCTCGCTCCGAAGCATTGCTTGAATTTCTTTTTCGGTTTTTAGTTTTCCACGCATGATATACCTTCAAACGACGATGAAACTCTTCTCTGCAAGCTTCTAATAACTCCAGATCTATATATGTAAATAAAAATTTGTTAACTACATATATCTGTAGATATATTTAAAACTTGAAATAAAATATAAAAAAAAAATTTAAATGTAATAAAATTTGTAGCTGTTAAACATAATTACTAAAATTGCATGAAAATAACATTTTTTCCGATTTGTTTTAAAATGGTATTTTTAAAGCATACAGCCGTTTACAATATATATAGTACATTTATAAACTAAACAGTAAAAGATAAAAAATATTGAACAGTGGTGTAAAATTAAATTTTATGGAATTAGGAACTATTGTATTTCTTACCGCACCCAATAAAATATTCTAAATTTTTTAAAAAAAGCATTAGACTAAAGATCTAATCAAAATCAAACTCTTTTTACAAAAACTGCTCTACCTTCTGAAATCCCATTTAAGTTAACCTACACCAGATCACACCACTCACTGTTTGGATATTGACTTCCTAAAAATGCTAGACAACATTTGATAGTATTACTTTTTTTTAATTGGTATTCATTTGAAATATCCTAATAGAAGTTGTATAATATTAAGAAAACAATTTTCAAATAACTATATCATTTATCAACATCAGTAATCTGAAGGCAAGTCCCACATATCAAATTAGACCATATTTTTCATGTCTATCATTTGTTCTACTTTTTAAAAATCTATAGCTATTTTCCTCTGCAAAATCAACAATCATTTCTTTCTTCTATCTTAATTTCCTGATATTTTCTACAATCCCAATATGTATTTCATGATTGCATCTGCCTTTAAATACATGTATGTTTCAATACCTTTCAGAATTTGTTATATATCTCATCTTATTTTTCCAATATATGTTGTTGATTCTTCTCCGAACACTTATCTCTAATGCCTCAATTTTTCTTCTTCAAATTTTCTAATTTTACGTATTTCTGTTCCATATATAGTTATATTCCAATGTAGCCCTGTGAAAAGATGGCAGGTTCTTTTTCAAAGCTGCTGCAGCGCCATCTCTGGATCAACATGTGTTATGTGAAAATACCTTATCTTCATGGATCATCTTCAAGAACTTCTCTGCCATCACAAAACCTTGACAGCCACTTGAAAAGTTATTGCTATTCATTTACTTTATTACCCTACATAGTTTGAATCATTTAAAATGTTTAAAATATCAATTTTCCCAGATTTAAACCAAATTCAATGTTACCATATTGTTCTGTTACAGGTTAAGGTGTAAAACACGCTGTCACATTTTATATTGTAACTTGTGATCTTGCTAATCTAACATCTTAAAATTTTTATATGAACAACCTATATCATTATGCAATATGCATTGCAGGCAGCTTGGAGAAAGAACCAATCACCTTTTTCATAGGGGTATATTGCACAAGTTAATAATCTTTTTGTTACATCCATATCTTACTAAATCTTATAGCCCGGATCCTTATTGGAGAGCTTTACTGTTTCTTGATTAAATTCCACTACTTTACCCAATAATGACTCAACACAGCTTCGGTTAAATCCAGTGCTTTTAATAAATTAATTCATAATAATTTAATACATTAACTGACAATAATTATTAGAACAAATTTACATTTTATATACATATATACAAAATAATAATAAAGATCGTTATGACCTGTTTAGTCTCTAGCATGCTTTCTCACATCCAGAGGCAAGCTATCCACTCTAGAAGCTACTGGGAAAAGGCTGATGTTCAGCACTTTAGTCCATCTGCCAGTTGTGCTCCTCATTAACTGTTTTCCTTTTCTCCTCCAACTTGCATGTCTTCATGCATTGTTTTTTTCCTACAGTTGGATTGGCTGGTATATCCACTCATCAGATAAGGTGGTTATTTCTCTAAGTGCACACATGTTGGATTCCAGAATGTTTTACCTTTTGTTAACGAGTTATTATAAGACTCAAATTCTTGTTATCATTGACAGAAATCTGACTCTCATTCCTTTAATTATTATAAGTACCGTTTTATTAAAACAGGCAAAACTCTCCATAAAGTAGTGCCACTCAATTATCACTAATTGTACTTTTTCGCTACAATTAGAATATAATCTTTTTTCTAATCTTATAACTTTTAATTAATTTTTAGTTCCGTATTATTAAAAGATAAATCTTTTAATTCTGCAATTATTTTTTATTTATTTACTATTACATTTATAAGTATGATGATGTACACACCCACCTACATATCACTTTTCTTTTTTATAAATTAATTTCACTGAGTCACAGAAAAATCTCCTTATCTTATTAAAAGTTTGTTTAGACATCACAATTGTCACTTTATTTTTATTAACGCAACTTCCGACATCAGTTAAGCCATTTAAAAACATTGACTATATCAATATTATTAAACAAGTATATAATAAAAGGAATTTATCTTTAAAGTGAATTAAAATTGCAAATTAAAAAATTATATTGCATAACAAGATAGTTATGAATGCTTTTCTTTCAACGAATCGAAATAAATCATTACGTATTATGACTTATTATTGTGTTTACTACATATCACTGATATTCATACATTATTATTCATTCATTTAGGGCCATAGTTAGCTTTTATAAATTTGTTACTTCAAATGGCACTTCGTTAAATAAGTTTCATGTTTCATATACTAACTCATTAACAGTTTATTATAGTATTTTTGAATTATATTCTCTTATTCTTCTCTTTCACTTTCTTTGCATATCTTCATATAATCAACACTTCTTTCATATACACTTTAATGCAACAAATTTTCTTAAAAACTTCTTTATTTTCCTTACAGTTTCGACTGTCCAGTAGTCTTCATCAGAGCTCTATCTTCTTCTGATGAAGACTGCTGGACAGTTGAAACTGTAAGGAAAATAAAGAAGTTTTTAAGAAAATTTGTTGGATTAAAGTGTATATGAAAAAAGTGTTATAAGCAATATATATTTTTGAATTAATTGATTTTTAACTTGAAGAATTAAATAAATGCCGTGGTTACTGATTTTAGATTTTGGTTTGACATCAATATGTTTGAAAAAGATATCAAGAGTTTGTTTATGTTTTAATTGATATCTAAATAATAGACAAAACAATAATTTCTTTAATTGGTCAGAGTAAAAAAAATTCTTCTCTCTTTTAAAATAGATCAAGCAAGTTTTGCTTTTCAGATAACCTTCTTATAATTGAATTAATTACTTTACACCTATTCATTACTTAAATTAAGGCTTTTAGATGGCCTTAACTGCAAATGTTTGAAATAAATGAAATTATTAAAAATAAAAGTAATATTCAAACATTAAAATAAAGCAAAAATCATTAGCAGTTAGAATAATACTTTTTTTTTTTGCTAAAATATTTTAATAAGCTACAGGTATATAAAAATCTTGATCACCATAAATGGATTTCTTAAAAAAATATCTGTGTAGTAATTAGAACCACTGATCACATTTCCAAACAATAACAAAGATGGAAAAAATGACATGGAAAATATCAAATCATAATAATTAATCTGATTATTAATTTATATACAAAACAATGGATAAAATAAATCTGCCAATGCAACAGGAGAACATCAAAAGAAAGAATACTTTTTTACGTCAATTGAGAAACAACATGGCAACAGATCAGATGCTATATAGGATAAACTGTAAACTCACAATAAACATGTACTTAATGAGAGTTAATAATGTGAAACAATATGGCAACTGAAAAAGAATATAAGGTTGCATTCCAGAAACTGAACACCCAGAACAATTCTGAATTGTAATTTCAACCTTTGACTTCTATACCTGGCTAACACACTTGTGATAATCTTTATAATTTAAAGCTGTATAATCTTATAAGATTAGATTTTCTGATTTTAGAAAACTAAATGAACCCAACTCTTGTGTATATAAATATTTATTATTGTTAATTAATAAAAATGTAGTTAAAATTATACATTACTGCATTATATTTGTCCTCTACTCACAGTCACATGGATTTGAAATTCATTAGATTTTAATATCAAATGAAAAAAATATTATGGAAATATTATAGAAAAGATTGATTTAAGACATCAGATATATTTTATAAAATTGAACATTATTTACATCTGGACCGAAAAAAAAAACAGTTTCAAAATATCAATTTTTTTTATGTTTTAAGAAAAAATAATCAGTGTTGTCATTTAACTACGCAAATCTACCATTATATATAACACTCAATTATTGTAGGAAAAGGTTACTTAAAATAATGCAGCATTTATCTGAAAATTTGGGATTGCATTTTAAGAGTAATTAGATGTAAGACTATTTCCATCATACAATATTAATTATTAAATGTTAAAAATTCAAACATTATTGAAACTTTTAATATACAGAGGCAAAACTTTCCATACAGTAGCGTCACTCAGTGCAAGCCAGAGAAATTTTCCTCTGTGTATAAACAGTTTGTGTAAGCATAAAGAATGGTGATAATGTGATGTTTAGTGGTTTAACTTTTAAAATACATTCAACTATTAGTAATATCACACAGTTTAGTATATAACATAACATTTCGAGTATTATTATTCTTTTTTCATCTTCAAATACTGCTTGCCTGAGTAATGACAATACTGACATGAATCAATTCTGGATTTCTAAATTCATAAATATTGAATTTTAAAATGATGCTCTAACCAATTAGGTTAACAGTCAGTAGAAATTTCATATACTTATCTATGTTGATCCTCCAGACTTCTCCACTTTTTCATTAATTTTACCCTTAAGGAAAGTGTGACAAAATCAGGACGCTTATAGGTAATTATATAAAAATTTTACTGGCTGTTGCCTTTGACAGAATAACTAATTCATTAAAGCACCACCTTCAAATTTAATATTCGTGAATCTAACATCCAATTCTCATACTAAGTACTATCCCTGGTCAGTCATACTATTTGAAACACTGTTATATACTGACTTGTGTACTAATACTTACAGTTGTATGAATTTGAAATGTTTCTATAAATTTTGATTTTGTGCTACTACTCACAGTTGTATCTATTTGAAACATTTCTATAATATTTTGAATTTTTCTAAAGATATTAACAATTAATATTAGATAGTGGAAATAGCCCGACACATAATTCCTAAAAGAATATAGTAAATTTGTTGACAAAAATTGTAAATATATATCAAATGTATTAAACTTGAGTAATTTGTACAGCGCATATGTAAAAAGGTGAAAACCCTTTCTATTTTAATTATATGTGTACTATGAGCTTGATAAGTAAATTTCAGAGTTATATTATCATACAACTAAATTATCTAAAGTAAGATCTTTATTAAAAAGATGTCATTTATACTTACAATATTAATTACATTTGCTTAGACAAAAATATTTTAATAAATACATATATTAGCATAGATAAACAATAAAATAACCTTTACATAACCCACAGAGTAATATTTACTAAGGCTGTAACCTCAAGAATGTGTGCGCAAAAATGCAATAATAGGGACCTCTACAGGTCTTAACCACAAGCTTATGTACGATAATAGGGACCTCTACAGGTCTTAACCGCAAGCTTACATACGTAAGCTTGTGGTTAGAGGTCCTTATTCTCGCATTTTTATGCACACATTCTTGAGGTTACATCCTTAGTAAATATTACTTATGTAATCAATGTGCGTTTAAATAAATTTATAATTATAACCCACTGAGAAAAAAGAACTCTCTGAATAATTACTTTAAAATTATTTCATAATGTTATAATGCAATTTAAAGAAAAACTTGCAAAAAAAAAAGCAAATATATTTAATAAATCCAAAATCATACTAACCACAAGATGTGTTTATAGTATCTCTTAGTTCAGCATATTTCCATTTGGAAAGGTCAAACTTTTTAGTTGCCTGCTCTCTGCGCTGAGACTCAATGGCATTAGACCTAAAGGAAAAAGTTGAAATAAATATAAACATATACTTTTAATATAATGTTACTTCTACAATTGCACTTTTAAACCTAAATATAATATTAGTTATATATACCGTTTTAAAGGTATGACAATGTCATCTACTTGTGCATTATTATCTTGAGCCAATCGTAATGCAAGTTCATGATCTCTGCGTTCCTGTTCTAAAAGAGCTTGTCTGAAACAAATAAATATATATGTCATTTATTAATAAATATATTTATAACAGATATGTATAGGTTGTAAATTGTTTTTACATATATAATTTATGATAATCACGAGACTATTTTTCAATTCTGAGATTTGTTTCTCCAACTGAAATAATAATTAACACATAATATTCAATTTATTCTTTATATAACACTTCTAAATCTATCTCTACCATTTGTATCTCTTTTTAGTTTCAGTTTTTCCATTGCATTTTTGACATTGTGGAACTACTTGGTCAATTATTTTTCTCTTCTTTTTCTGCCAATTTCTCATTTTCCTCTTATTTTCAATATCTCTATCAATCATCATTCACACATTCTATTTTGTTTTGTATATCCTTGTCCACTATTACTTTTAATAAACTTATTCTTGCCTTTCTTATTCCATAATCATATTTCTGCATTATTTAGATGTAACTTGGACCTTGATAATATGTACCAAGTAAAACACTACAAAAATAAAAAAAGAAATCATGGTACCTAATTTTCCCTTGAGATCATAAGATATGGAAACATTCTGGTGGAAATCTTAACATTTAACAACAACATTCATTTAATCTAAATTGAATTTTTTATTTATGGCATTCTATGAGTGATCTTAACTGCAATTCTTAGCTTTTAACCTGTCCAATTTACTATTGACCATACAGGAGCAAAAAACTGATATTGAAAATTTGGATATATTATTACCATCTTGCATATACCTACAAAACCTGAAAAATGATGAATAGATCCTAGAAAACTGCAAAGATCAAATAGATTTCTGGAACAGAAGTGAAAGACTGATCAAAGCATCTAATAACTAGCTTTCTTTGAAATTTCCTTCAAAATGACACAAAATCGATAATTGGAGTGTTTTCTGTTAGAAAAAATGATTGGGAACCTTGACCCTTTTATCTTTCTCCTGTGTAAGTTCCTGATCACTATTTTTAATAAGCAGAATTATTGCTTGGGGTTAATAAACTGAACATCAAGTAAAGGAGCTAATCCATGCTCAGAGAGTTTTTCAAGAGATCTGATTCACTATGAATAGCAGAATGAGGGACATGAAAAATGAAATTGTTAAGAAGTATGTAAAAGGACTCGGGATGCCAAAGTGTCTATTCTGAGAATGGATTTAACTCAAGAATAAGACCTATCATTTTCTTTTTTAATAGCAAGAAAAAAAACAAATTAAAATAAAATATTATAAAAAGTAAAGTAAAAATAATGTATCTTATACAGAGGCAAAACTCCACACACTAGCACCATTTAGTGCAAGCCAGAGTAATCAAGGGATGCAGAAAGGTTTGTGCATAAAATTTCTATCTACTGCCAGCTCATACAAAAGGGATTTTATGCACAAACTTTCCTGCATCCCTTGATTACTCTGGCTTACACAGAGGGTGCTACTGTATGGAGAGTTTTGCCTCTGTGTAAACAGCTTGTGTAAGCATAAAGAATGGTAATCATGTGATATTTAGTGGCTTGATTTATCTTATACATATTTAACCAATGGATGCTGCCATAATCATACTTATTAAAAATTGATTTCAAAAAATAACTGAACAATTTAAAATACACTCTGCTTCCCAAATTAACAATATTTTCATAAAAGTAAAGAAACATCATATGATCACCATTTCTTATGCTTGCTTTTAACTGTTATTAAAACAGGCAAAACTCTCTATACATATTGTCACTCAGTGCAAGCCAGAGTAATCAATGGATGCCAAAAGGCTTGTGCATAAAATGTCCATCTAGTGCCTACTCATCCAATATCCCCAGACTATTTCTGGCTTGTGGTCTTTGTCACTGACGAGGGCACCAAGCCAGAAACTAGTCTGGGGATATTGAATGAGTAGGCACTAGCTAAGTGCAGTGCTCTCAGATCCAAGGCACCTCACTGATGAAGGCCACAAGCCAGAAACTAGTCTGGCGATATTGAATGAGTAGGCACTAGATAGGGATTTTATGCACAAGCCTTCTGGCATTCCATTGATTACTCTGGCTTGCACTGAGTGGCAATACGTATAGAGAGTTTTGCCTGTTTTAATAAAAGTAAAGAAAAAAAATTAAAAAACTTTAATGGTAAAAAAAAACAAATTTTAATAGCCTATAATCTAGAGTGAGCTTTTCTTTCTAGGGATAAGTTCTTATAGTTTAAAGATTAAAAAAAACTAAATTATTTAGGAAGATATGATAGATAAATATTTAGACTGTGAAAAAGCTATGAATAGTAAAATAAGATTTGCAGATGATATTGCTCTTATTGCCAAAAATGAAAAAAATTCCAGAATGTATTAAATAAATTGGAGTAAAGAACTATGGACTATAGAATGAAGATTAATGCTGAGAAGATCAGATGTTTATGAATAGGAAGGAATACAAAAAGAATGTAAGTTAATAAGATACTTCAATTGATAAATGGATTTGGTCAGTTGACTGAGTGGTGATGGAAGAAATGAAGATAAAGTTAATACATTCAAGGTATTTAGTAAAGAATGTAGATCCATAAAAAAATCTCTTCTTCAATCTTTTTTTTCTAATGAAAAAATAGAAATAATAAATGGCTAAATATTCCATTATCTTTTAATCAAATTCAAAGATGGATCCCTTGAAGCAAAATATTCTGATTCTTTTATTAAAATTAAATTTACAATCATTGCCAACATGACATTTCTACAAGTATAAAAGATTATTCACAAATGTTGATTTTCAATATGTGTTGTCATGGAAACACAGAATCTCAATTCCACTTATTTTGTGAATGTCAATCTTTAGAAAATATACGTTTAGCAATTCCAATACTATTTTAAACACATAATTGCAGCAATAAAACTCTATTTAAATATTTTTCAAGAGGAATATTCTCTGAAATTAAAGTGATATTTATTCTATATGCATTTTGATGCACACAAGATGCAATTTTTTATATAACAATACTTCTAGAAGTCAACAATACTTTTTGGATTAAATTAGAATCATTCAAAGCAAGGGAGGAAAAGATTTCCACACCCAATATTTACTGTGATACCTGGTCCTTAATGTAGCAGCACCTAAAACACGAATGCTGGCTCTAGTAAGCAGATGCATTACTATCGAGAACATTGTTTCTCTTAGATTGGTAAATATGAAATATATATGACTATAAGTCATTCTATATACTATTAATTGTACAACTATTGCAGGTTTTATTGTCTTCCTAAGTATGATTTTATAATATAAAATGATATCAATAATTCTGTGCTAACATGCTTAGGTTAGAGAAGTTTAATATTGTCAAAATTATATCTTTATCTGCACTAAGTGCTTTCGAAGTTCCTGGACTTCATATTCCTAGTTGAGTGCAGACAATGTAATATTGAAACATTTAAAACAATAAAATCTTTTAAAACATAATTTAATCAAATACAGATGTTTAAATACATATTTCAAATTTAAATTACAAAGATATTTAAACTATCACATGATTAACTACTTTAGCAGTCCATACAATAGTGCCACCCAATGCAAGCCCTCGTAATCAATGGATGCAAGAAGGTTTGTGTACAAAATCCCCATCTAGTGCCTATTCATCCAATATCCATATTAGTTTCTAGCTTGTGTTTTGCATTGGATGGCACTACTGTATGGTAAGTTTACTACTGCTAATAAGTTTGTGTAAGTATAGGAAATAATGATCAAGTGATGTTTTGGTGATATAATACAGAAAAATAAGATAAAATTTCCTTTTTGAAGTCAGACTATTTAGTCTAAATAAAATTAATTCATTATGAAATAGATTGAAGTTTTCTTATTTCCATTTATGTCTGTCCCCTCTATCTAAATAAATAATAGTTTTTCATGCACTGACCAAAAAAAGATTTCCAACTGATGGTGTGAATATCTGCCAAATCTGATCTAAATTCTTATAAATGAGAAGAAAAGCTTTTAAATCCTCTAGTAGTATTATGCACTATTTAACATAGCACTATTAAAAAAGTTAGTGCTAACCAAATGATATACAACTATAAAATTATTCAGATTACTTTCCTTTATCTTTTCCTATTTATAATTAGTTTGCTTTAACATTTTGAATGTTAACTAAGTAAAGGTTTATTCTGGAATCTAGGGCAAAAATAGCCACCAGAGTCTCCCAACACAAATATTTGTACAAGTGAGCTAAAAATAACTCAAAATATAAATCCATTTTTTTGGAACATGAGCAAAAACTGGGCCACATTTTGGATCCAATAAATTAAAAATTGTTTGCATGGAGTGAGTCAATAGAAAATGTAAAGTGTAAGAGGCATGGTTTATTTCTAATAACAACCAGGCAATTAATTAAAAAGATAACAGCATCCGACTCTCCAACAAATGGAATATTTAAATCACTAATTTAAATAAATTAGCATTTTACAAATAAATGCTGCCACATACCTAGCCACCCATGAGTACTATGGATCTGGCTTCACTAGGTAAAAGAACACTCAGCTATAGTTAACAAAATTAACATATGGAATAAACCTTTACTTAGCTAACATTCAAAACATTAAAGCAAACCAACTACAAAATCAAAATAAAATACTAATAATTCAAATACCTATTATTCAAAATTTCTACTATTCAAATAAAATTCAAAGTTGATCTTTAATCTTTTAAAGTAAATTAATTTTGTATACACATTTACAAAAAAAAAGTTAAAGTAAAAAATAATAACCAATAAATTTCTAAAAATTCATAATCCTCCATTGTAATGAACTGCCTGTTTTAGCAACATTTGAGTTTATGATAAAATGAAAATAGATATATTAACCAATTTCTGAAATTAACCAATCCAAAAGCTATACAACCAGGTATTTCAGACTAATGCACTTACAATTTTTCTTTGCCTACAAATATTTCATAATGATGTGTTTTGTTAATGTAATATAAATTTTAAAATTAATAAAATTTTATTAAAAATAAATAAACATTTTTCATTGTTAGACATAATGCCATAGTAATGAGATTATCATAGATAGGAACTAAATGTTTCTGGAATGAACCTCAATTAAAAATAGTTTAAAAAAAAAAAATCTCAATTTAGAAAATTAATGTAATACTTCAATGTTCAAACATCAAATGACCTCTCAAGCAAAATAACTGCATAATTCTTATACACACATATATATAGAAAGAGCTTTATGAAGAAGTAATTAAACCTCTGTGCCATGCTCATTGAGCCAGATGAACCTTGGAAACTTTTTGTATCACAAGAAAGCTTAGGGGATGCAGTGCTCTCAGATCCAAGGCTCCTCACTGATGAAGGCCACAAGCCAGAAACTAGTCTGGGGATATTGGATGAGTAGGCACTAGATAGGGATTTTATGCACAAGTCTTATGGCATTCATTGAGTACTCTGGCTTGCACTGAGTAGTAATACTGTATGGCGAGTTTTGCCTATTTTAATAACAGTTATGAGCAAGCATAAGAAATGGTGATCATGTTATGGTATATATTTACTTTAGTTTACAAACATAAATAGAGAACATAGTGTGGATGTTCTTTCTGTACAACATGCCATTAATACATAAAACAAAACTGAGCTTAGAATTAAAAGCTCATATGTCATTTTAAACGTGAAAAAAAATACTGAGTTGACAGATGACATACCTATAGTTGCTTTTTAAGCTCAAGATTCTGTTATAAAAGAAAAACAGATATTTAAACAATTGATTCTTCAATTTTTAAAGCAGATTTGATATTAATTGAAGTTTTATGATGTTGATTTAATAACTTCTGAAATAACTTTAATGAAGAGAAGAATTCTGAAGATTATAGTGTCACATGATGTTTCACATTAAAGAATAAACAAATTCTTTCTAAGTATACCTTATCCATAAATATGCTTATGGAAATCAATAACTTTAAAAAAACAGCAATTCTTGACAAAATAAATGCTTCTACTACTTAAAATGGTAACAGAAAAAAATCAAAAATAATATATGAGAATGTATAATTAAAAAAATATATATTTAAAAAATGTATATTATTTTTAAATTTTTTTTTTGAAAACAAACAAAAAAATTAATAAGATGAGATCAAGACTTCCAAGAGAGTGCAAATAAGACTTTATGAAAAACTATTAAAAAGATCTTTTGTTTTGAAAACTGCTCTAATATACCGTCATGAAGATAACTTCAGATTTTCAAGCTCCCAATAGCTATGCACTCCATCTTATTCAACCAATACACATGTCCACATACATATGAAAAAGACAACTATTTCTTGATATGTTTTGATCCAGAAAAGAAAATTATACTAAACAATTATTATGACAATCTTTAACTTTTTAGTTATAAATTGCACCAATTTCTATTAAAAATTAGTCCCACATACCAAATCAGATCACATTTTCTAAGCCTTTCTAACTCTTGCTTTGCTTTTGAAATACTGCAGTCATAATTATTTCCTGCATTATAATCATCAGTCAACCTTTTACTCCAATCTTTTACAGTTCTCTCAAAACAACTTTTATAATTCTTCTGCTTTTAAGCTCATCCCCAATGCAGTTATCCTTTCTCTTCATAATTTCCTCAAACATTATTCTTTTTGTTTTCATATACTCTTTTAAACACTTTTATATTTCTGATTATATCTTCCAAGTTATCTTTCATTTAGCTCTAAATCCATATTTCTAAAACCTTCATTTCTTCTTCACATTGTTTCTGATCAATATAAAAAATTACACCCAATACAACATTTAACAAGCCCCCCCCCCCCTTTTATTATTATTATTTAAAGGAAAAAAAAATTAGTACTGAATCGTCATTGACATAAAAATAACATTATTTTAAAATGAAACTTCATAAAAATTACTTCACAAAATAAAAAATAATTTGTTGAAAATTGTTCACATGGATTAACTTGAGAAATTTCTATTTGTAAACAATTTAAAGCACATAAACTAAGAATTATTGAACGAACGCAAACCTTCGCTTTTCTTCTTCAGCTTCTTGTAACATTCGAGCTTGCAGTAGTGCCTAGAGAGGGATAGAAAATTTCACTTTATTTTTTTGCAAATAGTAATTTACACAGTATAGAATAGTTGAATATACATGTAGAAAAAAAAGGAGAAAATTAAATTGAAACATTATAAGTGTTTGCATACATTATAATTGTAAATACTGATAATTTAATGAATTTTTTCCATGTATTTTTTAAAGCCCAGCTAAAATGTATCTAAGCGAGCAACCAATTAAAAATTGAATAGTAAACTAAAACCATGCCACCCTGCAGTAAAACTGTATTTGTATTATAGGATCAAACTAATACAAATTACTGTTGAGGGATGAAATAATATCAGTTTAAGTAAACAAACATATGAAAAATCTCATTAAACTTTAATATTTACATCTATAAAGCCATAATAATTTTCTACCATTTTATATATAGATAAAGTTTTTGGTTTATATCAATGCACCCCTCCCTCCTCACTCATATATATGTAATTCTAATAAGTTCATTTAATGAAGGTTTTAAGCCAATAAACATCACATGACCACCTTTTCTTATGCTTGCTTATAGCTGTTATTAAAACAGACAAAACTTTCTATACGTATTGCCACTCAATGCAAGCCAAAGTAATCAATGGATGCAAAAGGTGGCTGGTGGAGAGTTGCATTAGATCCTAAGATCTAGGTGCAGTGCTCTCAGATCCAAGGCTTCTCACTGACAAAGGCCACAAGCCAGAAACTAGTCTGGAGACATTGGATGAGTAGGCACTAGATGGAGATTTTATGCACAAGCCTTCTGGCATCCATTGATTACTCTGGCTTGCATTGAGTGACAATATGTATAGAGAGTTTTACCTCTTTTAATGAAGTTTGTGATAGGTGGCATTTTACTTACAGTTATACGATGAACTATTTCCATTATTTAGTCGACTTGATAAATGTTTTTAGAAAAAATTAAAATTTTATTTATATCTTACTAACTACACTTCAGGTCTTAATAATAATATACAGGTTTGTATAAAACATAATATTTCAAGTGTATTCTATATAAAATATTCTGGCTGTTTAGAGAAGTGGTTTTTAAACTTTTTTGGTTAGTGACTCCCTTTCAAATTTAAAAATCTCCAATGACCCCCACTATCAATGTGCAAAAACATATTAAAACAAACATTGTATGAAGTCGAGATTTTATTATATAAATGAATAAACCATTTTTGGAAAAAAATATGTGTAAATAATCATAAGAACTAAAAAGTTAAAAAAAGTGACTGTAGTTCTACGACATTGTAAAAGAAAGTCAAAAAGAAAAAAATAAACAATATTAATAACATTATTAACAATACATTAAAGTTACATTTAGTGAGATGGGTGAGCTTAGCTATTTAGGCACAGTAAATGTAATCTTGGTTTAATTTTTGTCAATGCCTGTCTCAAAGCATTTTTAATATTGGTAAGATGATTGCACCGTTTAGTTTTTATGTTCACCATTACTGAAAATACAGTTTCACACAAATAAGTATTAGTAAATGGCAAAAGAATTGCTATTGACAATTCCGACAATAATGGATATTCTGTCTTTATTGGAAGCCAAAAAGAATTTATTGACTGCTTACTAAACTAGTTTTTAAGGCTCAAATCAGAACTGAGTTCAGCAAATTCTTCTTGGGCATTTATAGGCAAATGTTTTACTTACCCCATTTCTGTTAGAAATGGATTTTGAACCCGAGTGAACTGTTTGATATTTAAATCAGATGAACAATATGTATCAAATTTTTCATGTAAACATGTCAAAAGATCAATTATACTTTTCTTAATTAAATTATTATCCAAATTATTTTCACCAATAAAATTATTTGTACTTGAAAGCATTTCGAATGTGCCATTCTCCACACTTGATTTCTAGTCCACGTGATTATCTTTTTCTTAAATGCATGAATTTTACTATACAAAATTAAAATATTTGTATTCTCATCTTGAAGAGACATGTTTAATTCATTGAATTTCTCAAATATATCGGACAAATAACACAATTTACAAATCCAAGTTTCATTGTGAAAGAGATTAGAAAGATCACTTTTTTTTTTCTCATAAAAACATAATTTTATCTTTCATATGTACTAGTCATCTTAAAGCTCCATCCCTTTGATAACTGCCTAACTTCTGTATGTAATAAGAATTGTTGGTAATCTGTATGGAGATTTTTGCATGTTTTAATAACAATTATGAGCAAGCATAAGAAATGGTGATCATGCGATATTTAGTGGACTAATACCAATCTTGCCTAAAAGTGTAGTGGTGCCTATGGTTATTAAAGAACCAAAGACACCAAAATGTATGAACACTGAACTGAGTTCCGACCTATATGACTATATAAGCTAATGAGCTTGGATTGAAAATATTATTGTGTTTTCAATTTTATTCTCATAGTTTTGTAGTTAAGTAGAGATAAAAGGTGGCTGCCGGAGGGTTACATTAGATCCTAAGTTCTAGGTGCAGTGCTCTCAGATCCAAAGCTCCTCACTGACAAAGGCCACAGGCCAGAAACTAGTCTGGGGATATTGGATGAGAAGGCACTAGATATGGATTTTATGCACAAGCCTTCTGGAATCCATTGATTACTCTGGCTTGCACTGAGTGGCACTGCTGTATGGAGAGTTTTGCCTAGTTTTTTGTATTAAAAAAGTATGAGATATTTAATAGTTGGTCGAGTGATAAGAATTGTTGTATAAAGAATTTTAGTCTACAGGAATTAATTTTGTTATCTGTAATATCTAAATAAGTTTCTAATAAAAATTAATTTTTACCTTTTTAAAATTAAATCTAAGAAGAGTTTTGTTGATAGTTATATTAGAGTGTAGTTTTTTTTTTTTTGTAATATTTTAGTGTTTAAATTCTGGAAATAGCAATTTTGTTGTGCTTTCTGATGAAAACCAGTCTTCTGGTTGAAATATTAAAACAGCTTTATAGAGAAGTAATTGTGTTTTTTTATTACTATTTTTATATATGTATGTTAATGGACATACATTTGTATTAAATATGAATATATATAAATAAGTTTCATTTTAGGATACTTCATAAAATTTTAAAATTATAATAGCAAGATCTTAAAACCACAAGGCAAAACTCTTCATACAGTAGTGCCACCCTGCGCCAATTATGTGCTAGTATAAAAGATGGTGATCATGTGATGTTTAGTGGTTTATCTTAAAACCACTGTATTTTTCAACCTGTTGGATGTAATACTATAGTATTAGTCCATTAGTATAATTGACACATAAAATGAATGAAGAAAAATTATGGTAAACTTAAACATGGTTTACTTACAATATAAAAATTATATATTAAAAACATTCTAAAGAAATGCAATGCCAATTGTTTAAATTGGGATGATATGTTAGAGAACAGAATACATTGAAGAACTACAATTAGACACATATTGAATATTTCAGAAAGAAAAGTTATCTGTTGAAGAAATTAAATGACAACAAACCACCAAGCAGATACAGGCCACGTATTTGAACCCAGTTCTGCCCAAATAATTTGCACAGAGAAGAGCAACGCCAAAAGAAAGGTCAAAGAAGCTCATTACATAGCACATGACCTCCGGTGCCATTAATAGAAGAGAGGCATGCTTTGCTCTCTCCAAATAATGGACTAATTAATTAAAAATTCAAGCTCATTTGCATACATGTACAACAATTCACAACAGAATCTTCATTCGTAAAGTTATAAGTATGGGATTTGAATATTAAATCCCGAAAGTGCTAAGCTAGGATATTAAATCTTATATTATAATTATAGCTTCACTAACGCATGTGAAAAAAATCGCATATTTATAATTACAATTTCTATTGGTGAAGAAATAAGACAATTTATTAAATAAAATTTTAAGTATAACAAAAAAATGGATATCTACTTTTTGTATATAGATGTATTTGTGTTTTACAAATAGGATTGTATAATAATCATTTATTTCTAGGGCAGTTTTCCCCAAATTAGAATGGCCATATTCGTTTATGAGTGGCTGTTTATCATTTTTTCATATAAAATTTCCTATAAAAATATTAAAACAAAAAATAGTATTAAAAGATACACTTGCTGTCTCCACGTTTTCATTGTTTCATTTAATAATTTTTTGGAAAAATTATTAAAAAAATGTAAAATTAACCAAAAAAAAATTAATTTTCTACGTTTAAATTCACTGTGTATGGTAATTGCAAAAAAATCAGAAACAAATAGGTGATGTAATCTTTTTCAGTAATGCAGCACTTTTATTTTGCATATTAATTTTAAATCTCTGGTTCCAGGGTATTTTGGGATTTATAAATCTGTTTTTACATTCCTGTAATAAAGCTTTTATCCTTTCAATACATACCTTGTCCTGCTTTCAAAGGTGTTGTAATGGAATGGTGAATTTGACATTTTGCTCAAAACTCTTATAAACTCTGCCTTACAAGCAGTTGTTGCAGGTTTGTGGGTTTGCTTTCCGGCCGATGCTTTGACACATGAAAAAAAACTCTAAGTAATAAAACCATTCCATTATTTATTATAAACCTGTTTTTTAAAATACCCAAACTCTTCTGAAAATTGAAATAAATATAAATTTTACTATTGTAATGATGCAGTCATTACATGGTATTTATCATGCGTAAATTTGTTGAAAGAGATTTGTTTCAAAAAAAGTTAAAAATTAAAAATAAAATGTATATTTACGTCTAAAAAAAAAAAAGGTTTAAAAGTTTGAAAAAAAGAAAAGAATAAAAGAACAAGGGGTGGGAGTTGTATTCAGATAAATGATTGAAAGTAGGGGAAAAGTTTTCAGAAATAAAGAATAGATAAAGGAAAGTGATTAACATTTTTTTATTATTAATTTATAATATAAATGGTATTATTTATTTATGGTATAAATAGCTTCATTCTTGTCTTATAATATTAAAGTAATGAAATGTGTGCGTATATAAAAAATAAATGTTAAACAGAAAGAAATTTTCTCAAAATAATACAATTGAGAGCTAATGCAAATAAAAGAATTAAAAAACTAAAAAAACAAAACAAAGGAAAAATATAATTACAATGGCTAGTGATAAATAACAAACAAAGAATTAATTACTACTATTTAATTAAAATATAAACTAAAGGAAAAAATCTTATACGCTAAAAGAAAACAGAAAACCAATAGGAGTGCAGTAGAATGTCTTATGGATCCTAAGATAATAAGGGAGAGCTTGGTATTGTTTAAATAAGTATTAGTACTGTATTATTATTATTATATCACATAATAGTATTATTGAAATAAAATAAAAAGTTATATAACTTTTTTATTATATTATATTGAAAAATAAGTCAAAATTGATCTTGTTAAATAAAAAAATGTGTTGCTGAACCCATCGAATCATGTGGCCGGCCTGAACATTCACTGCAATAACACCTGCAGTTACTTCGAATAAGAAAAATGCTCATTTGAACTTGAGAATCAGCGGAGTGTCCATGTCCAGAATAGTTCATATGTCATTACCAAAAAATAAAAAGCCTACGAGGAATCATTGTCAACCGGTTGGAACAACAGAATCAGCAGAAGCTACGTTTCCCTAATACACATATTACAGTGTTCAAATCCTAGGTAAAATCATTTTATTTTCCTTTATCTTCAAACTTTTAATTATAGTCATTAAAAACCAGTGAGATAAAACTTTTGAACTTTATAAAAACTAATTTCTAGGCTATTATTATTACATACATTAGCTTTCATAATCAGACGGTTAAAATCAAATCTCATTAGGGTGTGTATGTACTTTAATTAAATATGCTTTTATTTCTACTTGTATTATTTAAATGTACATGATAAAATGTATTAAATATCTAATGTATTACAAAAATGTATGTATGCATTTCTATTATGGGACAAGAATGAGAAGTTAAAGAAAGAGAGCGGGCTATAGAAATATTTAATTATCGTTAGTGATTTGAGCCAATATTAAAAGAAAGGGAAAATTTTAGGCAATAGATTTTGAACAATGCCAATGTTTTAATAAGTAAATAACTATGATATTGAGATATGGAGGTTTATAATGTGGGTGGAGAATTTGGAGTAGCTAGAATCCGATGAGCTGGCTGGGAGGGTAGGTACTAAATTTGTTGCTGGTCGAACAAGCATGTTAAGTACATTGTAATTGACTGGCGCCTAAAGGGTTTTTTCCTTAAAATAAATAAAATACTTGGATGGCCAGTGTTATAATTTAGTAGCAGAGTGTTGATATTATTGATAGAGGGCTACCAATGATATTAGTATCTCCACCTGACGGACCTGAAGCCTTCAAAGACAATGAGAGTTAAAAAGAGAAAATAAGAAAAAAGATTTTTTTTTTTTTTTAAATTTAAAAAGAAGCAGGCGGTACACTATATTTATTTTATTAATAAAATATAAATCTTTAAAATATTGTATATGCTTATTTTATATTGATATTAAATTTTTATAAAGTAGTAATTAAAAAAAAAATTACTTTTACTGATTAATATCTCCCTTTTTATTTCCTTCTTCAAAATGCAGGTCAATTTATTCTTTGATTTCTTTCTCACTTAGCAGCTCGATATAAACTTTTTACAAATCTAAGGTAGTTTGAAAAGCAGTCCTTTCTTTTTCAATAATTTCTTTCCTTCTTCTACTTAGTGATTGGATTTAATCTTTAAAAAAATTAAAAAAAGCTTCAAAATCTTATTTGCTTTTTCTGTGATTTCTTTATCCATTTTATTTAATATTTGGATATAATCTTTTTTAAAAAATCTGCAAACAAAAAAGAAAGTATTTTTTCATCAAAGTCTCTCTTTGAATGAGTGAATATGATGAACTATTAATCCTATCTTTATCTTCTTGTAAAATTAAATGTAATCTTTTTTAAAGATTGATTATATTATTATTCATGAATTAAATACCACTCATGGAAAAAAAATATATATATAACTGCAGCTCATTACATATAATCATATTATCTTATAGGTATTTACTGAATTTATTTTTTCTTAAATTTAAAAATAAAATGAAGAAAAAAGCTAATTTTAAATGTTTCTAATGTTTTTGTTAATAAAATTGCTTCATGGGTATGTGTACATACTGCACATATATATGCATACTGTACATATATGTTCAAAACATCTTTACTATATATTTGAGTTCTAAAATGCATGTATATAGTACGTAATTGTTTATGAATATTGATATCTATGCCAGGATATGGAACTAAATATATGGATTTAGAAAGAACCATTGTACATCAAAACATTACTTACAGCTGCTTGTCTATCTCTTTCTTCCTGTTGCTTATGAAGTGCCTCTTCGGCTTTCCTTCGAGCTTCTAACTGTGCTCTCCTACAAAAATTATTAGAATTTATAAATGTGTATAACATGTATTCTTAAAAAATAAAATTAATACCTAAACACATGTATACAGGATTTAAACTCAGCCTTTCAAGCTTCCTACATCTATCCACTCTTTCTTATACAACTGATACACATACATATGAAAAAGATAAATGATCTGGTTCAGCATGAAATACGTATATTGGAGATCATTTATATTTTTTTACATGTATGTGGTCATGTGTTTCAGTTGTATAAGATGGAGTGGATAGCTGTAGGGAGTTTAAAAGTCTAAGTTAAAGTCCTGTCTAATTACATTAAATTTAGTATAGACAATATACATGTATTTAAACATTACATATTCAGCCTGTATTCTTCCCATCCCTCTTCTGTGTATTTAAATGGACATATTAAGGTACTACATGTGAGGGGTCAGGGTGAATTAAAGTCAACATCTAAAAGACAATAATATTGGCATCAACAAGGGCTTTGAATGTTCCATCCTCGGGTTTTCAATGATACGGAGAGCTGAAGAGTTGAAGGGTGAAAAAGACTGGAGCTTGTTCATTAAAGTTTGAAGATTTGCTATCTTAATATAAACTAAGACCTGATTGTATATATGTGTGAGAGATGATGATCTGGATCAACTGATGAGTGCTGGTTTAGCATGAAATACATATATTGGAAATCATTTGTCTTTTTCATATGTATGTGGTCATGTGTATCAATTGTATAAAATGGAGTAAATAGCTGTAGGAAGCTTGAAAGTCTGGGTTCAAGTCCTGTCTAATTACAAAATAAAACTGTAAACAAAGTCATGAAATCACCAGCAATTTAAAGTTCAGTAATTGATAATAAATTCTTATTTCATTTCTTTATGCACTGATTAATTAAATAAATACTCCTTTCTGATTTAGATAATATAAGTTGTCTTCAGATATATTTATATGCTATAGTTCTGAAGAAGACTGCTGGCCAGTCGAAATTGTAAGAAGGTTTTGTCAATTCATCAATAAATCATTGTATGTAAAAATTGTATAAAGAAAGTAATATTTATTTAATTGTTATATAACTGATAATAAAAATGTTATTTTACAACAATTTAATATACGTTTTTAATGTAAAACTTTTTGCAATAACAGTAATTGGTAATTAGATATTCTTATAAGAAAGGATTATTCAAAGTTAATCTGGGATAGTTAGACATCTATGAATTGACTGAACAAAAATTAAAATATGATTATACTATGATGCAATTTTCATTACTGATTGTGAAAATATTGCACCATATCTATATTGAGCTCTTACTAACTTTTATCTTTATAAATATTGAAAATTTATTTTATTAAATATAATCCTATTTTAATGCTATTAAAAAAATAGACAAATTATTAAAATAAAAAAAACAATAATTGAATAGTTACTCAACGTATTATAAAACGTTTGAACATTGGGAAGGACATAACTGTAACCATGAACTGAGAACCTTTGAGCCTACGCTCTATCGTTGCATCAAATCATATGAAATTATCAAATTGTTTATAAGTGAATATATATATATAAGTGTGTGTGTGTGCACAGTGTAGATACTGTAGCAAATAAGAGTCAGAGTTTACAAAATATGTCACAAACAAAAAAAAAAAAGCTTATATTATTCCCTATTATTGGATTTAGGTGAAGGCTTAACTGCTGATTGGTTATATTCCACAAAACCATTAAAGAATAAATTTAAGGTACATTGATCATTCTCAAAAAAGGTTCCATTTTCTGACTCAGCATTTAAATCAGTAACATAAGTTTATTTCATTTTCCAAATAAATCAGAAATTATCTATGGCATCGCATCTAAAAGGGAAAATCATACTTTACTTTCATCTTATAATCCCCTACTCTCTAAAATCATAATCTTAAATTTTGGTTCAGAATGAGAGCTTAAATTTGTATCATTGTTTGGTATATAATATATATATATACACACACACCAGAAATTAAATCTTTAAAACACAATCTGCAAGATAATGATTGCATTAAAATTATAAAATATCGTTAAAAAACTAAAATTATATTTATAAATAAAATAATTGTATGGTTAGTTATTCAGATCATGTGACAGTTGAGTACTCAAGTGACAGAGTGAATACAACTGATATATTTAACTTGAAAACTAAGTGGTTTTTTTTTTTATTTCACTTAGCTAAGAATCAATTCAACATTTTTAGTTTTAAATCCACCACTGCACACAGCACTAAACAAACAGAATATGAAAGTAAATAGATATGAATCATGATATATAAAAAAAGAGTAAGATATACAATAGAAAAAATGTATATTATAAAGTATATAAGGATTACAATTAAATTAATAATGATTGGATTTTTTTTTTTAAAAAAAAAAGGAAAACCGAATCATTTAATTAATTGCAATAAAAAAAAAAAACTTCCTTTCATTTTTTGGATTAACGTTTTTAAAATTAGCTTCGCTAATTTCAGGCAACAAAAAAAAAATTAAGTTGTAGAAATGAAAGCTACTTCTTTATATTTAGTATTTTAAAAAGTTTGAGTTTTTAATCAAAATAATAAATAGTTTGTTACTTTGGAGTCATTTGACATTAAAACATCAGGAAGGACAGATTGAATTTCAATCCAAAAACTTTAGCCCCCCCCCCCCCAGTGGAATATTAAACAAAAAAAAATTAATGTTTATCTTATTGTTTTATGAAAATTTAAAGAGCTCAGATGAAATAAAAACAACAACAAAAAATCAATATATTTTTATTCAAGAAGTTCTGTTCTATTTTTCCATTAATGATTAACTTATACTGCATGGTTTGATATAAAACATATATTATCAAAAAACTAAAATTTTGAATTATTTGAGTGAAGATTATGATCATCCAGTAATTCACATATCTTCATCTTGATAGTGAAAATGTATGCACTGTTAGAAAATGAATTAAGAAACTATCAAGCTAATACGATATGCTAAGTTTAATCCAAGATAAAAATGATAAGGAAATGGATCATCTAGGTAAATAAAAAATCTTATGGCTAGTTTATAGAGATACCATGTAATGTTCAAAAACAGGAATAAATAGTTGAGTTAGAGACTGATTCAAAAAACATTTTTTTAGTAGCCATTCAATTATGATTACCATTTCCTATGCCCCAAGCTATTCTTACAGAGGCAAAACTCTCCATACAGTAATGCCACCCAGTGCAAGTCAGAGGACCTAGATCGGGATTTTATACCTTCTTGCATCCATTGACTACTCTGATTTACACTGGGTGGTACTACTGTATGGAGAGTTTTGCCTCTTTATCAGCTATTCTATCAATGTGTTAATTATCCAATGGTGTTTTTTCATATAAGAAGAAAAAAAAATAGTAAAATATTTATAGAAAAAATTTAATGGACTAATTAGTATTACACATTTTTACATATATGTGTAGTAAGTAAAAAAAAAAATTAAATTGAGATAGAATAATGAATGGATGTATAAAAAAAAAAAAAAAAAAAGTGAGAGCCGCAACTCTTCTGTGCTCTATGATAGAAAATAAATGGCTCTTCTATAATAGGCTAAATATGCAAAGTTAAGTCTTCTTGTTATGAAGCTTGGTGAAAGCCAATTAATAATGATATTGCCTCACCTGTCGATAATAAAAAAAATGTCACAAATATTCACTATTTTGATAAAGCAGAGAAGAAGAATCTTATCCAATTAATTATGAAGGCCAAATGCTACTTTGCTGGTAAATGTATTTGGAAATCAAAAAGAAAATTTTAAACCCCTTATATATATATATAATAAATTAAACAAAATCAAATAATATGAAACTGAGCTGGAGAAATGGAACTTGGAAATGAATGAAAGCGATTTTAATTTTCCTTCGCTGCTTCATAGTTTTGACACTAGAGGGTGTTGAATTAAATATCACAGGGCATAAGGCATGGAAAATATTAGGCATCTGTTAATTAAATGTAAATGCTTATAAGCAGAAAGAGTACAAATAATGAAGTTGTGGTTAAATAAATATAAACAAAGTGATTATACAGAAAGTGAGTTCTTGGTTTTTATGCTGGGTTTGGAAAAAGATAAGAAAGGTCTAGATATAAAGGCCATAGAGTGGACAAAGATGATGATGTGGAAATGGGATGGAGCAAGATAGAGAAGTATATGGGAAAAACAGAGTGGTAAATGGAAAGGAAAAAGGTGGCTAACAGGTTTCTCTGGGCCTAGTGACTGAGAGATTCCTGACTCCAATAAAGTTGAAGCCATCATGCATCGCATTGCATTTAAATTAATAGTTTATTTTTCTATTTATATTTCATATATATTTTAATAACTGCACTCAAATATTTGCAGTAAGTGATAAGCGAATTTTATTATTCTCTGGTGCAGATTTAATTTCTGATATTTTGACGGCTATCTAAGATAAAATAAACAGATTAATCTTTATATACACTGCATATATTACAGCTACAACTTCGGTTGATAAGGTTCTACAAATACTTATAACAAACAAAATAGATACCATATCACTTTCTATAGTGCTAAATCTTTAAAAAAAATTTGAATACAGGAAATATGTCTTACTGAGGCAACCTATTGGTTTATTATCTATGACAATGTATAAAATCCTTTACACTAAGAAAGACTACCAACTTGGTAATGTAGAAAGATTGTTTTAGGTTTTACCATAACTGATGAGTCTGCAACCGTTTGATATCATAGAAGCACCTAGAATGTTCTATTACAGAATATTGTATCTAGTAATGTTTCAAGATTTAGCATTATAGAGGGAGTATGTGTATTTCTATTATAAAATGAAAAAACTATTTTTTAAAATATAAAAAAAAATCTATTATCTACTTTTTCCGTAATTCTTCCTCTTCCTGCTGTTTACGTTCTTCTTCTTCTTTCTTTTTCCGTTCTCGCTCCATTTCTTCCTGAATTTTTCTTAAGCGTTCTTGCTCTTCTTGAACTTTTTGCTGTTCTAAGCGTTTTTTTAAATTTAATAGTTGTGCATCAAAGGCTGCCGTAAGATTTGTATATTCACGTTCTATTTCTTGTCGAGAAATATTGGTAGTCTGAAAAACAAATAAAACAAAGTCAAATTAATACAAAATAAACATACACTTCCATATGAAATAATTCATATATATCATCGTTCTCATCATCATCAACTATTACCATTCCACTGCAGGATGAAGGCCTCTCCAAGCTTATATACATATTGGCTTACTTATTTGGTTTGGTGTTTAGAGTGTTCGTCACTGCTTAAGATATATTAAGGACAATGTATATTTAAATAACTATAAATTCAAGTACAAAATTAAAATTAACCAAGATATTATTAAAACTCTAAATGAAACATTCTAAATTTGAACTATAAAGGCAGAGTAAACACTTACTTCTTTTAACTATCTTTTTTTTAAAATCACTTTCACCCAATAATTTAACATGTATAAAAAATTCCCACACTTAACACAACAGAAGAAATATGTAAAGAATTATTTAGTTATAGTTTAAATTTAGATAATTAAATTTGGTATTTTAATAATATCTTAATTAATTTATTTTTCATATTTTATTTATCATACTTAAATATTTGTTGTCTTTATATATCTATAATAAATTAGAAAGAGGTAATTGCTAAGCAATTATAAACAAGTAATTTGTAGTTGAATTGGACGGAATCAATACCCATATGGATATATATGTTGAATTATTGGGACAAGGTATGAAAAGTAGCTAAAAGAACAAATTTTTTTATTCTACCTTTATAATTTAAATTTAGATCATTTAATTTATAGAGTTTTAATAATATCTCAGTTAATTTAAAATTTGCAATTATTTGTAGTTAAATATATATTATATTTATAGATCTGTGAAAAACTAGAAAAAGATGGGAAAAGGTGTAACCATCTTTTTCTAGTCGATGCTTAGCAATTATAAATAAGTTGTTGAAAAAGAACTAAACTGTGGGATTGATAGGTAGGTAGATATAATTCTTTTTTAATATGTTATCAATAACTAGCAAGCTTTAATTGCAGTCACAGCATAGTGGTAAATTGATGGACTTGAATTAAACTTTTCTGGGTCAATATCAACATGAACTTTCAAGCATCTAACCATTCAATTATTTTTGTGCTTTTCCTGTTTGGTTTAATGCAGTAATAAAGTAGTGGAATTGTAAACTAAAGGTTTCTGGATTTCACTTTCAATCTTTTGCTTCAGTGTTTAAACATCACGACCTTTTGAGCAACTAATCGGACAATTATTTATTTTATTTTAGTACACACACATTCATATATACATATAATCTGCTAACAGTTTGTACATAAATTTAGAAAGTCTTTGACCAATATGTAAAACTAAATATATGTGCATATTTGAATACAAGTATAGTATATACTTAACTTTAGATGTAATTAAAGGGGAACTGATCACAGATTTTCAAGCTCCCTTACAGATGGCTAAAGAATTGGAGGGTGGAGAAGATTGAAACCTGTCCCTTAAAGTTTGAAGAATTGCTATCTTAATATAAACTGAGCACTGATTATATACATGTGTGGGAGAGGGTAATCTGAACCAACTGACGAGTGCTGGTTCAGCAAAAAAATACATTTATTGGAGATCATTTATTTTTTTCACATGTATGTGGTCATATGAATCGAATATATGATGGAGTAGATAGCTGAAGGAAGCTTACAAGTCTGTGTTCAAATCCCCTCTAATTATATGTATATGTAAAAAAATGTATACACAAAATATACATGTATATAATTATGATGTACATCCAATTGTTTTACCTTAATTGTCATTATAAGATTATCAATTTTTTTTTCCAATTCTCGTACTTGGAGTGTATTAGAATCCTTTCCAACTTTTAACTGATCAATAATAATCTGACTTAAATTCAATTGCTTCTGAAGAGCTTTCACTTTCCGTAAACCTTGAATACTATAAAAGAAATCTATATTTTATAAGCAATATATATAATGTTATAAGAAGTTTTTAAATTAATATTTAAATGTTTTCTAAAAATTCTAAACATTTTTTGATACTTATTTTAAATAATTTTTTTTTTGGCTAGAGGTATTTAATATTGTTATATGTCATCAAGTTGGCAAAGATTCCAAGCATCATATAAATGGCATTATGCTTCTTCGTAAAATTTTCAACATATTTTCAGTCATAGCTTTACATTGTTTTCTTCAATATAGTTTAAAATATTTTGTTGTTAATAAGAATAAACATTGATGTCATTTTATATTAATTGTAATTTTAATTAATAATACCTTTCTTTTTCCACTTTATACAATGCAAACATATTCTTCAAATAGTTTTATTTCTTTACAGTTTCAACTGTCCAGCAGTATTCTTCAGTGCTTTTTTTTTTTAGCTGCAAACTTCTATTTAAAAAAAGCTCTGAAGATCACTCAACAGTCAAAACTGTAATCAAATAAAATTATTTAAAGAATATAATGTTTGCTTTGTATAAAGTGGAAAAAGAAAAGATTATTAATTATAATTATAATAGAGGGCTCCACTCCTATGCCTATGTCACTGACAAATTCTTTTTCTTTTTTTTTTCAAAGAAAAAAAATAAAACACTAATTATGATTTTATTCTTTTTTACATTTAACATGCACACACATTTTATTCAATTTGCTAATTGATACCAGAGCAAATTTACTATTAAATAAATAATTATTAATATTTTTTTTTACTACAGCTTCTGCTTAAAGATTTTATTTTACCCACATGATATATATTAGAATCTTAAAACTGTTCACAATAAAGCATTGTTTGTCTGTGGAGAAATTCAAGTTCTATTTTCCCTTGATAAGTAAGTCCATAACGATTTCATGAAATGAAACTTTTTTTCTTTAACATATATTTAATTGTCCAGAGCAATTTTATTATTAAATTAACACTTTTTCAAAAAACTGTAGTTTTTATTGTAGATGTTCTCTTCTGCCAGATTTTTAACAGTTTTTTTTTTTTTATAAAGGAGGCCACTTTAGTGGCTTATTAACAATTTACATCTGGGTTTTTTAGTGAACTAAATCATTTGGTATTGCTACCATTTCACTTACTATTTTATATATATGGAATAGATATGTCTAATCAATGCATAGACTATAAAGAAACAGAGAGAATAATCATTTTATATCATTTCTACAAATATAAATATTATCTTATTCTTCTCTTTCACTTTCTTTGCATATCTTTATATATTCATATATATATATATATTGTTTTTCTGAAGGTTTGTAATGATGGTGTACTAGCTGTATTTTTTATATTGGACTATTTCCATCATATAATATGTGTGTTGACTGTCTTTAGAAAAGTTTTAATTTTTAGTTAAATATTCCAAATGCATTCAACTGTTAGTAATATCACAGCAAACAGGTTAGTATATGCACTAACTATTGCTTGTAATACTTCTTTCTTATACACTTCAATACAAACAAATTTTCTTAAAAAACATCTTTATTTTCCTTACAGTTTAAAGCAGAGGTCTAATAAAGTCCTGATGAAGACTGCTGGACAATCGAAACTGTAAGGAAAATAAAGAAGTTTTTTAAGAAAATTTGTTTGCATTGAAGTGTATTTATCATTCTATCCTTTTCAGAAACCAGTCGGATAGCAAAAAATAAAACTAGTATACAATTATGTCATTTTACATATAATTATTTGTTAATACAAATTAACCAATAGTGAAAAAAGAGTGTTAGTATAATTACATAAATTATAGTTAATGATGACAAAAGCAAACTTCATATTCCTTTATAGAGTTCCATTAATTAATTCTACACTAAGAGTTCAGAATTTTACACTGCTATTTACATTATAGAGACCTTAGTAATAGTTTATCTATTTACAACTCCAGTGACAAATGCTTATTCTGTCTGCTGATCTACTATTGCGCTTCATGCTAGACTCAGAAAAAAAACATCTAGGCTTCTTATAAGTCAGTTTATCATGCACAATTACAGATACATAAAAATTTGTAAGAGGGAAAAAAAAGTTACCTCTTTAGGTTCATTATCTTCCAATGTACAAACACTGCAGTCCTTCTCCCACCCTAGAAATAAATAATCTATTCAACAAACATAATCTTTAAACTTAATCGGTGGTTGTTGTATTCTAGATGCTTTAGAGATTTTCTCCCTATCTTCAACTGTGATATGAGTTGGTTCTGGTTGTTGTTGTTCACACACAACTTCCTCCTTTTTATCTGTCTCTAGATCGAGATCACCACTAGAAGCAGGTTCAATCACATTCTTTTTATTCATTGTCTTCAGGAAATAAATTTAGGTAAACATCTGGTATAGGATTTTCATAGCAATTGCAAAGGTGTAACATGTTAAGGTGATTAGCCTGTTTCCTGAATTTCTTGCCATTTTGTAAATTCACAAGACATATTTGACTTGACAATATTTGTGTTATAACCCCAGGGATCCATTTATGTTTTAGCAAGTCATGTACCCAATTTTTTTCACCTGGTAAAAATTTTGCAGCTTGAGGAATTTTTTTACCCTTAGCACTGACAGGTAACAACTGTGATAAATGTGCACAAAAAGAGTGACACATTAATAACTCTGCTGGAGTCTTTCCAGTTGTCATATTAGGTGTAAAATGTTGCATATATATGGCTTGTACTAAAGCTTCAGACATGGTTTTTATATCTAATTTTCTTTTAGTTTAGATGTTGAACTGCTTACTCTGCAATGCCATTATTTTCAGGATGGTACAGAGATGTAACATGTTTTATTTCTCTGTTTCCCAAGAAATCTATAAAAATTATTGATGTAAAGCCAGTACCATTATCAGTTACAATTAATCAGGGTAGCCATGTGTAGCAAATAACTAATTTAAAATACTGATAATACATTCAGTGCAGATATTCCTAACCAATCTAATCTCAGTCCAACATGAATAAGCATCTACCAAAAGAAGTATTAAATGTCCATTAAATAGAACGTGGTATAAATGAATGCTTGTCCATGGAGAAGTAGGTTTTCCCCATGTTTCCACTTGTTTGGATGGTAGCTTGGCTATCTGATGACAATTAGAACATTTTTTAACTAAGTTCTCAATATCATTAGTCAAATGAGGCCACCACACATATAATCTAGCAAGCACCTTCATTCCTATTATTCCCAGATGCCCATGATGTAATAGATTTAACACGTGGGTTTTACTATCAGTAGGAACAAACGTGATAATTATTCAAAATACAGCCATTATAAACAGAGAGTCCATCTCTTGCAGTCCAAAACACTTTATTTACTACTGCAGAGCATTTCTTTGGCCACCCATATTTTATCCACTGCACCTTTATCTCTCTTTGTCTAATCTGCTATGACTGCACTGTGTACTTTTTTGGAATTCACTGCATTAATATAATTTATTTCTTTAATTAGAAATACCTTTTCCTTACTATCAAGTAATCTGGAAAAAACATCAGTGCGTCCAATCTTATTTTCCAGTTTATAGATCAATTGAAAATCATAATGATAATATATTTACCCATCATAACAGAAGCTGACTTGAATGCTCAAGGATTTTTTTCTCAGAGCCAACAATTCCTGTTAGAAGTCGATGATTGGTGAAAATGGTAAAACTCCACATACTGATGGAACTTCTTATCTGCAAAAACCACTGCCAGCACCTCTTTATCTGTTTGGCTATAATTTTTTTTAGAAAAATTCAGGACACTAGAGACATAAACAATTAGACATTCACCTTCATAGCATCGTTAAAAATTTACAGCTCCAACACCACATTCAGATGTGTCAGTAGTAACACTAACATCTAAATCACTATAGTAATGTACCAATAGTGCCTCTGAAGTCAATAAATCTTTTGCCATTTAAATGCCTTGTCTTGTTCATTATTCCAAGCACAACATTGTTTTTTTAAAATAGTTGATACAATGGAAATAATAAATGCGATTTTCCTTTCAGAAAGCTTTCATAAAAATTGAGCAAGTCCTAGAAATGCTTGTAGTTCTTTTATATTTTTAGGGTTCTCCCCATTCCTTATATCTTTTACTTTGTCTGGATCTGAATGAAAACCTTTAGCATTGCTATTAGTTACAGTTTTGATAGGTGATTTCCTTCATTTTCCCTCTCCCCAAGATGTATAATCTGGGATTTTCTCAGCTGATTCACTCTCCTTGGAATATCAAACTGTGGTTAAGTGCCCTCTAGTGTTACAAATTCTGCATAATTTGTCTTTATGCCTGCAAATATTTTTTACATGTCCCGATTACCCATAGCAAGTACATTTTTGTTGTTTAATCCACCTACTGGGAATCAGGATGTTCTTTTTGGTTTTTTTCTTTAATGAATGAAATCTTTTCAAGAGATTGAGACCTGGTATATTCTGATGCTATATATAGCATGGCTTCTTATGCGACCCATTTATCCATGGTACTTTTATACGTTTAATCCGGATCACTCAATAAAATCTTTCTAAAATTATTGTCAGTCATCCCATACAAGAATTGCTCCAGTAGAGAGTCATTAATTTCTGGACCAAAATCACAGTCTTTAGCTAACTTTCTTAATACTAAATTGAAGTCCACATATTTTTCCTGTGACAACTGCATCCTATTTCTAAGTCTAAGCCATGCTATTTATTTTGAAAATTTTGGAGCACCATTTTATTTAACATTTGTATAAATTCTTGATATAATAGGTCTTCTGGATGTTTTGCATCAATAAACCTATTAGCCAATTGAACAATGTCTTGTCCCACAAAATACAGAAGTGTGGGGATTTTATAACCGTCATCATCATTTTTGTTTATAAACATATATTCCACCTGTTTAATATAACTTTTCCATGAATTAATGTTATTTATATTGAACTCATGAATTTCTGAATTAAAAGCTGCTATAATCTATTAATTTCTTCTACTGAGGTTACAAAGTGCATCACTCTACTTATGGTTTCCACACTGTCAACTGCACCACACTGCTATGTCTGAGGGTTTCTACTTTTCAGAAAATCAGTCAGATAGTGAAAAATAAAACTAGTATTCAACTGTATCATTTTATATATAATTATTTATTAATACAAATTAACCAATAATGAAAGAAGAGTGTTAGTATAATTACATAAATTATAGTTAATGACAACAAAAGCAAATTTTATGTTGCTTTATAGAGTCCAATTAATTTCTTATTACTACACTCAGAGTTCAGTATTTTACACAATTTCACTCCTGCTATTTACATTATAGTGATCTTAGAAATAGTTTATCCATTTACAGCTCCATTAACAGATGCTTATTCTGTCTGCAATTCTACTATTGCGCTTCACATTAGACTGCTAGACTGTTCAGAAAAAAAACAACAACTAGGCTTTTTATAATTCAGTTTATCATGCACAATTACAGGTATGTAAAAATTGTAGCAGCGCCCTCTTTTATCTATTTCATAGAGTAAATAATACACAACACGTGTGTTAAGTAGAGAGAGAGAAAAGTACTTCTTTAAGTTCATTATCTCCTAATGCACAAACACTGCAGGCATAAAGTCTATTTACAGATACTTCAGACTTTAATTAAAGAGAAGCCTGAGCCATTTTACATCACAACAAAATAAAATTAAGAACATTGATCGTAATTAAAATTAATATTTTTTTCGCCAATAATTATTATTAATTAGATCCTTTAAAATGGGTACTTACCGGGGTTTATACTTTTTAACAGCCAACCACATCCTAACTGTTTTCTGAATTTTGATTATTTGTTTCCTCCTCCAGATAATTTTATTTTTCACTTAAAAAAAAAAAAATTGAAAATATATCATGCTAACTTATATAAAATATAATAAATAATTCATAAAAATAAAATCACTTGATATAATACAATGCAAGTAAAGTATTTACTTTTTATTCTTTAGAGAATGTTTTACCCCTTGAATGCTTATAATTAAATAGTGATAATAAACTACTTATCAAATAAATAGTCATTAAAAATCAGTCAACTTTTAGACAATCCCAATATCAATACAATCAACAATTTCAAACTATTGTCAAGACAACCTTTTATAGATACTAAAGATTGCAATTTGACCACAGAAAGTGAAATATTTGATACAAAGAAGTTTAAATAAATCTCTTTAAACAAATAAATATAACCTATTTTGAATAAAGACTAATAAATAGTCCATTATAAAACTGCAATTATAAATTTCAAATTGCACCAAAGTATTACTTAAATAAGTGTAATGCTCAAGGGTTTGTAAGTAATTATTAAAAACCAGTTAACATTTAGACAATTGAATATCAATACAATTAACAATTTCAAACTGTTGTCAAGGCAACCTTCTTTTAACAATAAAGGTGGAATCCCATATTTATTTATGGTTCAATATACTACTACAGAAATTGAAATTATTGATACAAAAAAGTTTAAATAAACTTTCTTAAACACGTAAATATAACCTATTTTGAATACAGACTAATAAATAATCAATTATAACATTATAAACTGCAATTATAAAGTTTCAAATAAACAGCTACATAACTTAATGAATAAACAAAATTAAGTGCCTTCAATTCAATAACAATTGCTGATTATTAAATCACAATTCTCCAGAATATTCTATGCCTGTTTGGTTTTTACATTTTTATTACCATGTGCATTGTTGGAATGGTGGAATATATTTATGTTTTGCTCTTCACCTTTCAATATCACCTCTTATAATATATTAGAACTATTTATGTTCTTTCAAATAAATGTTTAAATATGTCTTGAAAAAGGTCATAGGTGTATTTCTTCATCAACAATTAAGAATTAAAAATTATTTAAATCAAATATAATTCACCATATGATTTAGAGATTCACCAGATATCTATATGGCATTATGAGTGTGTGATCAAAAATGTTATTAGATAAAGACTTTTGAAGAAATTCACGTAACAATTTTTCAAACAAAAATCCATATCTAAAACATCAATGGACGATGATATATTATAAAAACAGAAAATATTGCAAAGAATATTTTAGAAGGTACCATAATCATATCAGTATAAGATCATGCTATTATAGAAAATCTATACATGAAGAAGTCCAATAATTTACAAAATTATGAAAGTAAACAGGTGATAGAAAATTAAGCTGAATGGAATAAAAATATTGGGACTCTACTTTTCACATAAAGAGTTAAAAGGGTAATAATAAAAATTAAAATTATTGTAAAATCATCATCATCATTTTCTAACTACTATCAATCCATTTGCACAGAGTAAATATCTTCAAGTTTAATCCAGTTTATCCAAAACTTTCTTTTTTCATATCACTCCAGTAAATATCCTTATTCCATCCATCCATCTTATACATGATCTTCTTCCAGATCTTTTACAATCTCTTATTTGACCAAAAATTTCTTTTTTTATATCATTCCTGCAAACATCCTTATTCCATCCATCCATCTTATACATGATCATCTTCTAGATATTTTACAATCTCTTAGAATCCAGTTTAAAATTTCATCTGTTTATTTATTGTAATTTTATATAGCAACAGAAGTGATTAGATTATGTAATGAAAGTAAGAAGATTAACATTGATGAAAATGTTTGGCAGAATAATTCCAAGACATCTAGACGTTTTAAACAGTTTTATGAAAAATATTTGGCAATTTAAAATGAAAAGCTAAGATAATAAAAATAAATAGTCATCCTAGATTTTGCAGACAATCGTGGCTATTTTTATAAATAATGCTTCAGAATTTCCTGAAATGTTAGAAGATTTAGCAAGAAAGTAAGACCATAGACAAATCCTAAAAAAGAATAATGCTCAATAGTTTATACATACAGAGAAAATAAAAGATTGAGTATAATGAATAAGAGAAAGTTAGCAACTACAAATACTTCAGGAAAATTATTAATACAAATGGAAGTATAGACAGATGAAATTAATCACAGAATTATACTCGGAATGTTTTTGTTAGAAGTAACTTAATATTAAAGAAAATATGCCTATGGGTTTGAAAAGTATTTTAAGGTAATTCATACAAATAGATCTAAGACTCAGACACTTAAAAGAAAAGCAATGCAGAATTTAGACCCCACTACAAAGTATAGAGAGATGTATGTTGGAAGCAATAAGAATGGATCAAAAGCAAAGTAAAGACTGAAACAAAAAAGCAAACAGATATCTGTGTAAAATATTCATTTTACAGATAATTTCTAGTGATAAAATTAAAAGAATGATGTTTGCAAAAGGTATTCCCAATTGTCACACTTTATAGGCATCAAAATATTTTTTAGTCTATTTTTCAATGTCCAACTTTCACAATTGTAGTTTGCAGAAAACACAATTTCTTAAACAATTCTGATCTTGATTTTCAAAGATATACAAATAATATCTTTTTTTGAACAATTCTAATTCTGATTTTAAAATATGTCTTTACATCTAAAGATTCTTTTTCAAGAAATTTTATTTGCAACTCTGTGATATATTTCCTGGCTCTTCAATATTTTACTGCGGATAAATAAACATAATTCAAAATGGTTTTAAATGAAATCCTGAATTCAAAAAGCTTTTCCTACCAAAAATAAACAAATGTTTTAAGAAGTAAAACTGAAAAATGAAAGAAAATTAAATGAATGTATAATTTGTTTAATGTTTGAAGAAAATGTGCTGATGAATAAGATTTTATAATATCTAAACAGGTATATCTTAATTATTGTCTCTTGCCATCTAAAGATTTTTTATTTTAAACTTTTTAATCCCATATTTAGACATAATGATATGAATTGTAGACACAAGTTCTAATAATTTCTGAAGCTACAAACATCAAGAGGAATCGCAGATTTATTGGATGGAAGTGATGCTGTCACATTGGATCTTATCCATTATCTAACCTCTGGAACAAGTAATTATCATTAACTAAATAAATTTAATTATGAAATAAAAATGATTTATAATTAACATTAATAAACATTACATGATCACCATTGTTTATGCTTACAGATGCTGTTTACACATAGGCAAAGCTCTCCATATAGTAGCATCAGTGCAAGCCAGAGTAATCAATGGATGCAGAAAGATTTGAGCATCAAATCCTTATTTAGTGCTTACTCATTGCATATCCCCAGCCTAGTTTCTAGCTTCTGAATTTCATCGGTGAGAAGCCTTGGATCTGAGAGCACTGGAAGGTTGCATTAGATCCTAAGATCTAGATGCAGTGATCTCAGATCCTGGCTCTTCACTGATGAAAACTGTAAGCTAGAAACTAGTCTAGGGATATTGGATGAGTAAGCACTAGATAAACGTTTTATACACAAACCTTTCTGCATCTATTGATTACTCTGACTAGCATTGAATTGTGCTACTATATGGAGAGTTTTGCCTCTGGGTTAACATTAATAAATTTACAATTATTATTACATTACATTCCTACTTTTTATTTTTAATTTTAAACCTATCTGTTATACTTACATTTAATTACCACAAGACAACACCACTGTGTTTTCTTCCACCGTGAATGAATCAACCAACGTTTTACTTTTTTAATTAATTCTTCCAAATTTTCAGGCTCTGATTTCATAATCTGGTCAAATTCAGCAAATTTGCCTGGACGGAAAAATACTTTAGTCAGGCCAAATTTAAAGTCATTTTCATTTAAACCCAAAGCTTGAAACAAACACTGAAATAAAGTCATCAATATAAAATATTTTTTTAATTATTTATAACAATTCTGCATATTATAGTAACAAGTTCATTTTTTTAACATCATATATAAATTTCAATATTTTTAGCATCAAACAATCGAATCTCCCTCTAGTAAGCTCATTATGAATTAAAATAAAATTTATTGCATTATGGTAACCAATTTTTTATTGTAGGCCAAAACAGTACAAAATTTATATACCAAATTTCAAGAGAATCCTCTCCATCGGCTGCACACTTGTTGCAAAAGTTATGTTTTTTTCATAACATTTTTTTTTTTTGAAATTGTAAAATTCAATAGTAATCCTATTTGCAGTAAAATGAGAAATATTAAATAAATTAAAAAAACATTATGACATATAATTTATTTAAGTCATATTCAATTAAATAACACAGTATTTGTACTAAGGAAATAAATAAATAATTATTTATTCATGCAATCTGTTCCTGATTTGCATAATTAATGTATTTCACAAAATTTTAACATTAATCAATTTACGATAAGCTGCAAAAAATTATAATTTTTTTAAGTTATTGAATGCTTTTATTTGCAGAGAGCTATCAATCTATATAATATAATTATTAAAAAAACACCCACTTTAATCAATAAGATAAAAGAAACTCTTCACTTTATTGCCATGTGGTGTAAACTAAAATTATGACACACTTCACTGACAAAGACAAAAATCTAGAAACCAATCTGAGAAGAGGGGTTTGAATACTAAGCATAGTTATACATGCATTTTGTAAACAAAGGCAAAACTCCCCATACAGTAGTGCCACCCTGTGCCAAACAGAGTAATCAATGGATGCCAGAAGGCTTGTGCATAAAATCCTTATCTAGTGCCTACTCATCCAATATCCCCAGACTAGTTTCTGGCTTGTGACCATCATCAGTGAGGAGCCTTGGATCTGAGAGCACTGCACCTAGATCTTAGGATCTAATGCAACCCTCCAGCAGCCACCTTTTAACTCTACTTTACTACAAAACTATGAGAATGAAATTGAAAACATTGTTAATATCTTCAATCTAAGCTCAATAGCTTATATAGTCATATGGGTCTGAACTCAATTCAGCACTACTGTATGGGGAGTTTTGCTTTTGTTTACAACAAATTATGTGCTAGTATAGAGATGGTGATCATGTGATGTTTGACATTTTGTAAACACTGATTACTTTAACTTATACTGGATGGCAGTAAAGTGGAAAGCTTTTGTCAAAACATATATTATTTAAAACATATTTCTAATGGTATTTTTAAAAAAACAATAGCCGATCTCTATAACTATTCAGTAAGGATTAATTAATAGGTATTCAGCCAATATAAATTAGAAGGTAAAGATCCTTTCTTAATTTGGTTTGGTCACATGATTGGGAAAGCACTGACCATAAAATCATTATAAAATAGGTTTTACCAATAATTAAGAAAGTATTATACTCACAGAGTCTGTGGGTCAATAAAAGATTAACTTTATCTTTCTTCTAATAAGGTTACTTATGATTGTAAATTTTTTAAATAAAATTGAGTTACAAATCAGATAATATGAATTAACTTATTAAACTTGTGATAATAAAATATATATATATAAAGTTTTTTTTTGGAACTTTCACATAAATCAACATATATGTAATATTTTAAATACAAATACATTTTATATATCTGGAGTCAAGATGTAATATAGGGAATTTGAACACAGACTTTCGAGCTCCTTCAGCCATCCATTCTATCTCATACAGCCGATACTCATGACTACACACATGTGAAAAAGATAAATGATCTCCAATATATGTATTTTGTACTGAACCAGCATATCATCAGTTGTTCCAGATCATCATCTCCCGCACATATATAATTACAGTTTATATATATATGGATGTGTGGGAGATGATGATCTGGACCAACTGATGAATGTTGTTTCAGCATGAAATATGTACATTGGAGATAATTTATCTTTTTCATGTGTGTAATCACATGTATCAGTTGTATGAGATAGAATGGATGGCTGAAGGAAGTTTGAAAGTCTGTGTTCACATCCTGTATATATATATATTATTGAATAGTTTAATTAGTCAAAAAAGATTAAAAAGTTTCTTACTCTACAAAACAGGCGAGGATCTAATCTGACAAGATCTTTTGGCATATATGACTTGTACATCCTGTAGAGTTCGCTAAAAGCTGTTCGAGATGGATATCCCTGCTGCATGAGTTCCAGAACCGAAGTCATCCCTACCACACATTTATTGTTAATTAAAATAAAGGAAATTTGCAACAAAAACAAAAATATATAGGTATTTTTCTAATTTATCAAGGTTACCTGAGCACTGGAGCTGGCTCAGAATCTGCGCCCCTTCAAATAAATGATCCACCATCTTTAAATTAGGCTTAATACATCGCACAAAGCTAGTCCCCTAGAGAGAGCAGAAAATAATAATTACATCACAATTTATTTCACAGAGGATGTTGCTGAGTTTTTCTAACCATGTGGATAGGATAAAACTACCAGTAAATTACTAATACAATAAAAGATATACTTACAGTGCTATTTAATTTATCCATTAATTGTTTTAACTGTGTACGGAATTTTGAACCAACACTAATAAAGTTAAGTTTTCCTTTACTAGCCTTGAAGTTTGAATCTTCTTCAAACAAAGATTTTAAAAATAAATTTTTGCTATCTTGAATTAAAAACTCCAGAGATGTATGAAGGGCATCATTATTCTTATCCAGAAATTGAACCTGAAATATAAGTTTAAGCAATATTTTTAATATATACCCCTTTTTTGTTTACAAAATGATATAATGCCATTAAATAAATCATGAGCTACTATTTTTACCTCTTAATTAAGCATTTAATAGCAAGATAAATTGAAAAATGATAGAAAAATTTCAAGTATAATTTGAACATTCAACCTGAACAAGTTTCATCAGAACTACCATTCGTAATCTAATAACTACAAGCAATCTATAAAATAGCTTCAATGGGTCCATTTTCAGTTCAAAATATAGAGAATCAGCAGAAATGGATATAGTATTCAATATAATACTTTAAACAGTAAGAAAATAGTAATAAATAAATTAAACAAGAAAACATAAAAATTAAGAAAACAACAAACTAAGAAAACTCTCAAATTTTAATTATGTATAACAAAACATAGTTTGGGAAATGCATTATAAAATCAATTACAAAATTAATTTTATCTACATTTTAATAATAATAATAATAATAATATTAAAATGTAGACAAAATTAATTTTATTGTGGCTATATTGTACATCATATCTCAAAAACCCTCAATTTAATTCTTTCAGGGCTGTTTCTGATAGCAGTGAAAAGCAGGATTCCAAAAAAGTCAAAGCACCTTTCCATCACTGCACCTTTCATTCTCTAAATTCATTTCTTTAGTCCTTTAATATCCCTACCATTACTATCTCAATTTGACAGTTAATCACTTTTAAATTTTTAATCATTGGTGAGTAATATTTACTAAGGCAATAAACCTCAAATCATGTGCACTTGAAAATGCGAAGATAGGGACCTCTACAGGTCTTAACCACAAGCTTATGCCTTGGAAGAAAAGAGGGGAACCCTTCTTTACTTCAACCTACTTTCTATATAAATAGGTGAAGTTGAAGCAGTTAGATCTGAGAGCGTGAAGCTATTCAATACTTCACTGATTAAGACCACAATTCCTATTACACATTATTACTCATGAAATCTTTCAATTTACGAGTCAATGGAAAGATCTTATAGTTAGAAATTTATTACGATAATTTAAAGTTGTAATTATAAATTTATTTAACACACATTGATAACGTAAGTAATATTTACTAAGGCAATAAACCTCAAATCGTGTGCGCTTTCCATAATACCTCATAGTTGTCTTCTGAAGTACTATACTTTGGCATTTGGAATCAAATATTTTACGAGAGATTATTTAGCCAATGAAAAATAATTAATCAGCATCTGTAAATACAATAATGAGTTTTACCGCAATCACGTTTCTTTTTTATTTGAAGACAAATTCTATTTATTATACTTCAGGGCTGCCATCTATTGTAAACTTGAGCAATCAATAGATGCTAAATGTACTGCTATTTAAATCCACCCAGAACTGTTCTATACACATACTCAGAGTAATTTCTGGATTAAGGCCTTTATCAGAAACTGGTCCTGGGAAATGGATAAGATAGCATTGGGTAAGGATTAATAAACCCTACATTTAGCATCTACTATTTACTCACATTCACAATAGATGGCAGTGCTAAGGTGGCATAAAGTAAATTCTCGAAATGTATTATATAAACTGAGGTCACAATACTTTTTTTTTTGTTTTGTATTTCTTAGGTATCAATTTCTCAGATTGGATACAGCAAAAAAAAAAATGCTGAATGAAGTATCTACTGATGATTATGTTACATCACTTTTCTGGAATGTTTGCAATTTTCTTTACTATTTTCTATTTTTAACAGTTTCTATCCAAGTTCCATGGATGTAATTGAGTTTTCCATTCTAAAACACTTAACTATTTAAGTACCTTAAGTTTAATAAAATAATGAAGGTATTGACTCAAAAACTAAAGAGTTCTTAGATTGATTCCTACATATAAAAAATAAAAACAGTTTCAGTTTGCTCAATGCTTAGAATTAATGTCATCAATATATTATCAAAGGGCATTCGACCATTTGAGCAAATGATCATATCGTTGTTTTTTAATGAGACTCATATGATTGATATCAATTTTGATTTCATCCTTATTTTTCCAAATTTTGCTCCTTTTATAATGGTAACTTACTTTCATTTCAACATCAAAGATATAATTCTTTGGCATCAAATATAAGAAAATAAAGTTTTGCTTATTCCTGTCGGATATAATTTTAATTCATGATGAGCAAAATAGTTTTCATTTACACAAATTATAAATCTTCAATAAAATGCCTAAATATATTTCTTATTTTGCATCATTTATATAAAACTGATATTTATTAAAATTCATGGTTCTGAATAAGCATTTTCTGTGAGCAATGTAAATATATAAACCATATGTTACATATGCTTAAAGTTGCTTTTATAACATATAATAACAACATTCCACTCTTCTTACATTAAAGCAAAACATATTTATTATTCCTTATAGTTTCGACTGTTCCTAGCAGTCTTCATCAGTAGAGAATAAGATCTGATGAAGACTGCTATGAACAGTCAAAACTGTAAAGAATAATAGATATATTTTGCTTTAAAGTTTAAGAAGAATGGAATGTTGTTATTATATCTTATATAAAAAAAAGCAAAAATAATGAAGGAAAGAGGAAGAGAAAATATTGAAAATTATATTACAATATAAGGTTTCTTTTATAAAATATATTTCTGTTAACAAATATATGATGTAAAAGATGTCAGAATATATTCTGTTAAGAAGGCAATCAACTATCACAGGCAATGATCAGGTATTATGGCTTAGTCTTGGTGAACTATTTAATATACATCCAAGCAGGATCTCAGTTTACATACTTATTTTAAGAAATCTCATAATAAGAACTTTGAAAGCCTTTCAAATCTATAAAGTTAGGAAAACATCTAAATCTTAAATGTTTTTCAAACATTACCACTGAATTATTCATATTCATTAATTAAATGTAATATTCAGTTTTTTAAAAACATCTTTGTAAAATATTTAATGTTTTTTAAAAAGTGAATCTAAATGAATTTTCTAGTTAAAGCAAAATGTCAATAAAATTAAAGTGCTTACTGTTCGATAGCAAACAGCACCAGCAAAGTGATGAATAAGAAATCCTTCATCATCTCTCAAATCTCGATGATCTCTCAACTTAGATCTTCTAGGAACCTAAAATAAAAAGCATATAATTTTATTTATATAGTTTGAAACATCAGATGTACTATTATAATTTGTAATAAGTTCCTAAGATGCTTGAATAAATTGTACAAAAAAAATAATAAGTAACAGATGTGATGATACAAGTATTACTAGTAGATTATAACATTCCACCACTTCTACGAATGTTTTATTGCAAATTTTTATTACCCCTATATATATATTTAAATAAAGGTTTTCACAGAAACAAAATATGAACACAATTTTCAGGTTCTTCCATGTTTGTAGTTGCTTATTATCATTATAGAATTATCCTGGAAAGTTTAATATAATTATACAGTGGTGAACTCAAAAGCTAAAAAACTCTAGTTTTAGTTCTATTCTGGTATATCCATGGGTGATCCTCTACCACCAGCTGAATATAACCCAACATTGAATTTAAATAAATACTCAATTCAGAGAATCAACTTAATTAAAATTTATTAACTCTAAATATATATATATATAATAGTGTGTACAACTTAAACATTACATTACTAAACATCATATGATCACCATCTCCTCACTGACGAAGGTCACAAGCCAGAAACTAGTCTGGGGATATTGGATGAGTAGGCACTAGATAGGGATTTTATGCACAAGCCTTTTGGCACAAAATTGATTACTCTGTTTGGCACAGGGTGGCCCTACTGTATGGAGAGTTTTGCCTTGTTTAAACATTACATCTAGCTGTTCTGGTTGTTCTAATGTTAAAGTCTTTTATCATATAATTTGTAAATTCTTTATAGTCTCTGCACTGCTCCAAATCACATTCTACAAAAACTACTCCTAATGTTTTCTCCACCTGCTAAGTTACAGTTTTTATTTGAAGATCATATGATCAACATAATTAGTCTAGATTTGCATACTTCAACATTTGACATAACTGCATATGTTAATTTTCTAAAGTGTTACTTTATTGAGATTTTTATTAACTTCCTGTCTTGCAAATTCTACTACTTTTTATACTTGAATGTCACATGATCTCTCAGGTATTAAATCATTCAATTATTTTACTTATGTAATTTCGCACAGTGATCGAGTAAGAAACTTGAAAGTTAAAGGATACTTGACTCAGTCCATCATTTCAAATGTCCACAACCTTAATATGACTTCCAGGTTGAATAAACATTTGATTTCTCCTATGCTAAAGACTCAAAAGCAAGAGCAATAGAGTTGAGATTTAAAAGTTTCTAATGGAGACTCAATCAGTTGCTTCTGTTCTTGAATGTCCTTCTTTGGGTGATTAAAATCAAGTGTTTTTTATTATTACAGCTTCACTATTTGGGCAGGATCTCATTCACTATGAGCTCTAGGACCCTGTGTATGGCTAAATGATTGCTGATGTTGCTAATAACACTGATGACAAAAAAAATGGTGCGTGAAACACCTGCAATATTATTTAGCTATTACAGAAATTTGTCACTCAGGAGGTCACATGATCTTATAACACCAGAGATATGAGTTAAGCTGTGTTTCACAGAGCTATAGCTCTCAACCCTATCATTTTACCACTACAGTGATTTACGCAGAACAAGGTGAAAGATAATTTTTAAAATTGTCAAATTAATTATCCACTCCTTTTATACTCTTGATTTTCCTCTTCCAAATTTTATATTGGATTAAATAATTAACAAATTAACTTTAATAACAGGTTGACTTTAGTCTGCTTTCCATTATTAGTTCCCAAGCAATATCATCTACTATTGAGTCATCAGCATTATCCAAGTAATGGCAGGGCCAACACTTTGGTTTTACAATAATAATAACTATTCACAACTTAGGGAAGGAATCTTCACATTTGTGCTTGAAAGTTAACAAGAATTCCCCTCGTCTGTGGTTTTAAAACAATGACTGATAGTAGACTGCATATCAATTTTCTAGTGCATGGGTAAAAAATAATTCCTTCCACAATTTTACATATACATATATAAATCACCATATTATTAATTATTATACATATACAAACTAATAAGATTCATTGTCACAGATAGCTAAAAATGAGAAACTTTCTCTTCCCTGTGATATGCAGAATTAAAAATCAGGCTCATAATAAGTTTAAACCCTAATTTAAGCATGGTCAATAATTGTCAGTCTACTTAAAGAATAAGTTCTAACTAAAGGCTTTAGTGGTCCACTTATGGTTTTAAAACAATTAGTGATATGAGAATGTGTGTCAATTTTCTAGTGCATGTGTGAAGAATAGTTCCAAAATTTTATAATGAATTAAAAATTTCAGATAAGATCATTGTTGATGTAAAATTCTTTGAACTGAGAAATTCAATGACAATTATAGATATTTCTTATGTAAGAAGCCAACCAATAAACTGTTATTGTGATATTCTGTTACCCAGTTATTTTACCTTGGTCTTCCGCAATTTAACATAGTAATAGGGTGATATAATTTAGAGCTAAAGGTCCCTGTAAAAAAGCTTAATCTGTCATTTCCAAAGATAGAATATCACATGATATCCTAAGAAACTAACTAATTATTTTAATTTCCATTTACATTTGAACTGCCTAATAAAATAATGTATTTTGCGCATTAGTTGTGGCTAATGTTTGTTATAAAAAATTAATATCAAGTGAATGTATCACCATCTCAGTTTTTAAAAATGCTGAAATTATAATATTTTAGTAAAATGCAAATTAATATTAAAAAATTTAAAATATAAGGAAGAGAAAACCAAACTTACTGAAAGTCTAAAATGGTCTTGAAAATGATTATGAACTGCACTAGTAAAATGCATTGGACTCGGTTTAGGAAGTTTACTTTCTTCATCCAAAAGATCAAAAATACCCGTAGATTTGCTTTCAATTACATCTAAAAGTAAGATAAAAAATAATATTCGATAAGTAGTCATATTGTTTAAAATGATAATATGTAATTCAAGAACAACATTTATTGTAGTTTTATTTCCATTTAACATATAAATACAATTACATTTTTAAAAAGAAAATGTCATAAAACTAATATTTTCCTTCTGCTTATCATTTTAAAAAACGTTTTTTAAATCAATTATTATTTTCAGCATCACAGTTTTGCTTTCTGGTTTATATGAAATACTCATCTGAAAAGCCTTAATCATATTTCCCATTTATTTTCAACAGTCCAAGTTTCTGATTAATAAAAATCTATATTCCAAAGAAAAATGGTACAAACTTTTTGTCTAATTTCAAATTCATCAAATTAGAAAATAATCTACCTTGATTATACATATATATATATATATATTGTACCCGTTCGATTGTTGTCCCAACTACGATCTGCTAATAATTGTAACCTCGATCACCGATCAATTCCCGCTGCACATTGTCAGCTATTAAGAACTGTAACCAAAAGCATATCATGCTATCTATATTATGCACCAAAGACCACAACCAACATCTGGAGCAACTTACCACAGACCAAACCAATGATATAACATAAACTTTTTATGATTTAATTTGATCGCAGCCAGGGTGTACCGCGAAGACCTATCATAGTAGTATGATAAAATACATTAAACAAATGATAAGTATGTAATGTTATTATCTTTCAAACCTTAATTTGCGATTTTCATTGTATGAGACCCGATGGCCGACCATGTACAAGATGGCATAATTTGTGGAATTACATAAGATTATGAAATTTGAAACCATCTATATGATTTTTAATACAAACTAGTCCAGGTAAAGCTTTGCAATAAATAAACATAAATACTTGGGTTCTTTTTTTTAGTTTACTATATCACTGAGACTCTTATTATACTGACAAATGACAATTTAAAAACGTTAAGTAAATATATTCAATCATGTCATTATCTGGTAAATATGTTTACAGGTTTAATAATCAATTTATATTGTATACTAGAACAACTACCAAAGCTAAAATGATGGAAAAGGTAAATGGGATTTTATTGTACCTTACACATCATAAACTACCAAAGACGAAAACATCCAAATGTTTTCTCAAAATATCACTAAACTCTTATATCATGTTGATGATAGTATGTACTTCAATGTATGCTCTATCCAAGGTTTATGATTTCTGATTTTACGAATGACAAATACAACCACAGTAAGTTTAATTATAAATCAACGTTTATTTACAAATTTATGAATAATAAGTAATTAATTCTAATGTTATAATTAAAGACATAAATAAACAAATAAAATAAATAAATTATAATTCCATCGACTTTCTTCAATAACATATCAAGACGTTTTAAAACCTAATCATACCTTATATTTCAATTTGATAATATCTCCCCCATTTTTTTATTATTAATTACCCTTTCTTTCCCTTTTTATTATTTATATAAATTTTTTTTTTTCTTTTTTTTTTTAATTATTTTTTTTTTTTTTTTTTTTTTTTTATTTTTTTTTTTTTTTTTTATTTTTTTTTTTTTTTTTTTTTAAACTTCTTTTTTTTTTTTTTTTTTATTTTTTTTTTTAACCCCTTCTAAAATATTTAAATTCAACACCCCCCACCAAACCCAAAAAAGAGAGAGAAATTTTTTTACCCATATAAAAATTTTATATTTTTACAAAAATATTATCCAAATATGCACCATCTAAATTATAATGTCTTTATTAAACAAAAGTGAATAAAAAGAACCCCTCTTTATCTGACACTAAAAATTTTAAATAAACTGCGAATTGAACAATGGGGCAAATTCTCATTAAGTTGAGAATTTAATGCAACTCTATTCAATAAACTATTCACTGGGTAGAATTAATTTCTAATCATTTTAATGCTCTTATAAGCTTCCACAATTTGCTTTATAATAAATTCAAATATCCATAATGCTAAATTAAAATTATATAAACAAATTGTTACAACAACTTAAGTATACAGTCATCCAGTTGTAACTTTTAATTTACAAAACCTTATTATAAACAGACAGGAAATCGGGTAATATATTATCTGATTTACCATCTATTTAAAATCTTAAACTTCTGTTTTTTTCATCTGTTTGTAATAAAGGGTTTTTATACGAAAGTTGTTGTGAGATATGTGTATACAAGCATTTATGTACATATGCACACATTCACTTTTTATCTTCAAGAAAACTGAACCAATGCCTTAGTTAAAAATTATCGGGCATATAAGAAAAACATTGAGTCTTAAATTCAGAAGTAAAAGCCACAAAACTCATCCACTGGGGAACGCATGTGGATGGGTAGCTCATTTATGCTCCTAAATAATCACATAATGCTAATAGTTACCATGACAAAAACATACAAAGTGGCATTAGAAATATAACTTCTTTTTAAGGTATCACTGAGGAAATTAAAAGAGTATTATTTTATTTAACAGCTAATAATTTTAAGTGATTTTGAATCTCAAGTTATATTAGCATGGGATTATATAAAAAGCAAAAATGGCTGCTATGTATGTAACATAAATTCAATGCTTCTTACTGAAGAATGCCAATAGCCAGACACTAGTCTGAAATTAAATATAGCCCTACCATTAAAACCCCTGATTATTCAAGCTCTGAAATAAAGTGAATTATTGCTCCTAGTTCAAATATTAAAAGAAGCAGGAAAAACTATATGTTATTTTGATGGGATAATAACAAGCAACACATTGGCAAAATGGTGGAATTGTGATCTACAAATTCACAGATGGTAGCATGGTTTTGACACTTCCGATGCTCAAATTTCATATGACTTTCCAAGCAACAAACCATTTGATTACTTTAGCCAATATATTTAAAAAAGTAAGTTTATTTTTATAATTAGTATGCAACAAAATACATTACTGAATAAATGAAATGAAAAATAATTCTAGAAAATTTATAAAAGCATCATCACTAAAAAATAATTATTTACTCACCGATGCAATCTTGGTTATCAATAAAATCAATTTTTTTAACACCCAAACCTTCTTTTTCATACAACTGTTGCTCCTATTTTTATAAAATATATATATATTATTATTCATTAAACATGATATAAACTCAATATTATTCAATGTAGATATCTTTTTTAATATGTATAAGTTGGACTACTTCCAACTTTATTTAAATATTCCAAATACATCCATCTGTTAGTAATAGCACACAGGTTAGTAGATGCACAACGTTTCAAAGGGTATTATTTTCCCCTTTTCTTCCTGTGTTGCAGCAATCAGTACAACATCAGAACAGCTTTCCAGAGCCATAGCACACAATGAGGAATTCTAACATTTAAAAAGTCTAAACTTGAAATGCTGAAAAAAAAACTGCATATATGAAATACCACATGAATGTGGACGAATGTATATTGGTGAGACCTGATATCCCATTGAAAAGTGCTTCCAAGAATGCAAACTGATGATTGGAAAAGAGAAAATGGATGTGTCTAAGGTAGTAGTAGATCATGTATGTGCCAGTGAACATATGTTCAATTGGGAAAATACAAAAAACACCGAATAGAGAAGAAAAGATACAAAGAAGAAAATTTAAAGAAGCTGCTCACATACCAATGGTAAACAATCCCATAAGTCAACCTAGTATGACTATACATAAAGTATAAAAACAACTAATCAACTTTGCTCTTAGGAAACAGTGAAGAAACTAGGAGGAACCTCAAAGATAAGTATATAAAATTTCTACTGACTGTTGTCTTTGCAGGACGGCTCTGTTGGTTAGAGCATTATCTTAAAATTCAATATTCAAGAATCTAAGGGTCCAGGTTCGATTCCCATGCTAGTAGTGTCATTAGTAAGGTCAGAAATAACTGAAGAAGAGGGTATAATAATACCTTTCAAAATGTGTATATACTAACCTGTGTGCTACTACTAACAGTTAAAGGTATTTGGAATATTTAAAAAAGTTAAATTTTTCTAAAGACATTCAATACTTATATTAGATGATGGAAATAGTCCAATATATAAATACAACTAAAATACCATCATCACAAACCTTCAGGAAAACACATCTTTTATGTGTGTGTGTGTGCGCGCGCATGCGTGTGTGATAACAAGTTGCTAAACAAGATTTATGCTATGTTAATTGTTTAAATGTTTATTGCTTTTATGACAACTTTTAATTTTTCATACCATTCAAATATTGGTACATGACACTTAAAACATATATAGTCACCTCTCATAAAAGAGTGCATTAATGTGTACCATCATTTCAATTATCACTAATGGAATATACATATTACATATATTTATAAACTCATACACACACACACATGGCAAATTCCTTCAATAATATAAGCAAAGACTTTTACTTTTCTGTAAATTTTTTGACCTTTGTTAGACTATTTAAAGACTGGTACAAAACATTTAATACATACCTATATATCTCTCATAAAACACAGACATTATTCATGAGTGATTAAATTTCCCATTTGGTGAAGGTTCTTTTAGTTATCCTCAGATTATTAACAATAGTTAGATACCCATTTGCCAATCAATGGATTGAAAATTAGTCATAAGCTGTATAACTGGAAAAATATTAAATCAGTTAAAACTGGAGATAAATAACAACACTATTTTATTGTCTAGACTGACATCATTAAACTGGAAAAAATGTCAACTCAAATGAAATCTGTAAACGTACAGTGAAAGTTGCATTTTTCGTCCACATTTTTTTTTATCTAATTAAAAATAAAAGTAAAAATTGGAGAGAACAAAAGACACACAAATTACTAATCCAGATAAGCTAAAAGAGAAAATAACTCTAGTTATGGTAAAATACGATACCGATTCTTAGCATTTTTCTTTTTAATTTTCGAGACGCGATGCGACGGATTTCACCAGATTCTTATATGAATCCTGGAGCCCTTATAAAAGAAATAAAGCTGATTCCGTCGATAGTGTAAATCGTAACAATTACTAGGTAGAGTTGATCAGGAAGTATAGTTATGTTTTTAGAAATAGGAATGAAGCTTTCTTCTTTTTCCATAACTTGATCAACTCATGCATTTTATGTGTAACAGACCCAGTCAGATAGGCAAAAACGCTTCAATATATATATATATATATAAAAGGATGCATATATGCTCAAAGCAATAGCTTTTAAAAGATTACATTATAGTCAGAAATGAAAATAGAAGAGAAGTTCATACTGATCAGTTACAAGCACAAATTATTGGAAGGATCATAGATTAGTATGCTGAAAAATCAAAATGATAATTGGATTAAAAAGTAGATCTTATTCCAATCATATTCACAAAAAAAAAAAGAAGTATCTATTATATGTATTAAATTTCAATAAGCTATTAAACATTAAAATTGCTCATTTGAATCTCCACAATTGGTGTATTACTGAAGAATGAAATTCTCTTAGGAAGTGTGTTATGAAATAATGGTTGTTTTTCTGACAATGATCTTATTAATAATTTGATTAAAAGGAAGCTTGGCATTTTCGGCATAATATAATAATAAATTAAATGTGGAATTTCATAATAAATATAGAATTCTGAAGGCAGAAGTTCAAAGATTAACAAGAAGGCTCAAAAATTGTTGTAGGATTAAAATAGCAAAAAAAAAAATATTCTATATCTTTTTTTTTTGTTGATTTTTTGGAAGCAACGTATGGATTTGATAAATGATATCACAATCCTATTAAATCCTGCTATGGAACTTTCTTGTATATATGATGACAGTGATATTTTGAACAGATAAATATTTTGATTATTTCTTGAATACTGATACAAGAATTGAGATGATAACTTTTAATATATCCATTTATTTAATAATTTAGATCTGGACAAAGATATCCAGTTTAGTACCTGTGTAATTACAAAAATGGATAGACTATGGGTCCTCATAAAATATCTGGAAGTTTTTAAAATTAAACAATTCAAAACAAAACAACACTCTCCATATAGTAGTGCCATCTTGTGCTAACAAAAGCAATCAATGGATGCCAGAAGGCTTGTGCATAAAATCCCTATCTAGTGCCTACTCATCCAATATCCCCAGACTAGTCTCAGATCCAAGGCTCCTCACTGATGAAGGCCACAAGCCAGAAACTAGTCTGGGGATATTGGATGAGTAGGCACTAGATAGGGATTTTATGCACAAGCCTTCTGGCATCCATTGATTGCTCTTGTTAGCACAAGATGGCACTACTATATGGAGAGTGTTGTTTTGTTTTGAATTGTTTAATAACAATTATTGTGCTAGTATGAGATAGTGATCATGTGATGTTTAGTGGTTTAAGTTTTTAAAATATAATAGTAATATGTTAGCTTCAAAAACATGGAATTTTTTTAGGAATACATGGACTCATGAAGTTGTGTTACCTGATCTCAAGAATACTGCTACTGTTCTACGTTTTATAAAGTGAAGAGCATAGACAAGATCACAATATTATCATGGAATGTTATTATCCACTACAGTAAAGACACATTCAAGGATTGTGCTCAATAGGTTGCTTCCAAACATAGATGAATGAGATTCACTATTGTTTTAAGAGAATCAAGGATTATTGACATGGTTTTCATTTCCAGACAAATGCAAGAAATGTGTCATGAATAAAAGTTATTTATATATAGCTTTTTGGATTTGACCAAAACTTTTGTGGCACTTAATTAAATTATTTGAAATTAATTCATTATCCATCAAACTTTATTCATGTTAAACAGCTTCTACATTATGAAATAAAAGTAAATGTTATTACTACCAGGGAAAAGCTAATGCATTTGAAAGGATTAATGTTTTAAATGCAATATACAAAGACTTTGGTTTAACACTTAATGTTCAAGAAATCAGCCAGTGATGAAAAAAATCCTCAACAACTTTTAACTTGGAAGATTATCTTCTTGAGAATCTAAATCAATTTAAACACCTTAGTATAAATGAAAAGATGGATTTACATGTTAAGATATAACATGTCTCCAACATAGAATGGGATTGTCATCACATAGAAATAATACTGCAACTAAGTTAACTATATACAGAGCTATTAATTTTCTAAAGTGAGATTTGGACACCCAATCAATAGGCATCAGAAAAGTTCCATTTAATGATGCTCAGTAAAACTTGAAAAATACAACATCAAGATCATAAAATCAATCAACACTTTCTTCAACTTGCTAGATTAATCCTATAGAGTCCATTATTGTAAAATCATACTTTTGTTGGACTAGACATGTAAAATGAACAAACAATGTAAGACTTCATAAAAAGGTATTTTATGGTGAACTTGATCAGAATTTTCATAGGTAGGTAAACCCAGTTTGTCATAAGAATTGTCTCAAAGACAGTTTAAAGAAGTGCAATTTTGATTATTTCCACTAGGAAGATATCGCAGAGAATAGAATGCATTGGACAACTACAATTAGATATGATGTTGAAGCGTTTTAGAAAGAAATTTTTTCTGCTGAAGAAATTAAAAAAAAAACATTGCAAATTATCAAACCAATAGAAAAATGGATCAGCATGATTTATATGTGGACGTCTTTGTGTTTTACAGATTGGTTTGTATAATTGTATAGTCATTGCAAAACTCAGTTTTAGAGGCATTTTCCTTCTTCCCTTTCCTTGGAATGTTTATACATGTTTAAGAATGGCTATTATAATTATATAATATGTATTACTAATTTTGCTTTCACTTTTATATATAACTCTTTTGTATATATATGTACATATGTGTACCAATATGGGTTTTTTTTTCTATCTCTTTATATCATAAAGCTGAGTGCATTATCGGCAATGAAATTTTCAGAAAATTTATTGTTCTCAGATAGAGCTTTGGCCATATTTAATAAAAACTTATAGTCTATATACACATTTATTCAAACATGTATATCAGACTGATATTACTAAAAATTAAAATGACAAATCCATCTCTAAGTTTCATTTACCAGCTGCCATATCACAGAATAAGAACAATATTAAAAATGAAACTCTACATTTGCAAAACAACATCACAATTCCGATGACAGTCATACCCCTGCAAGCGAAGCTATTCGATTCATACATGTTTCCAAGACAAAAGGTTGTGATTCTATGACATAAGTCATGAATAAAAAAAAAAGAAACGAAAGTTGAAAAAGTCAAAAGTTTTAGTCTTATTTTATTTGGGGACGGGGTGAGAAAAAGTTTGTCGTCACTGAGACAAAAGTTATTTTTGGAGAACAAGATTTTATTTTAAAAAAAAAAGGTAATACCAAGAAAATGTAATAAAAATTGATTTTAAAAATAAAAGTTTTACTACATCAGCGGTAAAGATGTGTTTGTGTGTAAGGAAAAAAATTGAAAGATGTAGTAGAAAAAATCGCTCACTGTCCAGGAACGTTACATTTGATTGCTTTTGCATAGAAACAATGCCATCAAGTGGCTGTGCCTGGTTATCAGAAGAATACCAAAAATTATAACTTACATTAAAAAAACAGTTTGCAAAAATCGCAATACAAATTGCAAGTCATAAAAAAATGAATATACTAAACATTTTCAATATTAGCAATGTATGTACATATATATGGACACAATGTATATACATATAAATCATGTGAGAGGAAACCAATCTTTCAGACAAGCATTATTGGTATTAATTTGTTTGCAATTATCCACTATCAAGTGTTTTAAAAGTATAGGTGAATCACCTATGCTTAGAGCTTATTTTTACATAAACCAATACCTACTGACTGTACTTAATTTAGGATTGGATTGCAAGTTTGATACTTCAAATGAGAAATTATTTGTACACATTGGAAAAGACAGTATATCATTTTTAATACCCACAATTTTAAAATTATTCTAATTTTGAATATCTATAATTACTACTGTATTAGTGATCTATATATGTAAATCATGTGAAAGGAAAACAATCTTTCAAAATTAAATTTTACAAATAATTTTTCATTTGAAATATTAGGTTCACAATAGAATCAAATCCTAAATTAAGCACATTCAATTGATGGGTTAGTGCAAGCAAATGAATACCAATAGCACACACCTGAGAGATTGGTTTCCTCTTACATGATTTACATATATAGATCACTAATACATTAATTATATATATATATTACCTTGTGTGTGTACTTACCTCTTTTAAAATCCTTTCATTAAAAAATTGCTGGAGTTTTTCATTGCAATAATTGATACAAAACTGTTCAAAACTGTTTACCTGGAAGTATTCTTAAATACAAACATTATATATATATAATAAAAATAATAATTTTAACGGTAACAAACTATTATAAACAATCCTTAATTCCACAGAAATACTTTTGGTTAATTTCTTAAACCTGCCTCAACTGCCATTAAATTTAAAAAAAAAACACAAAAACAAAGCGGAAACAAATTTTTATAAATAGGAATAAAATGCATTTAATAAATAGACAAGCTGCTAACATTAAAATATGAGATTCGTAGAATTTGAATTGATGACGTTTGCTTCTGCTTTGTTTTTGTTTTGTTTTTTAATTTAATGTCAGTTGGGGCAGGTTTAAGAAATTAACCAAAAGTACTTCTGCAGATTTAAGGATTGTTTATAACAGTTTGTTACTGTTAAAATTATTGTTTTTATTATAATTACAATTTTGTTTTAATTAATGGACATTTTATTTATATTACATATTATAAGATATAAATAAAGTATTTTTTCAATTAAACCATGTATTATTTTATATTACTTTGCAACATTTAGATTAAATAGGATCCGCCACTATCAAGGTTATATTTTTAAAGAAAAACAGTTAAATCTCAAGTAGTAATGAGATTGGGTGTGAGATAAAGGATGAGATTAAGTGTGAAGTAGTTGTGTATTTGTGTTAATCCACATATTCCAAATGCTCAACTACTTCACACTCAATCTTATTCTTTACATTGCACTCAATCTCATACTATTTGAGATCTAATGGTTTTCCTTTAAAAACATAATCTTGACAATGGTGAATGCCATATTGTCAAAATATTGGGAAGTAATATAAGATAATACATGGTTTAACACAAAAACTACTCATATATAAGGAATAATTAAAAAAAAATCACATATTTTTATTGATAACGGAATTTATCCATGCAATTTTAAAATAAATTTCAGCTATAATATCAATTAGGCAAACTATCAATTGAAAAGTGGCCTTGGAAACTAAAATCACTATATCTATCAATAGTAAAAAGTTATATCTAAGTCCTTCTGGGAGAGATTTACGAATACCCAAAAGAGGCAAAACTCTCCATACACTAGTGCCAACCAGAGTAATCAATGGATGCCAGAAGGCTTGTGCATAAAATCCCTATCTAGTGCCTACTCATCCAATATCCCCAGACTAGTTTCTGGCTTGCAGCCTTCATCAGTGAGGAGCTTTGGATCTGAGAGCACCACACCTCTGGTTGGCACTGACTGGCACTACTTTATGGAGAGTTTTGCCTGTTTTAATAACAGTAATGTGCTAGCATAAGAAACAGTGATCATGTGATGTTTAGTGGTTTAACACCCAAAATATTTAGGAAGTTGTGGCATTTCATGTGTTTACACAAATGAAGTATTATTATCTCATCTACAATTGATATAAATTCTAGAGTAATAAACTAAAAGTGCTTTCACTTTTGACTTATAATTAGATCAGACAAATACTATTACTAGATGACATATGACTGCAGTTGAAAATATCAAATTTTAATGGGAAGTTTAGTAATTATAATACAGCTGAAATTGATTTTAAAAAAATAGATGGACAAATCCACAAATTATTAATATTTACATATATATATATGCCAGTACACAAACCAAACAATTCCAATACTTTTCTATGTTAATTCACAAGCAAGATTCCTAAAAAATCATTTAAATCAATTTGTAAACAATGCTCTCTTTTATTAGATTAAAGATGATTGGCTTTTGTGAATGGGTTTATAACAATGCCTATGTATTTTGTTAGATTAAAGATGATTGGCTTCTGTGAATGGGTTTATCTCAATGCCAATGTATTTTGTTAGATTAAAGATGATCATCTTCTGTGAATGGGTTTATAACAATACCAATGTATTTTGTTAGATTAAAGATGATTGGCTTCTGTGAATGGGTTTATCTCAATGCCAATGTATTTTGTTAGATTAAAGATGATTGGCATAGACATAACAAAACGTGGGTGTTGTTTCAAATTCATTTAATGGATTCATTGGAAATCTAACTTATGATTTATCTTATGTGTATGTTTGTGCTTGTTTGTTCAGTGAATGGGCTTATATTCTTAGCATTACATATTTGATAAGCTGTAAAAGCTATGTATTCATTAAAATCATTAGAATTACATATTAAATTCAGAAATCATATAAATAAATATAACCAATTAAATACATAGCACTGAAAATATATAAATTATTGAAGAAATAATTCTTCAAATATATATACTACAAAAATCTTTTACATGTCAAACTTTCTCGAAGACATTTAAAAAAATTTGTGAATATTATCTACTTACATTAACCTGCTAATCAGATTAAAAATCACCCATTTTGTTTGGTACCATGGTTGTACAATGGATAGCTGATTAATCAATGATATTTCAAAAAGTGAAATGTTATTATTTAGCAGTGGTCTCAGCAAAGTTTCAATATAAGGAGCTCATAATTTTATTTTGTAATGCAGACACAAGTAATTACTTTGCATCTCATTAGCAGATTAACACAAGTGAAGATTATTTGCAACTTTATTAAAATGACTGAAAAAGTCTGACTTGAAATATTCTTATATTATAAGGACTTGAAGACATATTTCTTCAGGAATATTGAATACACACATATATATTTCAGAATATAAAACTATCCTTCTTAAATGCAAATATCACTGCATTAGCTATTACACATCACATTATTACCATTTCCTATGCTTACATAAGCTGTTAAAACAATGTGATGTAATACACTGTGGCTTCTTTATCAGTCAGGAATCTCTCAGCCACAATTCCCAGAGAAATCTGTTAGCCACCTTATCTTTCTCTTTCATTCCCTGCCCTATTTTTCCCATATACTTCCCTATCCTGTTCTTTCCCATTTTCACAACATAATCTTTGTCAAGTCTATGACCTTTATATCTAAATCCCCCATGTATTTCCCCAAATTCAACATAATCCCATATACTTCCCTATCCTGTTTTTTCCCATTTTCACAACATAATCTTTGTCAACTCTATGACCTTTATATCTAAATCCCCCATGTATTTCCCCAAACTCAGCACAAAAACCAAGAACCCACTTTCTGTATAATCACTTTGTTTATATTTATTCTTCCACAACTTTATTATTTGTACCCTTTCGGCTTGCAGGCATTTACATTCAGTTAACAGATGCCTAATATTTTCTATGCTTTCCTTACATGACTTGCAGACTAACTCACCCATATTTTTCCATTTATGTGTATATTCTCTTGTTGCTAAAGATCCTGTTTGAGCCTACACAGTAAACTACTTTTCTTGATATTATCATAATTTAATTTGCACACAATATTCTGCTTACTTCTATATATATTTAAACACTTTTTACTCTCCATAATAGTTCTCCATCTCTCCAACTCCCTATTTTTTATTAATACATCTATTCTTATATTCCATTTCTTGCCACTATAACACTCAACAATTCTCCTACCACAACGATACCATCTTTTGTATAAATATACCGATATAAATTTATCAAAATCTTCTGTATATTGTACTACCTTCCTTACCCATGTTGTTGCCTTCCCTTATCTCATAGCCTAATTAAATACTATTTTACCTGTCCTCCTATTATCTCTCCATACAGTAATGCCACCCAGTGCAAGCCATGGTAATCAATGGATGCAAGAAGGTTAGTACCTAATCATGCAAAATAAAACAGAGTTCAGATTTATATGATTATACAAGTGAATGAGGTTAAATTAAAAACATGTTTTCATATAGAATGTGCAGCTTTATAGTTAATTAAAAAAGTAAAAGATGGCTGCTGGAGGCTGCTGTAGATTTTAAGTGCTCTCAGATCCAAAGCTATTCACTGATGAAAGATGTAAGCTAAAAACAAGTCTGGTGACATTGAATCTGCCAGCATTATATAAGAATTTTATGCAAAACCCTTCTTGCATCCATTGAATTGGATTACACTGGGTGGCACTACAAATGGAGGGTTTGCCACTACGATAGCCATATCAAAGATTATAAACTTCACAAGAACTATAAATAATAGAAGCAAAATTAAAATAAAACCATTGATTAAAAAGGGTACTTATTAAATTTTTTTTAACAAAATTTAAAGACACACTTTTTTTTAAGCTGTGTGAAATGGGGTGGTGGGGAATGTTTGTTTTGATTTTTAATTATAGACTTCTTTTTGGATTTTCTTTATGAACATTTTATTATGTTACCACACAGTTCTTTATTATTATTATTTTTTTTGGGGGGAGGGCTTTTGAATAAACTCTTAAACACTTCTTTTTTTTATTTTTGGTATAATAAAATATTACCTACTTTTACTGCTAATGAAACTTATCAAATATTACCTACCTATTTTATAATCATGTGAATGACCAAAACAACAACAAGTTTCCCATAAAATAATTTATTGAATCAAAAAGAAATGAAACTTTGGACAAGTTGTGAACCAAAACAAGTAAAAAAAAACAACACCATTTCCGGGGGCATAAAAAACAGCAGCCAAAAGTAACACGCAAATAAAATAACAGGGAAGCCTCGAAGCTGTAAGTAACGGGATTTTGGAGCCTTCAAACCAACTTCCCTTATGCAGACCTACATAGGTACGCTTGTAGTAGTTTCTCTTTTTGGGAAAATGGGAAAATACAATATTGTGCATCTACTTGCATGGCCAGCTGTTAATTCACTCAGCTTTGACCAATTCGGACAACTTGCAGATGACATTTTACAGTTCTCACACAGATTTGTGCATAAACAAGCATTTGCACACGAAATTGGAAAAAACTCTGCTGAAAAGAAGAACCTTTTCAAGTTGTATGCAGTTCAAAAGCATAGGTAAGCATGTGTGATGACATGACAATTCTTAATATGGAATACTAATTCCAATACGATTTCTAAAAAATTTCCGGCAATGAATTATTGCAGAGTTTCGTCTCTTTCAAATATGGACACCATTAAATAAGATCGTAGTGAGAGTTCAAGAGTGCTCACTTGACTAATATTGTCACAATGCAATGGACGTAGTATTTTGTTACATAATCGTAGAATACATTGCCCTCAGATGGTCTGTTACATCTCAAATAAACACCTATTGTACTGTCAGCCATAAGTTAAGGCTGCTAAAATGGTATATTGATGTGCATTTTGTGAAAAACAACGCCATCAGATGGTAGGGTTCAGTATTCATACTATTATCAAAATTTTTAAGCAAGAATACTTTATTACAATATCACCATGCAAGGAAAATAAACAGAGCATTTCTAATTTCCCAACCACACAACCATTTTATTTTTCCATACCAATGATTACACTGTTAAAAGATCTAATATATTTTTTATTTTTACTAACTGCTGTTTGTCAAATAATATCTGGATTAGATCGACCATTACTTTTTATTTCAATTTTTTCATGTAATTATGAAAATATAATTTTTTTTCTATATTCAATACTAACATCCATTGTGATAAATACTTAAAATAATGTTGCTTTTATTATTTTATATTTTTAAATACTAGTATATTATATATACTTTTACGTTAGATGTAATTCAAGGGGATTTGAACCCACACTTTCAAACTCCCTTTAGCCATGCAATCCATCTTATACAATTGATATACCTGTCCATACACATGTGAAAAAAATAAATGATCTCCAATATATGAAGTTCGTGCTGAACTAGTAATCATCGGTTGGTCCAGATCATTATCTCCCACATACACACACACACATATATAATTAGTGCTTAATTTACATTAAGATAGCAAATTTTCGAACTTTAATGGACAGGCTTCAATACTCTTCACTCTTCCATATCAGATTTTCAATGATATGATGGCTGAAGAGTTGGATAGTGAAGAGGACTGATATTGATGTCTGTCTGTTGAAGTTTGAAGATTTGCTATCTTACTATAAATCAGGCACTGATTATATATGTATGTGAGAAGTGATGATCTGGACCAAGTAGAAATATTGGTTCAGTATGAAATAGTGTACTGGAGATCTTTTTTTGCATGTATATGGTCATGGGTATCGGTCATATAACATGGAATGGATGACTAAAGGGAGCTTGAAAGTCTGGGTTCAAACCTCTTCTAATTATTTTATACTTCCTATAATAAATATTTATATGTTAATTCATGAATGTTAATTGCAAGAAAAACATATTTTATCACCCATCCTAAATTAAAAACTACAAAAATGTATTCCCCCTGAAGAGAAAGCAGAATAGATAAACATGCCATGCTTAAATAACTATTGATGCTACATCGGCAAGCAGTTTCAGTAGAACTAGTTATGCGTATTGATAAAAGAAATTAAACCCAGCAGAACTTAATGAAATTCATTGAATATGATGTTTCTGGCACAGCCATAATTAACAGCGTGTTTGAATAGTATCTCAAGCATTGCTTAAGGTAATTCTTTTTAAAAATGATTAGTTGTATTTTCATAATAATTATGCAAAATATTGAATAGTTGTTATATTATTAATATTTTCAAACATAAATCTTTTTTTTTTCTGGGGATGCTGTAGCGATGCAGTGCTTATGGATGAACCACCACCAGTCTTACTTCTAAAAATTTCTTATAGTATGCATATTTTATAAATATTATTAATATGTATTATATATAGAGTTTGCAAAACAAACTCTTAACAAGCTTTTAGAATACCCCCAACATATGTAACATGAGCTTTACTAAAATTAGGTCATGTGACATCTGACTTGATTTTTTTTTTATCAATTTATTAATATGTATATAGATATACATTCTTAATCTTTGATGAACATATAGTGCTATTTATTCATAGCCTGAGGTAGACTGGTTTACTCCTTTAATTACAAATACATTAAGCTATGCTTATTTTATGTTTACAATTATTAACTAATGCTTGATTACTAAAAGAAGGTTATTAAAGGAGATTTAAACCTAGACTTCCAAGCTTCCTACAGTCTTCAACTCTATCCAATATAACTGCTACACATGACCACATACATGTGAAAGAGATAAATGATATATATCAAGGGTGTTGAACATTCCATCATCAGTTTTCAGTGGTATGGATGGCTGAAGAGTTGGAGAATGGAGATGATTGAAGCCTGTCCATTAAAGTGTGCAGATTTGTTATCTTAATATAAACCGAGCACTGATGATATATATGTATGGGAGATGATGATCTGGCTTAACTGATGAGTGCTGATTCAGCATGAAATATGTATAATGGAGATCATTTAACTTTTTCTATGTGGTCATGTGTACCAGTTATATTGGACAGAGTGAATGACTATAGGGACATTGAAAGTCTGGGTTCAAATCCCTTTAATTATATCTAGGTTAAGTATATACACTATACTTGTATTTCAATATTAAAAGAAAGTTATTAAAAGTTAGATCTCATCCACATCCTTCTCCAATCGATTATTAGTTTTATAATTAATAATGCTAGCTAGTGTATTAATTTCATACTCAATTTCATTCAATTATATGATTATCTTGCAAACATTTGCTACTGTTTTAACATCTTTTGGATGCATGTGGTGTTTTAATGGTCTGATACCCCTCCTTGCCAAAGGATGATGATGACTACAATTACTAAAAAACCAAAGACATCCAAAATGTATAGATAATGAATTGGATTCAGATCTGTATACCTATTGAATTAGCTTGGAATGAAACAATGTTTTGTTTTCAGTTTGAGGTAGTCATTTTATAGTTAACCAAAAATGTAAAAAGGGGATGCTGGAGGGGGGAGCATTAGATTCAAGGATACAGGTGCACTGCTTCTAAATTCAAGGTTCCTCATTGATGAAAGCCATAAGCTAATAAGTAGTCTGGAGATAATGGAAAGATAGACACTGGAAAAGGATTATAATGTGCAACCTTCTAACATCTATCGATTATTAGAGAATGCACCAAAAAGCATGATTGTGTGGAAAAATTTACTACTGTAATTTCCAGCAATGTTGATTAAGAGAAAGCTTATGAATGTCAAAAATTTAAAGAGTAAGTGGTCTAATGAATTCTTAATTCTTGCTAAACATAAAGAGTGCTATTTATTTTGCCTATTCCATTTGTCATCTAGTATAAGAGTAGGGAGAATAAAAAAAATTGCCAATGAATATGTGTAAATCAAGGTCATGTGATGTTTTGTTAATCATGAGATAAAGAATGTTATTTATGAGAAAAAGAATGTTATTTATTCATAGACTATTAGAAAGTGGTTTGCTCTTCCTAATGAGCAATATGTGTAAATTAAGGTCATGTGATGTTTTGTTAATCATGTGATAAAGAATGTTATTTATTCATAGCCTATTAGAAAGTGGTTTGCTCCTCCTAATGAATAGCAATATGTGTAAATTAAGGTCATGTGATGTTTGTTAATCATGTGATAAAGAATGTTATTTATTCATAGACTATTAGAAAGTGGTTTGCTCTTCCTAATCATACATTATGCATTAACGTTCATACACATTCATATTGAATAGTGTAATAAAAATACTACTGAAATTTTTCATGTTGAATTAATATAATATTTCTTGATGAATAACTTGTTCAATTGTTATTTATTTACTTAAATAAATCTTACATATTTAATATTAAATAAACAAAAATTGTTTTGCTCTATCAAATGAAGAGCAATTTAATATCTCATTACAAAATGTTTTTTTACAATGCCAATAAAAATTGATCAATTTTAATCCTTTCTAAATGAACTTACCAAATCCAGCAATATCCAAGACCCCAATGTAGTAAGCTGAAGAACTGAAGGGAATGCATTTGTTTATCCTTTCAACAATATAATCAAACAGTTTGGAATAAATGGCTTTAGCCAGTGCATCTCGGGCACTTTTTGCTTCATAAACTTTTAAAGGAACTCTAAAAAAATAAAAATTAATATTCATCTTTATTTACTTTACAGTTACTAGTAAAATGGTATTTAATTTTACATTACAAACTGTTTAATATAGGGTATATGAGCACAGACTTTCACATGACCCACCACTCTCCACTAATAACACCGGGGTTCAGATTGACTTTAGGTCAACATGGGTGTGACAAGAATCTCGGCTTCAGGGTGGCCTTCAAGCATTCCATCATCAGATTTTCAATTAGATGGACGGTTGAAGAGTTGGAGTGTGTAGTAGATTGGAGCCTGTCCTTTAAAGTATGAAGATTTGTCTATCTTAATAAATATCTGAACACTTATAGTATATATATGTGGGAGATGATAATCTGGACCAACTGATGATTGCTGGTTTAGCATGAAATACGTATATTGGTGATTATTTATCTTTTCAGCATATATGTGCTTGAGTGTATCGGTGTTATTAGATAGAGTGGAGAGTGGTGGGTCATGTGAAAGTCTGTGCTCATATACCCTATATTACATATATAGACACAGGTATATAATAAGCCTGTGTTTCAGTTATTACAAACTGTTTAATATTATTTGCTACATATTATAATTATTGACTATTTTTTTAATGATTGGTAATTATACAATAGATAAGTGAATCTTAGTTTTATATGTTAGTAAAGAGATATTAAATTACTTAGAAAAAATTCAAAGGGAAGTAGGAAGACATGCATTGGATGCAGAAATATGGAGAGCAAGGGAGGCAATTCAAAGAGAAATGGGATGGTCAAGTTTTTATATGAGAGATGCAAAAAGTAAAATGAAAATATTTGGTAGATTGCAGTTTATGGACGATAAAAGAATAGCCAAAATAGTATTTAATTGGGTTATGAGTAAAGAGCCAGGTAACAAGATGGGTGAGAAAGGTAATGCAATATGCAAAAGATTTGGACAAAGAATTTATATCAGTGTATTTGTACAAAAGATGGGATGATTGTGTTAAGAGGATTGTTGAGTGTTATAGTAGTAAGGAATGGGATAAAAGAATAGATTTATTAATAAAGAATAGGGAGTTAGAGAGATGGAGAAATGGTATGGAGAGTAAAAAGAGTTTAAATATATATAGAAATAAACAGAATATTAGGTGTGAATTAATATAAGATAATAGTAGGGAAAGTAGTTTATTGTTTATGGCTCAAACGGGATCTTTAGAGAATATACATGTAAATGGAAAAACATGGGTAATTTATTTTGTAAATTATGTAAGGAAGGAATAGAAAATATTAGGCATTTGTTAATTGAATATAAATGCTTGAAAACAGAAAGAGTACATATAATGAAATTATTGAAGAATAAATATGAAAAAACTGATTATACAGAAAGTGAATTATTGTTTTTTTATGCTGGGTTTGGGAAAATATAAAGGAGATTTAGATGTAAAGGTTATAGAATTGACTAAGATTATGTTGTGGAAATGGGATGGAGCAGAATATGGGAAAACTTAGAATGGGGAATGGAAAATAAAGTGGCTAACAGGTTTCTCTGGGTATAATTTCTGAGAGATTCTTGACTTCGTTTAGGGAGAAGCCAAATACATCACATCACATCAACATCAAAAGATTCTTGACTTCGTTTATGAAGAAGCTACATCACATCACATTAAATAATAAATAGAAATAGAAGGATTACATACTACCTAAGGCGTAATATATATTTGATTGGGACACTTATTTTATTTGTCATATTTTCTAATTCTTAAAAATTATTATTTCAAATATTAATAAAATAAAAATTGAATTGTAAAGAATTTGGTTTGAGTCATTATATGCTTCACTACAACTTTTTCACAAAAATACAATTGATTTCCTGTTCTTTCAATTTGAAACTAAGAAAGAATTCACTTTGAGTCGTACTTTTTTCTAATAGTAAGAATATTAGCATCAGATTAAAGCAAATAATATATTTTAATAAATATTTTTTTCTCTAATATACTCACTAATATATAATTTGTTATTAAATGTAACTGAAAGTATTAGCGATTTAAAAAAATCCTCGATATATTTTTTTAAGTCAATAAAGTACTGAAAAATATATTATTAACGCACAACACTAACAAATCTTATATGATAAAAATGGCATTATCTATTAATTATATAGTGGTGACTATTTTTTTTAATCATTTGTATAAACGGCATAAACTTTTTTCAGTTAGGTTAAAGGTTTTTACGTAGCATACGGATTGTTTTTTGTTTGTTTAACTACTAACTATGATATACTAGAAGACTATTGACTAATTACAACCTGACATGAGATACTACCCAGAACAATGGAAGTGCGCAGATGGGATGGGACATATTCATTCCCAGTACGTACATCGGCTGATGAAGTATTCGGTAACGTTATTCGCTGTCAAATAATTATTTTTCTAGAGATCGGCTGTAAAATTATTAGTACTTACAAACAATAATAATCCTTGGAGTATTCGTTGTTGCTAACATAATTTGATTCGTAACGATCTAAGTCTTACGTACTCGCGTGTAATTGAATTAGGCATACTGGATTATTAACTTGAAGGCTTACGCCAAGAACTATCGGCTAATACTATAGATTAATTGTTGAAGTAGAGCTAACATTAAAGGGACAGTTGGACGTTTTTAAGGTTGGCGATAAAATACACTGATTAGCCTCGGCGGGTAAACAAACTAACAATATTATAAAGAAATAAACAGAGCAAAACTCTCCATACAGTATTGGCACCTGTGCTAAACAGAGTAATCAATGGATGCCAGAAGGCTTGTGCATAAAATCCCTATCTCATCCAATATCCCCAGACTAGTTTCTGGCTTGTGGCCTTCGTCAGTGAGGAGCTTTGGATCTGAAAGCACTGCATCTAGATCTTAGGATCTAATGCAACCCTCTAGCAACCACCTTTTATCTCTACTTAACTACAAAACTATGAGAATGAAATTGAAAACACAAAAACTATATAAGCTATTGAGCTTAGATTGAAAATATTTTTTGTGTTTTCAATTTCATTCTCATAGTTTTGTAGTTAAGTAGAGATAAAAGGTGGTTGCTAGAGGGTTGCATTAGATCCTAAGATCTAGATGCAGTGCTCTCAGATCCAAAGCTCCTCACTGACGAAGGCCACAAGCCAGAAACTAGTCGGGGGATATTGGATGAGTAGGCATTAGATAGGGATTTTATGCACAAGCCTTCTGGCATCCATTGATTACTCTGTTTAGCACAGGTGGCAATACTGTATGGAGAGTTTTGCTCTGTTTATCAACAATTAATGTGCTAATATAGGAAATGTGATCATGTGATTATAAAGAAATATTATTATAAAAAAATATGTAGATATTCCAACCAGAATGTAGATTCATTAATGTTTTTATTGTCCTTCAATTCTTTGCTGCATTTTTAGATTTGACAGTTATTAACTATGATTCGTGATACTTTGAAAATAGCATGTACTAATGCATGTGAAACAATTTTTCTCCACATGGGAATATGGGGTTTCAGTTTGATGAAATCTAGACTGAAGATAGCAAATAATAATGAATGACAATTAAAGAAAAGAGTTGATCAGAACTAAGATATAATAAATTTTAATACCACATCAATTAATTGGTTCTCTGAACAACTTTGAAAATCAAACAAATGATAAAAAATGTTGGGTAAATGCAGGAGTCGATGATGATATTTAATAATAATATCTGAACATTTATATGATTTTAATTATATAATCAACCTCATTTTAAAAAAGTTGAGTCTTATTTTAAAGAATTTGTTCCTCTTTTTTAGGGAAGCTTTAGATCAAATCTAATCAAACTTTTAGTGTGATACAAATATTCTGAAGAATAAAGATATAGATTACTGAATTCTAATAAAATGTGGAAGCTTGGTGTTTAATACTGTTGTGTTTATTGTGGATTATATATAAACACAAATGCATGTAAATATGTTTTATAATATATATTTATTACAGATAAAAAAAAAACAAATATATTCAGTACTAGTATAATCAACCTCATTTTAAAAAAGTTGAGTCTTATTTTAAAGAATTTGTTCCTCTTTTTTAGGGAAGCTTTAGATCAAATCTAATCAAACTTTTAGTGTGATACAAATATTCTGAAGAATAAAGATATAGATTACTGAATTCTAATAAAATGTGGAAGCTTGGTGTTTAATACTGTTGTGTTTATTGTGGATTATATATAAACACAAATGCATGTAAATATGTTTTATAATATATATTTATTACAGATAAAAAAACAAATATATTCAGTACTAGTATTTACAATATATTTACAATGGCTGTATTCTGCCTGCTACTGTTGGCAATGTATAGCTCCCAGTTCTAGGGTGAGCTACAGAAGAAAGGGGACTGCACATGACCTTGTAGATCTCTATATCATTTCCACCTATATTTTGGCAGCCGGCCTCATGAGTAGGTACAGTGACACTTTCCAGCTGTAATATGACAGGTAGCCTATATTTGGTTCTAGCAGTTTCCAGTCCTGAAGATGGACTGGCCTCACTGTGTCAACCATTTAGCTTTGTCTGGATAACATATATACTTGCAGTTTAGGTTAGACAGTACTTCTCTGTGGAACATATATGGAGAATGTGAATTCTGTATTTCAGCTTTGTGACAGGAATGTTCTGGAGAATGTATATACTGCCGTTCTGGTTTGACAGTAGTTCTCTGACCCTACCTTCAAAAAGACTGACTATTTATTGCCAAATCACCATCCTTAATGAAAACATTCAGATTCAGTGAGCATCATTGCCTATTGCCCTGTTACTTATAAACATACAGATTCATTGTGATGAATATTCAATATGATAGAATCTGGACTAGTCCATTATTTGAGGGTAAGGTGAGATATGACAATGCCTATGAAATGAAAAATCAATAAAATAGAAATTTTAGTATAAAAAACAACTATAACAGAATTAATTTAAGTTATCTATGAATATTATTCCTTGTTCTATAGATTTAAGAATATGATTAATGAATGTCAAAAAATAGAAATATTTGAATTTCAAGTAATCCTCCAGTCAATAAAAAGAGAAATCATCTTAATTAATCAAACCATTTGTTGAAGTGTCTTTATTTTTTCTTGGTAAAAAAATATTTTACTCAAATAATTAAGACCCTTGAATTTAAATTCATACAAAATTTGTGAATGGCTATCAATTTTTAATCTTACATATATATATATACCATAGATACTAAAATGTAATTATCACTATTATGTTTACAGCATGATTTATGATACAAATATAAGCTCATGAAATATATTTTTTAATGAAACAAATATCCAATTGCGTATTTATGCTATATACAATGTTATACCTTCCCCTGATACTGCTTGTTTGGTATAGCATTAATTTCCATGCAACGATTAATGTAAGGGACTTTGGGTATCATTGTAAGTTTATCTATCACTTCCAGCTCTACTGTTAGAGCTTGTGTCATGAGTAGATCCAGTGAAGTTTCCATCTGTTTTGTATTAGCTTGCCTTGTATCTGGTTTATGGCTAGCAGTTTCCAGTTCTAACACGAACATGTATCACTGCTAAGCCATATAGTAGATGTGTGTACTACCACTCAGCTTTGACAATTGTCTGATCTTAAATTCCAAATGGATTGATTATTTATGGCCAGATCCATCATGAGAGCAATCAGATTTAGTGTTGCTCAATCAGATCAACATAAGATGAAATTTGGACTTGTCCATCATTTGAAGGCAAGTAGATATATAATAAGGACATTACCAAATGATAACATTAGGGTAGCATCTATTAGATCATTGTAAAAATTAGGTATAACATTTTATATAGAATAACCAAATTCTGACTTGGTAAATTATGACCATACACAACTCATAGAACCCTTTCAAAGATATCACCTTTATCAGCTGTGCCACTAAACACAAATCAGAATATCTTATTTATATTAAATAGTTCTGCACTTTACCTGCACATATTATATTGAATCCTATTATCAAATGGCATTATTTTTCAAGAGCTCCTGAACAAGAGTCAATCTGAGAACAATCCATTAATATACTAAACCATGCAGGACTTTGATTTGTAGTTAGTGAAGTTTAGAGTTTAGCACAGCTGATTAAAAAACTTCACTTGAAACTGGTCCTGTGAATTTTGTATTAGGCAGGATTGGTTTTAAGCCAATAAACATCACATGATCACCATTTCTTATGCTTGCTTATAACTGCTATTAAAACAGGCAAAACTCTCTATATGTATTACCACTCAGTGCAAGCCAGAATAATCAATGGATGCTAGAAGGCTTGTGCATATCCAATATCCCCAGACTAGTTTCTGGCTTGTGGCCTTCATCAGTGAGAAGCCTTGGATCTGAGAGCACTGTACCTAGATTTTAGGATCTAATGCAACCCTCCAGCCACCATCTTTTATCTCTACTTAACTACAAAACTATTAGGCTTAAATTGAAAACACTATAATATTTTTAATCCAAGCTTTTTAGCCTATATAGTCTTATAGGTCTAAACTCAGTTCAGTACCTATACATTTTGGTGTCTTTGGTTCTTTAATAACCATAGCCACCACTATCCTATTAGGCAGGATTGGTTTTAAGCCAACAAACATCATATAATCTGGGGATATTGGATGAGTAGGCAATATATGGGGATTCCATTGATTACTCTGGCTTGCACTGTGTGGCAATATGTATGGAGAGTTTTGCTTCTTTTAATAACAGTTATAAGCAAGCATAAGAAATGATCACTTACACATATATGTATATATAGATATGCTACACACACATATTCTGAACTTACTTTATAACAGTTCCTTTTATACCACCTTTAATAGTTTGCATAACCCTTGAGACTAAACTTTCATGTAATTCTTCTTTATCAACTCCTAATAAAATAGATGCTGTCAAGAGAGAAGCCTCTGAAGTGGATTTAACCATACACCCTCCTGCAAAAAAATTAAATTGCATAAGCTTTAAATATATTACCTTTTGAAAATTTGGTAGCTAAGGACTCGGTGCTTGTAAGAATATGATATTCTCTATAAATAGTAAAGATTACATCATACTGTTTGTCTGAAAATTTATGATGATAATATTTTAGTCACAATTATATCCTTGAACTATTTCCATATCAAATATTAATGGTTAAATGTTTATATAAAATTCAAATTTTATTTAAAATAAACCTAAAACCAACTCAGTGTGGTAATTCATAATGTTTAGAAACCACTTAGTAACTTTGTCTTACGAAAATAGGAAAGATGATTGTTACCTTTGTCAGAATCATCTTAAATTCAGTACCACAAATCTACACATCCCTGGTTCAATTCCCATGCTAGTCCACTGGTCACATCCAGAAACACTTTAGTTAAGAGAGAAGAAGAATACCATGCAAAAAATCTATTTAAAATAAGGTGCTATTATTAACAGTTAAATACATTTTAAAAGTTTAAATAACTTTTGAATTTTTCTGAAGACATTTAACAAGTATTGCCAAATGATAGAAATAGCCCAACATAACTTTTTATTGACAGTGCAAAGATATTTATTTGACTAATTCAAATTCACATGGGATTATTATCCTCTACATAATATACTACTTTGTTTGATAGTGGATCAACTAAATGAAAATTATCCTAAATCTGCTTTTATCCTAAAATATTTCCAAGATTTACAAAATGTACTAAAGAGCATGAACACACAAAGCTACAGATAAAGAAATATTAATACAGATATATTCAAATTAAATATCTGTATCTACATATGTGGCTAAGCACTTTCGAGGGCCAGGTCCTCATATCATAGCCATCTTGTAAATAAATAAAGAACAGTGCATAATTTATGAAAATGAGATAGTTACTTATTCCATTTCCTGGAGACTTATAACAAGAGTCTTTCTGTTTATCAAGTTGCTATCTTTAGCGATAAATGCTTATTTTAACTTTCTCTTGAGATCGTGCCAATCTCTGCAAATAACCATTGGGTCTTTAGGTTGGAAACCACGACCACCTGAGCTGTGCTGCTGGGTGACCAAACTACAAGAAGTGTCTGTTAGTGCTGTGTGAAAACTGAGCTACAAGAAGTGTCTGTTAGTGCTTTATTATAGGAGTGTGTGTGTTGTGATAGTCTAGTGGACAGAGAGGCCCTGGTCTCACCATAATATGATGCCGTACAATTTTCTTCAGGACAAGCAATATTTATAAACTACCTGAGGTATCAGTGAAGGTGGTAAGCAGCCTTTGGTATTATTGATTAGTTTTTTGGAGTTGGGGAGTGGGGGTGAAAGCATAAATTATACTTATTATTGAATATGTTATTAAATTTTTTATGCACATTAGATAGATAAGGAAGTATAAGCCTTTGTTTGTCCATGTTAGTGGCATGGTTATTTATTTTGGAGCAAAATTGCCTTATTTTCTTGTCAATTAAATTAGGACTAAAACCAACCATTATTAAGACATTCCTATATGACACTAAGTTAGCTTTTTTGTCTGCCTCAAATTTATAAAAATTCATATTTCTATAGAAAAAGGAAGTTAAGCTGGAGAGTTTGTGGTTAGTTGGTGAATTGGAAAAGGGATGAGAGTGGCTTCTGACCTTAAGGGGTTTGATGAGCATCCTATAATTAAAATGTGTGTGCTCTTGCTAAATGTTATATCCAGGTATTTGACTTGTTTGTGGCTGTTTTTGTGTTTTACCTAAAGTAAACTTGATTCCATATTGTGAGCTATGATGGACACATGTGTTAACTATTATAACATAAAATCTTTTAAATTTGTGTGTGTATTTATGTGCATACATATATAGGCAAACAAAAGAAATTTTTCTGTGTACACTGTTTAACATTTTAAATAGAGGATTACATTTGATTTGAAATTATAGCTAAATAAAAAGGTTGACAAAAATTAAAGATAATTAAAAAATTATTTTGAAGCCTCTTAAAAATTCTTATAGGCTACAAAGAATTTTTGTCCAAAGTTTAGTTATTTATTTTAATAATCTTTAAAACTTCAAGATATTTTCAAGATGACTCATGACATATTTTTGTTAACGTTAATTTTTGTCCATCTATTTATCTAGTTATTTTCTGACAAAAGCTAGCCCTCTGGTTAAAATATTAAACAGCTTCTATAAAACTTTCTAAATGATTTATTTCATTTGCATACTGTATTTAGTTTAATTAATTCAATTTATTATTGACTTTTTTCCTGTAGATGTAGATATAGATATATAGGGAGGGAGGGAAGCAAAGAGGAAATTAGGAAAGAAAGGAAACGGAGGGGGAAAGCAGAGCAAGGAGAAAAATGAGTGGTCAGGTAAGTAGGTGGGTGAGTGGGTAGATGATTAAGTACATGGGTAGAGGAAAATGAGTTGTTGGGTAAGTAGGTAGGTGAATAAGTAGATAGTTAGGTAAGTGGGTGGGAGAGCAGGCAAGTAGATTGGTGAGTCGACATGAGTAGGCCGGTAAGTGGACAGGCGGGTAGGCTGATGAGTGGGCAGCCAGATGAGAGTGGGTGGGTGGACAGGCAAAAGGGCAGGCAGGAAGCATTTATAGATAGATGTAAGTTGATTCTCTTATCTATTTATCTATATATATGGATGTAGGTTGATTTCACTGCACTTATTGCAAGGTTAAATTTCAACATCATTAGTTGTTATTTAACATAACTAACAGCCAGTCTTCTCATATTATAGGTTGTATTTATATATTGGATTATTTCCATCATCTAATATATGTATTGAGTATCTTTAGAGCACATTAAAACTCATTAGATGATGGAAATAGTCCAATATATAAATACAACTAAAACATCATCATCACAAACCTTCATGAAAACACTCATATTATAGGTGTATTTCGGCCATCATCATGGATGATAGAGATTTAAGTGCTTATCATGCGAGAATATCAATTCATGCTTTATATGTAAGCATATTAAAATAATCTGTTATATAATAATTAATGACCGCAAAAAATACACTGCTGTAGCTTCACATATGTAAAGAGTTTTCAGTCTCTCCCACTTACGGGTTGATGAGTATCTCCAAGATGAACTATAATCATAATGGAGAGATGATTATAGTTCATCTTGCTATGAATATGAGAACACCATAAGTTCTCAAAAGAGCTAAGCCATATTTAATTTATAGAAATAACAAGCTTCCCTATAATTGTGTATAAGAACAATTATCATAGTTATTACATTCTGTATAGAAGAAGTATAAACAGGTAACATCATTATTAAACTTTAAGAATATTTAAATATGAAAATGAGCACTACAAGCATCGTGCTACCAAATAGAAGCATAAATTAAAGTGGACCCAAATATATTATCCCATGAATTAAAGTGGGGGGAAAAGGTTACAAGTATTTAATGCATGATCGATGTGTTTAACTAATTAGGTGCAAAAATATATACCAATTTTTACATTTCACCCATTTTGAGTGTGAATTTACATTTTAAAAAGTGTAACTTTAAAACCAACGAAAATCCCAGGAGTGAGTAGGAAAATGTTTGTGCTCAAAAGAAGTTACTACCATACTCACCATCAGAAACTGAACTCTCGCTACTTTGATTTCCTATAAGGCAAAAGAAAATTCCATGATATACATTAATTTTTTTCATTTTCTGTGATTAAATGCTTTTCTAAGCAGTAAATAAACAACTGATAATCCTTTCTAATATTGTTAACAGCAAAAACAATATGACTTCCTCATATGCTTCTAAAAGCAGTTATTTTTATCCTATCCTAGAATCATCTGTTGTAGGCTTGAACAGTCAATGTTCATCAGAAGGTATAGTGCTATAAAATCCATACCTCCAGACCAGTTTCTGACTTTGCCTTACATCAGTGAAGACTGACATTCAAAACTGGAATCCAACTGCCATCTTTCAAAATAATATTCTGAAATTTTAAAAAAACCTAAGCTTCTTAATGCAGGCTGATTATTATTAATCTTTTTAGCCAAAGGTAAGAAGACACTTGTAGCTATCACAAAACCGAGATCTCTAAAATATATAAGGTTGTCTTGGTATCAGATTTACATAAGTATGCAAGGGCGTTAGAGTGGGTTTAAAACCTTAGTTTTTTAAATTTCAGAATATTACATTGAATAGTATAAAGGAATAACAAGTTGTTTTTACATGCATAAGTATATTAATTCTGGTTTCAAATCCTAGCCTTCCTCAAGGGAGACAAAAGTTTGAAAGTTGTAATTCTGGTTTCAAATCCTAGCCTTCCTCAGGGGAGACAAAAGTTTGAAAGTTGTTCTGGAGATAGGATTATATAATCTGATTATCCAAGCTTACAGTAGATGACGCTAGTCTAGGATGAAGACAATTATTCTCAATATAGTTTTTATTTTTAATTAAATGTATACATATATATTTGTTTGTGTAATTAATAGTCAATACTTTAACTGTAATTAATTAAATATATAAAATATAATCTGATGATTTTAACATGTAAATAAATTAAATGCAATGTAAAATTGAACAGTATAACTTTTTTCTCTGAGATCAAATTTTCTATGCCCTCTAATATTAATCCTGTAGGATATCTTGGGAAGTTTGGGTATTCATTTTTCTCCACTTCTAACACTTCAACTACTGAGATGGATTATTAATCCACAAGAGAGCATCTTTGTGAGTCTTTTATCTTCCATCATAATGTCTTTACATTTAACATTATTTACCTGTAATTATATAACAAACCTACTCTGATACAACAGCTTATTTACCAGATCAATTTCATTCTTCAAATTCTTTTCCTATTCTCATTTTCGGTGATATTAATATGCCTTATGCTGATTTTATTTGCAAGTACTTCCACCTTATTAACTGTAGATTGATGAGTGAAGAAGGCTTCTTCCCCAGTAATGCTTTCTATATGTTAAAGCATTCAACTCTCATTGACCTTTTATTTTACTTGTCAGATTTCCATTTTATAATTAATCACATGGCACTCACCATTCAAATTGATATTAACATTTGCACCCAGCCTACTCTTCACTATAATGATACATTAAACGTATTGCTTAAGGCTACATATCTGGAGGCAGTATTTTCTGAAATATATATCTATTTTAAAAAGACATATTCTTTCGCTACAAGTTGGATACACTTGATTGTCCTTTATTAATGTAATCCAATCTGTCAATAAACATTATACAAATAGGAACAAATCACCTACAGCTGTAGTTAAGGAGCTTGATGTTATTAATTTGAAATTAAAGGCCACTTCTTGTATTTGGATTCAGTTCCCTCAATTCTGTCCCTTAAGCAGCAATATAGACAGACTCAATCTATATTGGCTGAATCCCTGACTGCTAAAAAAGCCAAAATCATTTTGGATCAACCTAATAACTGATAAAAAGGCTACATCTGATGGACCCTATCATGCAAAACTAAAAAGTCTGTTTGCTGTTGTAAATCTGAATTTCCGCACAAGTCTTAATATGCTGCCTTCTATTTTTTTTTTTTTTTAGTGTCATAGCATCAGCCGGGACGCGAACCCGCAACCCTGGAAACTACCTTCAAGTGCAAGGCAGTTGCGCTGACCTCTCGACTGCCTTCTATTTATCATCATTTTAAGACAAAGTTGCAAACTTGCAATGGTACTAAATTTCTGGTATATGCCTTTGGTAAGAGTCATCACAATCATGGCATTATTATGTCTGACATTATGCTTATGTTGAAATCACTGCCAGATAGCATTTATTCTGGATCGCATGCATTTCCTAAATTCTTTCTTGTGCATATTCACTATTTCACACATCTGTTATTATGAATTTGCCAACTTTTTGACTAAGAAAGTTCACTGTGATGGTCTGTATCCACTTTCACTAGTTCCATTTCTCAAACTGAATACTCTTCCCTCCTCTCTACAGAACCTTCATCTTATCTCTTGTCTTATTTGCTTATCAAAACTGTTGATTTAGCCTATTACTTTGCCTTCTATCTCAGATTATCAATTTTTTTTTTAAAAAGTGCATCCACTTCTGACACCATTATGACTGTAAAAATGTTATTAAATCACATCAGATATTCTAGATAAGCCAATTCCATAGCAGTACAGATGGATATCTTATCTGCATTTGATTCTGTGGTTATTGACTCTCTCATTGAGTTATTACAATCTCTGAACATATCTGACCCTTTTCTATATATTTTAGCTAACTTTATTACTCATTCGAAGTGTCTCCAGGGTTTAAGCCATATAATTCAATTCCGCAAGGTTCTCTTTTGAGTGCCTTATTTTTTATTACTTATATTAATGCCTTTCTTCTTGAAATGGAGAAGAAATTGATTGGCATTCACATTCCATTGATTAAAAAAGCAGTCAAGCATATACTCTTTGTGGACAATTTTTAATTTTTCTTTCCTCCAAGAAGAATCTTCCGTTGGTTATTACCATTATGGAAGATTATCCTATTCAGTTTAAGCTTCAATTTAACCTTAACAAATCGTCCACATGAAAAATACTCCCTGGTAAAAATATTTCATATTCTTTCACTGCACTCCCTTAATAACTTCCTTAGATTATCCATTTACAAACCAATAAACACCATGAGAGCATCTATTCAGAATTCTCTTCTCATCAATGGAAAATATAATTAATTCCCTGTCCAGAGCATATCTTTTTCTGCATACAGAAATCTCTCTTTACGAATTTTTCCAAAAAAGACCTATTATATGCCAATTATCAATTATACTAATGTTTTTAAGAAAAAGATAAATTTGTTTTGTTCCAAATTGATTTGGAATAAAAAGGCTGTTGCAATCAATATTAGAACTTTACACAAATATATCTAGGATAATGGCCTTCTCTTCACTCAGTCTCTATCTTTTATTTTCATAGTTCACTTAATTCTGCCTTTAAATTTGTTTCTGAGTACCCAGATGCTCTGGAATTTGTCCTGGTTAACCCTCCTGATACACTGCCACCCAGTAGTGGTATATTTTTCAATCTGTAATTAAATATTTTTCCACTAATATTGATCTGAGTCAGAGTATATTTTCTGTGAAAATATTTTATTGGCAGGTTTATAACATGACTCATAATGATAACTTAATATCGATAGCCATCTCTATTTAATCTCACTAATAAACAGATTATCTCAAAATTCAAATTCTGGCAACTAGGACCAAAATCTGGCAACTGGGACCAAAATACCTTGATTTCCTTATTAAAGTCAATTTAAAAGCTCTTCCCACTAGTCATTTTTTTATCACAAAGAATAGTTAATGCCCACCTTGACCCTACTTGTCCACTCTGTCATAAAACTGAAGAGACAATACATCATATTTTTCTACAATGTCCTGCTCTTCTTGCCTATAGAAATATTGTTAATATCCAAACCATGTATTCCATCTATCGACACTCTCATTGACAGTATGAAATATGGTATCTTTCCCTCAATTAGGATTAATATTTTCATTATGTTTATGCTCTTGGTCTCGAAATGCAATTTTTGTTTTAATCCTTCATCCAGTAAATTGTAGCCAGTTTTACAATAATATATTTAAAATCAGAAATAGAGACAGGGCATTAGCCCCTTCAGATATTGTTCATGCCACATGAAGCCTTATTTCTCTTCCTTTCCCTCTGTAAACAGCTGTTTCGTCCCCATGTGTTAAATGCGCTTTTTTTTATTAATACATTTAAACCATTTTTTCTTCCCTTGTGTTAAATGTACTTTTTTTATTAAAACACGTAAATCATTTTATATGTTTGTGTTATATATTTGTAAAGAAATATATTTTCTAAATTTTCTTACACTGTATGCAAAATATGCAATCTTTGAATGTACTCAATAAAAAATTTTAACTTTAAAAGTAAAATAAAAATGAACAATAGGCTTATTATCCATAATAGTATAATTCCTCCTCCCCATTTTTTTATTACTGATAAAATCTGTATCTTAATTAAAATCATGAGCAGTTTAGTTATAGTCAGTGCATGGATAAGTATTTAACCCACAGAGTAGACAAATACCTTTATTCATTAATTATATAACAGATGAATATCCATTTATTATATTGGATGCTATATGAGATAATTATAGATTAACTATCTAATAAAAAAATTTATAAATTTCTTTGTAATCTAAAAATTCCCAGGATTCATCAATGGTAAATTCAAAATTAGGTCATAGACATGAACGTAGTGCCCATAATTCAATAAAAATAAGAATGTTCTGTGAATAAACATTTATCATGTGGGGAATTGCCAATTATTTAATATAATAAAAATTACAATACTTATTCAGGCTTTTAATAAGAATTATTAAAAATATTCTCAAGCTATGTGAAGTACGATTAACAGGAAAATGTATAGAATATTTTGTATTAAATGTTTTTGTTTATACATATATAGAGAGAGAAGATAAAAAATTTAAAAAAAGTGTATGTCCTGTAAGTGTAAAATGTTACACAGTAGAATAGTACGTTTCTTAAAATAAAAAATTTAAAACAATTATAGATTCAACTGAATGAAAATTTTTTAAAGAGAAGATTGTCTTGCATAATTAAGTTGCACCGATGCTATTCTGCTCTGTGATGAATAATGAAAGATTCTAATTATCATTCAGGTCTCCAAAAGAAAACATGGAAATGCTTTTCACAGACAAATATATTGTCTATAGTAATAAATAGAAGATATAAACTGTATTCATTATACAGTTGAGTGAGAATAGAAAATAAGAGCAGTTATTTTCAAGCTATTCTAAAGATTATGTGGTGTTATTGTTAGTAGAAAGTAACATATTGTATATATAAATTTTAAACTATTAAGCATTACATCATTACCTTTCATTATGCTTACCATAAACTGTTAAAACAGAGGCAAAACTCTTCATACAGAAGTGCCACCCAATATTAAAAAAACCTTATTGTATCCGTTGATTACTTTGTCTTGCACTAGGTGGCACTATTGTATGGTGAGTTTTGCTTCTATATATAATTTTTGCAAAAATTATCGTAGATTTGGGAAAATATGTTAAAGTTGGATAAACAAGATAAAAAAACATGGAAGTTTTAAGTAGAAATATATTTTCACAAGAAATTAAAAAAAGGATGAAAACTGAATTGGGTGTCTTATCTAGAAAGGGAAAAATTATGAGGGATATGCCAGAAGGTACGATAAAGATTGAGAAAAGAAAATAACAAGTTTTTGGAGAATAATACAAATGATAAAAGCATTTGGAGAAAGTAGTCAAAATTGATGTGCAGAAATTTGTGTTTGGTAAAAAAATTAATGATGATGATATTTACCTGTTGATGGCAAATGATTAAAAGTTAATCTGGGTTAATTGGATGAGTAGCAATGAACTGACAATATAATGAAAATATGATCAAAATATAATAGTTTCAGCAGATCATTTTTTCTAAAATACAGAATTACACAATTGTATTTGTACTCAACAAGAATGCTGAGACTTCAATGATTTTTATAATAATTATTATTAATTTTCTTTGTCCACATTATTATTTTTTTTATAAACTAAAAATTCATGAAGTTTATTTACATTTTTGGACATTAGATATTTATAATTCTTAAATATATTTTTATTTGTTTTTTTTTTTAGGTATGTATTAAGAAGCAGTGTACACTGTAAGTAATCTGTAAATGAAATTGCCATATTTGTGTTTTGTTATAATACTGGGATCTCAGATTATGTGAAATGTATATCTTTTAGCTTATTCGAAAGTCAAATGATATTTATATTTCACTCTGCCTACACACATTGGGTTTTGAATAAAAAGGTGACAGGAGAGGGTTTTTCTCTCAAAGCTGCTTTAACACCATCTCTGAACCAATCTCTGTCATTAAAGGATATGGTTTAGCAGTTTCTCACAAAAATTTTAAAGCACTAGCAAGTCCAGATGACAAGTTATGACATGAAATTGACAGAGTATTTCATATCTTAATCTCTAACATTATATTTTCATTTTCATTTGGGAAAATCTGTTAGAAGCATTTAAACGATTCAAATTGGTTGCAAAAATATTTTCAACTGGTTTGCAAGATTTCGTTATAGTAGAGAATGCATTATAAGATGATCTAAGGAGCTTCGAATCACACAAGTACGACTTGTGATCCAGACATGATGGTGCCTTAAAATTTTTGTGGCCTACAGCTAATGTATATCACTGTGTAATATATGTATTGATTGAAAGATGGCATTGCAGGCAGAGTGGAGAGAAAACTGGTCACTTTTTCACTGGGACACATTGAGTATATACATATTCACTTATCGATAAATTCTCTGCTCATGAGTTAATGAAATTGATTTTAAATGTAAATTGATTGCTGTTAAAAATTTCAGGATAAAATTATTAATATACAATGCTGATTCTTGCAGAATAATGGTGAAACAAGGTTCTACCCCATACTATCCCCCTTCCATGCACACATCACTTCTAGAGCCTTTGCAAAGATTATTTAATTATAATAGTATTAAAAACAAATGTATATTTTAAACACTTCATGTCAGATTTTTTTATTCATAGAAAAAAAATTATTAAAAATTATTTCTCGATATAGAAAAAATATTAGATAATGGTTCCAGAATCCATCACTCTACACCACTCTACCACGGCACCAAATCATGCAATTCCCAAATATCTTAAAGTGATGTTAAGTAAGCATACAGAGTTAGCATTGTACTATTTTATAACTGCTTGAACAAAAAATAATGAACTATAAAATGTTTGCAACAAAATATGTGAACTGATTGTTAAATTAAGTATCTATTTTCTTGAGCATCACATGATCATCATCTCTTAAACTAGCACATAATTGTTTATACACAAGGCAAAACTCTCCATATAGTAGTGCCACCCTGTACCAACCAGAGTAATCAATGGATGCCAGAAGGCTTGTGCCTAAAATCTCTATCTAATGCCTACTCATCCAATATCCCCAGACTAGTTTCTGGCTTGCGGCCTTCGTCAGTGAGGAGATTTGAATCTGACAGCACTGCACCTAGATATTAGGATCTAATGCAACCCTCCAGCAACCACCTTTTATCTCTACTTAACTATAAAACTACAAGAATGAAATTGAAAACACAAAAATATTTTCAACCTAAGCTCAATAGCTTATATAGTCATATGGGTCTGAACTCAGTTCAGCACCCATACATTTTGGTGTCTTTGGCTCTTTAACAGCCATAGCCACCACTATCCTATTAGGCAGGATTGGTGTTGAGCCATTAAGTATCACATGATCATCATCTCTTATACTAGCACATACTACTGTATGGAGAGTTTTGCCTTGGTTATAAACAATTAGGTGCTAGTATAAAAGATGATGATCATGCGATGCTTAATGATTCAACACCAATCCTGCCTAATAGGATAGTAGTGGCTATTGTTGTTAAAGAGCCAAAGACACCAAAATGTATAAGTGCTGGACTGAGTTCAGACCCATATGACTATATGAGCTATTGAGCTTAGATTGAAAATATTGTGGTTTTCAATTTCATTCTTATAGTTTTGTAGTAAAGTAGTGATAAAAGATGGCTGCTGGAGGGTTGCATTAGATCCCAAGATATAGGTGCAGTGGTCTCAGATTCAAGGCTCCTCACTCATGAAGGCCACAAGCCAGAAACTAGTCTGGGAATATTGGATGAGTAGGCGCTAGATGGGGATTTTATGCACATGCCTTCTGGCATCCATTGATTACACTGGTTGGCACAGGGTGGCACTACTGTATGGAGAGTTTTGCCTGTTTAATGACAGTTATGTGCTAGCATAAGAAATGGTGATCATGTGATCTTTAGTGGTTTAATATAAATATATATAAAATCAAAACTACCCCAAATCTAAAATTAAACCAGACCAGCATAAAAATAATATTAAAACACAACCTAAGGTTTCACTGCTACAAGCAGACTTCTCAAGTGTAAAGAACTACAAAAAAAACCACACATTATATATACTATTAAAAACTACCCACAAATCCATTCACTTCCCATCCACCCTTAATATTAAAAGAACTCTTAAATAAGTTAATTGCTTCAGAATAATAAATTTTCAATAATAAAGACTCTTTAATTCTTCTTTTGATTTCATTTCTCTCAAAGAAGACAACCTTAGCTTCATCAAAATCAATAGTGTGAGAGAAATGAAATCAAAAAAAGAATTAAAGAGTCTTTATTATTGAAAATTTATTATTCTGAAGCAATTAACTTATTTAAGAGTTCTTTTAATATTAAGGGTGGATGGGAAGTGAATGGATTTGTGGGTAGTTTTTAATAGTATATATAATGTGTGGTTTTTTTGTAGTTCTTTACACTTGAGAAATCTGCTTGTAGCAGTGAAACCTTAGGTTGTGTTTTAATATTATTTTTATGCTGGTCTGGTTTAATTTTAGATTTGGGGTAGTTTTGATTTTATATTGACTAGTTTAGCTTTATGCTTGTAATGTTTAAATATATATAAATACATAACATATTTACACTCATCATCATTATCAACCATTATCAATCCACTGCAGGATGAAGGTCTCTCCAAGTTTAATCCATCTTCTCCGATCTTTAGCTTCTCTTCTCCACATCACCCCTACACATTTTCTTATTTCATCCATCCATCTTACATGTGGTCTCCTTCTGGGTCTTTTACAATCTCTTGGAATCCAGTTTAAAATTTCAATTGTCCATCTATTATCATCTCTTCTAGCAATATGTCCAGCCCAACTCCACTTCAATCTTTTAATTTTTTCAATGAGGTCAGTAACACCTGTTTGTTCTCTTACCCATACATTGCGTTTTCGGTCTCTTCTTGTTACTCCCAACATACATCTCTCCATACTTCTTTGAGTGGTCTGAAGTCTCTGTATTGATCTTCTATTAAGTGTCCAAGTCTCAGATCCATAAGTAAGAACTGGTAAAACACATTTGTTAAAAACCTTTCTTTTCAAACACATAGGCATATTTCCTTTTAATATCAAGTTATTTCTACCGAAAGCACTCCAACCAAGTTTAATTCTATGATTAATTTCCTCCATTATGTTTCCATCTGTATTAATAATCTGACCAAGGTATTTGTAACTCTTAACTTCTTCTAATTCATCATAATCAATCTTTATTTTCATATTTTGAGCAAATCGATTAAACATTACTTTAGTCTTTTTAACATTTATCTTTAGTCCTACTTTCCTACTTTCATCTGATAACTCCTGCAACATTTCCTGCAGCTCCGAAGCATTATTTGCAAAAACAACTACATCATCTGCGAAATCTAAATGACTTAACTTCTTCTAATTCATCATAATCAATCTTTATTTTCATATTTTGAGCAAATCGATTAAACATTACTTTAGTCTTTTTAACATTTATCTTTAGTCCTACTTTCATCTGATAACTCCTGCAACATTTCCTGCAGCTCCGAAGCATTATTTGCAAAAACAACTACATCATCTGCGAAATCTAAATGACTTAAATAATCTCCATTTACTTTCACTCCTTTAGTTTCCCATTTTAATCCACAAAAAACTTCTTGCAGCACTGCTGTAAAAAGTTTTGGAGATATGGAGTCACCTTGTCTTACACCTTTCTCAACGTTGACTTTCCCAGTATCATTATGTAATATAATTGTTGCTGTTGCATTTTTATAAATATTCTTTAAAATATGACAATATCGTGGATCTATACCTTGATGATCCAATGCTTTAATCACTGAAGAAATGTTTATAGAATCAAATGCCTTTTCATAATCTACAAATCCAAAACATAATGACAACTCATATTCATTTGTCCTTTCTATAACTTCTCTCAATACTTGAATATGATCTACTGTACTAAAACCACTTTTAAATCCAGCTTGTTCTCTTGGTTGGTGAAAATCCAAGGTTCTCTGTAGACGAGTTGTAATTATCTTGGTAAAAATTTTATATAAAACTGATAAAAGGCTGATAGGTCTGTAATTTCTAATATCTTCTTTATCACCTTTTTTAAATATTAATATTATTACTGCATTCTTCCAATCATCCGGTACATCTTTATCATTTAGACATTTGGTATATAACTTTGCTAATATTTTTTCTGTTTCTTCACCTGCTTCTTTTAATAACCTATTTTATAATTTGATCCCTGTCCATTAATATATATCTCATTTGATATATATCCTTAATCAAAACCAATACATTTGCATTTATTGGCTTTAGCACAATATCAAAACCACATTTAGTCTAAAATCATGAAGAAATTGATTATTTTATAACTGGCATTTAGTGTGAAAACTTAAATTATTATATTGTGATTTATATATATTTGTTATCTTGATTTATTTATAAATAATTTGTTTACCTTTAGCATCACCCTGATCTTCAAATTCAACATTTCCAAGATGTAGAATACCTCCGACAATTGAATAAATTGCAAATCGAGCTTTCTCATCAATTCCAAAATTAGCCAGGGCTTTGTTGGTCTGCGGAAAATCTTTGGCATCATCTAACAAAGGGTCATACAATGGGCCTTTTTGTTGATGCTATGCAATCAAAAGAAAAACAAAACTATTTAGCAGAAGGTTTAAATTGTTACTTTTACAAATACAAACACACATACAAGCTTTATTTGATTGTTTCATAAAATAAATAGACAAAAAAATAATAGTTTATTAATATTTCATAAGTTAAAGCATAATAGAATGGTTATATTATAAAACCATTAAACATCATATGATCATCATTTCCTATCCGTACACATGCTGTTAAAACAGAGACAAAACTCTTCATTCAGTAATGCCACCTAGTGCAAGCCAGAGTAATCAATGGATGCAAGAATGTTTGTGCATAAAATTCACATCTAGTGCCTACTCATCACTAATCAAAGGCCCAAGCTAGAAATTAGTCTGCGGATGTTGTATGAGTAAGTGCTAGGTGATTTTATGCACAAACCTTCTTGAATCAATTAATTACTCTGACTTGCACTGGGTGGCTCAATATATATGAAGAGTTTTATCTGTATTATAAAAAGAAATGATCAAATCTTAATAATATTAATATCACTTATATTCTTTGTTACTTTTTACAATGCTTTTTTACAACTCACTATTGACAGTTTCGATTGCCCTAGCAATCTTCTTCAGAACTTCTATTTGTATCTTCTTCAGAACTTCTATTTGTAATCAAATATAAGTTCTGAAGAAGATTACTAGGGCAATCGAAACTGTGAATAGTGAATTATAAAAAAGCATTGTAAAAAGTAATAAAGAATATAAATGATATTAATATTATATGAATTTGGCAATGCAATAAGACACATAAGGTTATAACACTTCATAAAGATCAAATCTTAACTTTGTTGATATCTAATTGAAATAAATATCTTTCCCTCAACCATGATTGCATACTAAAATTTATCACTTCATTTCCTGAACTATTCTGAGTTTTCATTTAGAAGTTAATAAATCTGTTAATTATATATTTCCAATTGAATCATCAACTTTTTACGATTAAGCTATTTATTTACAAATTAATTTCATAATCAATCATTGGCCATTATTGTTAATTTCATTTTATGACTGATTTCATTTCTTAATTTATCACATATTCGTGATAAAATGCAATACAAATTTAAATATTTGACAAATGTATTTATTTATAAATTCAATTCACATACTGGTCCAGACAGTTATCTTATAGTCAAATAAAATTAGGTAAAAAAGTAAAATGTAAAAGAGTATTTTTAAATAGGGCAAAGGATTCTCCAGCAATAACCCCACCCACAAAAGAAAAACAATGATAGAGAACATGATGCAGTAGACATACTAAGTGCACAAAGGTAAGGGCTTAGCAGTTTTCTATTCTTGTTTTGGTAGTCAATTAAAAATAGCTAGATACCTATTGCCTGACAATTTGATGGATAGCTTTGTGGGCTATGATTAGGCTACCTGCAAAAAAATTTTGAAACCTGAAAAAATGTTCAAATTTCACCAACCTGGAAATTTAAATTCCAGGCTATGACCATGTCAATAGATGCACACATGACTATACCCACAAGTCTTTATTGTTAAAAGAAGGTTGTCTTGACAACAGTTTGAAATTGTTGATTGATATTGAGATTGTCTAAATGTTGACTGGCTTTTAATGATTATATATAATTTTATTGATTTCATTGTTTTTAAATTAAAAATTACACATAAATAATAAATGTTTTCAATAAGATATCTATATTCCTACCATCTGGTCCTGTAATGTCCCAGAAGAGAATAAAAACTCATTCTTCTTTATTTTTGATATTCGAAATTCAGCAATACTATTAACTTATGTATCTTAGTAAAAGCTTACGATATACTTATAATATTGAGATTAAAAAATAGTTTGTGTAAAGGGATAATAAACAATAACAAATCACCCTTTCCTAATAATGATCACGTTATTCCATGGTTATAGTATTGCGTTGTTTGTTTTCTTATTCTGTTTTCAGGCAAAAATTTTGACATGTATATATGTGATTTTTGACAAGCTTCTAAATAATTTTACAGCTTTTCAAATAGATAATAATATTAATATAACCTATTCAAGAAACAATCAAGACTGATGCTATGTTTAGAAATAAACAAAGAATCTTTTAAGCAAACTAAATAATATTTATGTGTGTTATATAATGTAAAAAGAAGAATTATATATTTTTATTAAAGTAAAATATTTGTGATTAATTAATAATTAAAGAACTACATAAATTTAGAGATCAATTTAGCTGATTATAATAAATGGTTTCTGTTCTAGAAATAATAGTAATAGTAACAAGTCAGAAGTCACATGACTTATATATAGCTTGCACTTACTAATATGTAAAGTTAAGAGCGTGCTAATAGCTCTAAACAAGCTTTTTTTTTTTATTTATGATAAATGCTACTACAAGAGAAGGCATTCAAATCGTGGTCCCCATCCCCATGCTTTGCTTGAGTTGGTTTTTTAGATCTAATGTCCCAACTCCTCACTGAAGAGACCCATAGGTCGAAACCGGTCTGGGGATGGGGACCACGATTTGAATGCCTTCTCTTGTAGTAGCATTTATCATAAATAAAAAAAAAAGCTTGTTTAGAGCTATTAGCACGCTGTTCTAGAAATAGAAATAACATTATCCCTCTTTTCTTCCAAAGCGTAAGCTTGTGGTTAAGACCTGTAGAGGTGCCTACCTTCACATTTTCAAAACACACTCTTGATCTGAATTTAAAAATTTCCATGATATGCGAAGGTAATTAAAAGATTATAGTATTCTACCTTGGAATGATCTGGAACACACACACACATTTGCATCATAGGAGCTACATCATGTTGTGAACTAAAAATAAATTCAAGACTTAAGTTCCAGTAAGCAAGAGGACAATGGAATACCCAGTGAATCTTCATAATTGAAGGTTCCAAAGTGGATCTAGGGACTTTTACAAACCACATTGGCCTTATTATTTTGTAAACCTCCATGGTTATTGATATGTGTTATTTTAATATCATTTTTTTATATTGTTATCTTGCTGGCCAGATAAATGTCAGTTATTCATTAATCAAATTGTTTGTGTAATATTTACTTCCTTTTGTCTCCCTTTATCTCAACTGGAATACTCATGGTGGCAATACAAAGCAACTGGAAATGTTACTAAGATATTTTTCCCAAGTCAAATCCTCATATATTTGTAAATAGTGCCCACCTTTTCTTATATCATCAATGTCAATTTATCTGTCAGATAAAAAAATGATACCTTTTATCTAACCTCCAAATTGTTATATAGCAATATTACAATTCAGATAAAATTCTAATGAGTTTTGACAAGGTAGCACATAATTTTACAGCTTCTCAAATATGTAAAGCTGATTATATAATGCATTCAAGAAACAATCAAGTCAGAAATTATTACTAATATAATTTGCATATTGGATTCCAAAAGAATTATTTAAATATGCTTATGTAAATATTATTTATTAAGCACAAACAGTTCGTAATTAAAGTGAAAGGCTGAAAACCTCTTGCATGTGCTTTTAGAATGCTTATATGACAGCCAATCAGATGTAATGATGACTGTATAGGGAGCTCCTAAGTCACAAGACAGAGATTTTTAAAGAAAAAGGTGTGGTTCCACCTTTCTCTTTACTTAAATTTATATATATATGTCAGTTGAAGCATTTTGACTTAAGAGCGTGAAGCTTTAAACATCTTCACATTTAAGTCATTGCATATTATTTATAAATCAACAAAGTGAAATCTTTCGATTTACTACGAAGTAATTTTTCAGATCTTATGAATTAACAGTAACATATGTAAATATTATTTATTAAGCGCAAGCAGTTCATAATTAAAATGAAAGGCTGAAAACCTCTTGCATGTGCTTTTAGAATGCTTATCAAAAGATTTTGTGTTGTTGATTTACAAATAATATGCAGTGAGTTAAATGTGAAGAGGTTTAAAGCTTCACATTCTTAAGTCAAAATGCTTCAGACTGGCTTATATATATATATAGAAATTTAAGTAAAAAGAAAGGTGGAAACACCTTTTTCTTATAAAATCTCTGTCTTGTGTTGCAACATAAGAGCTCCCTATACACTCATTATTACATCTAATTGGTTGTCATATAAGCATTCTAAAATCACATGCGAGAGGTTTTCAGCCTTTCGCTTTAATTAAACATGCTTGTGAATAATGTCCACCTTTCCTTATATCAAATTGAAGATCAGATAAAAGTGGTTATTTTCATCTAACAAATAATATAAGAAAAAATAGGCATTATTTACATGCATATTTAAATGACTGTTTTGGGATGCAACTTGCAAATTATCTTAATGTTTTCAGACTTGCCTATTCTGTGAATATGATATATTAAGTTATTACATATATATATATAAAAAATTATTAAATACCCATTATAAATATACTATATGTAAGTTCCAAATAATTTTAACAATAAAAATAATAAAATATATATCTTAATTAATCAGTAGCACTTTCGATTACGTTATGATCCTTATCAGCTGTAAAATAATAAGGAAGTTTAATATCACATGATTTTCCATGAGCTGTATATGTCAATATTTTCTGCTTGTTTATTTATTATATTATCTTTACATTTATTTACCAATATTGCTTTCTTAATTTCTTTTTTTATGATTTCTTTCTTCCATTAATATTTTTGTGTCATTTACATTAAAAGTAAATTTATAATTACAAGATAAAAGAACATCAATTATTATATAATCGGGTAAAAAAAAAAAACTGTAAATAGTCAATTAAATATGGCCTCAGTATTCTTCAATCATGAAAAATTCTTGTGATTATAAATTTACTTTTAATGTAAATGATACACAAATATTAATGGAAAAAATAAATCATAAAAAGAGAAAAATTAAGAAAGCAATAAATAGGGTCAAAGATAATATAATAAATAGACAAGCAAAAAATACTGATATACACAGTTCATGGAAAATCATGTGATATTAAACTTCTGTATAGTTGATAAGGATTGTAATCATTGAACTCACTACTGATTAATTAAGATATATATTTTATTATTTTTGCCATTGAATTATTTGGAACTTACATATATATATATATATATGAATGTGCATAAAGTTTTTTTAAAAAATAAAATAACATAATTTTAAAGTTAATGGTTTGATTAATGAATACAGTTTTATACATTTTTGTATGTCAAGATCAGCATAAAATTTAATTCCATATGTTTTCATACACATCCATAAAATCTCTAAACGTAATGAATCTATTTCAATTAATAATGTTAACTCATACATTAAAGATGAATTAAAAAAACTCGAGATATATTTATACATTCCTTTCCAGAAATTATTATTATATCAATAAATTGCATTAATTCAGAAACTCAAATGATCTGCAGTTAGTAAACTTTGGCACCATATACTCAGAAGTAACTATTATTAAAACAGAAAAAATCACACAAAGATTTGGATGTATCCACATTCAAAACAATTGGAATCTTATAAGTTACCTTATAGTTTGAATCAGAATGTAAAATAAATCATTATTTTTATAATGTATAGAAGTTAATTTTTGGTCAGATTATAATTTAATTAATATATTCTACAGTTAAAAAATAGAAGCTGTAAAACTTTTGATAGCTGTTCAACAGTAGTCAAGGTTATCATATTATGTTCTTAAAAGATGTTGTGGAAGAATTTCTATTTGTAAACTCATTATAACAAGACGCCTGATTGGTTCTCACACAATAAAGGCTACAAAATTACATTTGAGCATGCTAAAATTGTCTCCTTTAAAAAGAATTTAAAAAAAATTACGAATTTCTTTTAAGACAGATTTACAATTCTGAAGCTAATAACGTATTTAAAAATCATTTTGATACTAAAGGTAATTGACATGAGTTGGAATTATAGGAAAGTAGAATAGATTATTTGTTGTAAACAAATGATTCCTAATATGGTAAAAGCATTAATAAAGTAAATTTATATACTAAACATAGATAAATATATAATAACATTATGTAGCATTTGAAAAACTAAATGGAGCATGACTAAGTGAAAGGATATTAACAGTAAAAATTTGCCATATAATCATTAAACGTAGCCCCCTCCCCCATCATTTACAAATTATATGTTTGAAATATAAAAATGAGTATTAAAAATACAAGAATATGATGTATAGTAGAATTAAGATAAAAGGTTAAAAGATGGGATTATTATCATGCATCTATTTAAAGAATATTAAAGATATATTTGACTGCTATTAAACTCAAAAATATATATTTAAAGTTAAAAGAAATTTAATTTATGATCTAATAAAAAATAATTGATATTTATTTATTTATTAAAAAATAGCTCTTATGATTCAGAATGTCTAAATACCTTTTTACTGACCAAAAATTAGATGGATATGATCTGGACATCAGGAAAAAAATCTTAAATCTCATTAGAATCTAAAAAAGCTTTCAAATTTTATCCAACCCAAATTTGAACCTAAGTCAAACACATAGCAAATTTACGCAAGATTAATGCACAATAAGGCTCATAAGTTTGAATCATATATATATATATATCCCTTCTTCAAAACAAGACACATATTAAAATTACCTGTTTGCTTTTCCTATTGGTATTGAGCTGATGATCACTATTCTTTCCAAGAAAGTATTGAGTGCAACCTTGATTTAAATACTAAAAAAAGATATTGGTAATTATTAATTTAATTAAAGCTGTATTTTAAAAAATAACATTGCACAATATCAAAGTAAGACAAGCATACTAACATGGAAATCGTCAGGACTAGCCAATTTCAGCTGCTGCCGAAGATCATCGGGGGCACCAGCTAATAACTGATAAAAAATATGGTAATTCCGCTCTTCTTTACTTTGAACACATATTCGAGACTTTTCTAATAAATAATGAGAGACATGACCACCAACCACAGAATACTACAATGTAGCAAAAATAAACATATTATTACGTTATCACTGAAATAAATCATAAATATTTAAATAAAGAGTGGAATAGCTAAAAGCATACTTCTATGCAGTATATCTTTTTAATTTATCATTAATATTCAATTTGATAATTTGTTATTATTAATATTTATCTTATATATATGATAGAATTATGCAGTATAAAGTTCTCAATACTAACCTTTTCATTAAAGTGTATTTCTGCAAATTTTCCAAATCTACTACTATTATTATTTCGCACTGTCTTGGCATTTCCAAAAGCTTCTAGTAAAGGATTTGCTATAAAAATAATATAATTTTTATATTAACATTTTATCAACAAATAGAATTATATTATTATTAGAATAACTGAATCTGACTTGAATTTATAAGATTTTGACAAGATAATTATATTCAGTAAGTACAAAATTGACATTTTTTTTTTTTTCATATGTCAAATGAATTGACCGGGAAGCAAACTCAGGCCAGCTGCTTGGAAGGCTGCTATGCTAACCACTAGACCACAAACGCTTGACACACACACACAGAGCACATTTCCATGCATATACTAAATTATTTAGATAAGTATTTTGAGTTACAATAAATAAAAAGATTGAAAGCCTTCATGGTGCCAACAGTGCAACTCAGAAAATTTGATAATGTGAAAACACAACATATGTGCTTACTCATAATAAGAACTGGTTACTAATAAAGAGTGTATAATATTAATTACACTTTCATGTAAGATAGTTGACATCTGGATTGTATAAACAGACTGTTTTTTTTTTAATCGTGGGAAATGACGTTGAGAGAACATAACAGCTAATGTTGAAGAGCCTCGGAAAATAACAGCTTTAGTTGAATGGAGGCCCATACACCATAATGTTTATTTTTGCAGGAACTAAAAGAATATTAGTTTTAAAAAATTCTAAAAAAATATTAGTTTTATTTCGAGCTAAATAAAAAGTGCATTAGTGCTTTGAATCATATAATTTTATAAAAATTATAATTCTCTTTGTTTAAACACCCTATATCCAATACAACCAATACATACAATCATATGCATTGGTTGTACTGGATAAAGTGAATGATTGTAGGGAGCTTGAAAGTCTGGGTTCAAATCCCCATTAATTACATCTAAGTTAAGTATATACATTATACTTATATTTCAATATTATCATTCTTTTTGAAAAAAATACTCTTCATGCATATCTATGTTTAGTATTTGTGATTAGAATTATATGTAAATAAAGGGAGATTTTAGCACCCTCGTGTTCAAGTGCTTTATTTGCACAACATAATGTATTTCAACTAGACATAATCTTATCCGGTGTGATAAAAGTTTGTTCACCAGCTGACCACACTTGCAATCAAACATTATGTACAAGTATCTCAAAGTTATTTTCTTTGTTTTCAAAGTGTGAAAACATTAATAGACAATTGCACATATATATCATATCTAAATTGATAATGTAATAATGAACTCCAAACTATGATCGACAAAGGTAATTGCATATATATATAAAACTTTTATATATATTAAACTGGTCGTATTTCTACAAGAGATGATAATAGATGGACAGGTGAAATCTTAAACTGGATTCCAAGAGGTTATGAAAGACCTAGAAAGAGACCACATATGAGATGGATGGACCAAAGAAGATGGATTGAACTGGGAAAGACCTTCATCCTGCAGTGAATCAATTATGCTTAAAAATGATGATGATGATGATATAAAAACAAATTAAGATAATCACCTGACCGCAGTTCACACTTATCAATATTAAAAATCTTCAATCTGCTATCAAGGACTTTTTATTCATAAAAAGTTCTTATAAATAAAAGACTGCACAGATAATATTTGAAGATACTTGTTGTTGATAAGTGTGACCTGCTTTCATATGATTTAAATTTATAAATATATAAAACAAGAAAAAGACAGATATTAAGAATTTTCATTTATTTCTCTATCATAATTTTCATTTTTTCTAATTTTTATTTAATGACTCATATAAAAAGCTAATTAAGAAAACATTAATAATGCAAAAAACAAAAAGATAACAAAAACTGCAAGTTTTTAATTTTCCTATTGATATAATAACAGTGGCAAACTCTCCATATAGTAGTGCCACCCAGTGTAAGCCATAGTAATCAAAGGATGCAAGAAGTTTTGCTATTGTTTTAATGGCTTGTGTAAGCATATGAAATGGTGATCGTGTGATGTTTCAGTTATTCTATTAACATAATAAACTTCAATACAATTAAGCAACTCCAGTTCAGTTAAATTATAATTTTTATTTCTGAACAAAGGATTATACAAATGTTTATTTTCTTGTGATTAAATTGGGGCATTTTTTTTTTCTTAAATTAGAGTTCTAATGTTCAGCAACATAACCACAACGTGGTAATAAACAAGGATGAATTCACGATTTAGGAATCTGTCAAAAATACACTATAAAATATGCAGAAAAACATTTGTTACAAGCAATATTAAAACAGGCAAAACTCTCTATACGTATTGCCACTCAGTGCAAGCCAGAGTAATCAATGGATGCCAGAAGTCTTACACATAAAATCCCCATCTACTGCATAGCATGGGGATATTGAATGAGTAGGCATTAGATGGGGATTTTATGCACCAGCCTTCTGGCATCCATTGATTGCTCTAACTTGCACTGAGTGGCAACACGTATAGAGTTTTGCCTGTTTTAATAACAGTTATGAGCAAGAGTAAGAAATGGTGATCATGTGATGTTTACAAGAAATATTAACATTGGATAGTGCAAATTGTTTTCAGACCAATTTCATTATATAAATCAAATTGTGTCAATTACAGCATTTATGGAGTGGTTTGAACAGACTATTTATCACAGATAAGCAGAAAAAAGAAATGCCTGGAAAATAATAATAATAACAACAACAATAATCAAAACTGCATTCCATCTTTTATTTGAGAATTTTGTTTTATTTAATCATTTCTTCTGTTTTATTTTTTTTTAAGAACAATTCTGCCAGAAAAGTATAATATTAATAAAAAAGATTTCATTTCAAAAAAAAAAAAAAAAGATTAAGAAGGCTATAAATGAAAATATTATCTCAGAAAATAATTAGTGAATGGATACAACTGAAAAAGGGAAATGGAGTATTTGTACTGAATGAATGGAAAAATAAATGTATTTAAATAATTAGTTAAATAGGAAAAAAATTATTAGGAATCAGTTAGGGACAAAAAAATTTTAAAGACTTATAAAGCACTTAAGCACATTTGCCTCTGATATGGCGGGTTAGCTGGATGTCTTTGGGCATAACGGTAACACGCTTAGCGTGGATAGTGCACAAGTTGGTGTCTTCAAACAATCCAACCAAATAAGCTTCTCTGGCTTCTTGCAAGACCATAACTACAGAGCTTTGGAAACAGAGATCGGTCTTAAAATCTTGGGCAATTTCATGAACCAGATGTTTAAAGGGCAATTTACAGATCAGAAGCTCAGTACTCTTCTGGTAACGATGGATTTCTCTAAGAGTGATGGTTCCAAGTGTGTAACAATGGTGTTTTTCTTTACACCTCTGATGGCTGGGGCACTCTTACAAGCAGCCTTGATAGCCAATTATTTACGTGGAGCCTTTCCACCAGTAGATTTACGAGTAGTTTGCTTGGTATGGGTCCTATCAACATGTTTGGAAAAATAATAAACTGGAATACAAGTACTACTCACAAAAAAGGCTCTGAATCAGTTAGAGATAAAAATGAATATGTAGAATAGGCTTGCATAAAAATTCTGTATGTTTCTCATACAACAAAATGAGGTATGTATAATAATTTGGAAACGGATAATCACTTTAAATTCAGAAATGAGTCACATATTGAATTGTGAATAAAAAATCAAGCTATTCAACAGGAAATAAAATAACTTATTTTTTAAGGAGGGAAGTTAAAGTAAAATAAAAATACATAAAAAGAGATTTTTAAAATTGTGTTAAACTGGATCAAACATGATGAACTAGAAATATTTTGACAACATGCAAAGTTAATTGATTAAGAATGCATATTTATATAATAAGAAATGAAATAAATGTAGAGGTAAATAATTATGAGAAGTAAAAAAAAAAAAACCAGATAAGTTAATCAATAAAACTACTATTATTTGGCGCAGAGACAGGAACTTCAGATATTGAATAAAAGAAACAAAAATGACATGTAATTTATGTGTGGAAATGGGCGAGTATTGACCATTTATTTTTGGACTAAAGGTTGTTGAACAAAATCAGAAAAAACTATATCAAGAGTTGGAGAATTATATATGGCTTTTTTGGTTTATAGCTTTTGGAGAAATAAAAATACAAGAATAAGAGTAATGTAACTAAAAAAGAATTTTTTAAAAAAAATAAAATAGCAAAAGAAAAAAAAAGTCAAATAATTGTAAATTATAAAAGGGCAATAGTGAGAAAAGAATTAAAGAATTAAATGTAGTATAGAATAGTTCAGATGGAGAATATTCAACTTGAATAATGGACTCTCTGAGCATATAATCCCTGAGAAAAGATTTCTGACTTCATTTAGCTGTTTGATAGTCTTCTCTAAGAAGAGCAACAGCAAAATAGCAGAAAACTACTTTATAAATGTCTTTAAAATTATTGTGAAAGTTATATTTACAAGATTTATATATATGTGTGTGTGTGTGATGTGATGTATTATGGCTTCGTTTTAAACGAAGTCAAGAATATCTCAGCAATTATGCCCAGATAAACCTGTTATCCACTTTATTTTACATTCCCCACTCTAAATTTACCCATAATCTGCTCTATCCCATTTCCACAACATAATTTTTGTCAACTCTATAACCTTTATATCTAAATCCCCCTTATCTTTCCCCAAACCCAGCATAAAAGCCAATAATTCACTTTCTGTATAATCACTCTTTTCATATTTATTCTTCCATATCTTCATTATATGTACCCTTTCTGTTTTCAAACATTTACATTCAATTAACAAATGCCTAATATTTTCTATTCCTTCCTTACATAATTTACAAAATAAATCACCCATATTTTTCCATTTACATGTATATTTTTTTGTAGCTAAAGATCCCGTTCAAGCCTTAAACAATAAACTACTTTCCTTACTATTATCATATATTAACTCACACCTAATATTCTGTTTATTTCTATATATATTTAAACTCTTTTTACTCTCCATACTATTTCTCCATCTCTCTAACTCCCTAGTCTTTATTAATAAATTTATTCTTTTATCCCTCTAGTGAACATTTTAATACAGGCTTAAAAGTAAGTTACACAATTTGTGTCTTGTTTTATTAATTATTATATATAATGAGATATTATTTTATATATCGCTATGTTTTTATACTGTAATGATATTAGCTATTAAGCCAATGCACATGCACTTTAAAGATAAATTATAAATGAATACTCTCACTTTATCTTTAAAGTGCATATGCATTGGCTTAAAATATATATAATAATAATTGTTTATCATTAATTAATCATACATTATGCAATGTTTTTAATAGATCAGAAAGAATAATTTGTGATGTGTAAATTTGTCATAAATATTGCTAACAATATCCAGTTAAATTCATTATCAAAAAAAATCCGTCATTTATAAATAGTGTAATAGTGTTATTTTTTGTACAGACATAAAAAGATTTACAACAAAAGTTGTAATTTAATATGTAGTTAGAAGGAATTTGATCCCAGACTTTCAACTCTCATTGGTCATCAGCTCCATTTTATACAACCTATACATATGCCAAGATACATGCGAAAAAGGTGAATGATCACCAGATGGAGAGTGGAGAAGATTGAAGCTTGTCCATTAAAGTCTGAAGATGCAATATGTCAATATAAAACAAGCACTGGTTGTATATAAGTGTGGAAGATGGTGATCCTAATTAACTGATGAGTACTGGTTCAGCACAAAATACATAGATTCAAGATTATTTATCTTTGTCACATGTATGTGGTCATGTGTATCTGTTGGACAAGATGGACAGGATGGCTGAAGAGAGCTTGAAAGTCTGGATCCAAATGCTCTCGAATTACATCTGGTTTCAGGATATATAATATACTTGTCTTTAAATTTACTATGAAGATATGTAAATTTCAAAATGAATCAATCTATTAAATATAAACTAATGTGGCATAGTTTCTTGCCAGAAACATATTAAAAACCAGAATATTTATTATGGCTTACCATTCCTTATCACAATATTTAATAAAATAAATTAAACAAACAAAACAATAGAGCAAATTAATGAGAGAGCATGAGAAGAAACAAAAAACTAAATAAATAAAAAGATGGGGAAAAATTGAGACAGTGGCCATAAAAATATAAAGCCAAAAAAATAAGACAGAAATAGAGGATTGAAAGAAATTATAAAAAAAAATATACTAAAAAAATATATATATAGAACAAAAAAATTAGATAAAAATATTGTAAGATAAAAAATAGAAAGATAGATGAAAATGGGAATACAACTTGATTTAAAACTGAAAAATAATATAGCAAAGAAAAGTAATAAAAAAATAGAGAGCATGAAAAACAGAGCAAATAAAAGACACAGAAAAAGAAAGAATATTGCAAAAAATAAAAGATTAAAAAAAATTTACAGGAAAGAATTATATTTTTCTTATTGTTTATTAGATGTTATTATACCCTGCACGATTTAGTGCAGTTGTTAGATCCAACTCGGGATTGGGAGGTCCAAGGATTGATTCTAGCATTCATAGATCTGGTGCTCAAACTTCTAATGAAAATCCCGAGTAATAAAGCCATATTCCTTTTCTTTGGATGTTAATATCAAAAAGAACTAAATATTTAAATCATGGCATAAATTAAAATGAATTAATTATTTTTCTCATACTTAATATTTTGATCAGATTATTTAGAATTTTGAAGCTAAAGTCATCATCAACAACCATTATTAATCCACTGCAGGATGAAGGTCTCTCCAAGTTCAATCCATCTTCTCTGATCTTTAGCTTTTCTTCTCCATATCACTCTTGCACACTTTCTTATTTCATTCATCCATCTCACACATGGTCTCTTTTTGGGTCTTTTACAGTCTCTTGGAATCCAGTTTTAGATTTCAGTTGTCCATCTATTATCATCTCTTCTAGTAATATGTCCAGCCCAACTCCATTTCAATCTTTTAATTTTTTCAATGAGGTCAGTAACACCTGTTTGTTCTCTTACCCATATATTATGTTTTCGATCTCTTCTTGTTACTTCCAACATACATTTGTCCATATTTCTTTGATTAGTCTGAAGTCCCTTATTGCTCTTATATTAAGTGTCCAAATCTCAGATTCATAAGTAAGAACTGGTAAAACACATTTATTACAAACCTTCCTTTTCAAACACATAGGCATATTTCCTTTTAGTATCAAGTTATTTCTACCAAAAACAATCCAACCAAGTTTAATTCTATGATTAATTTCATCTATTATGTTTCCATCTGTATTAATAAGCTAAAGTTCTGCTTTCTAAATGGACTATTATATATACAGTATATATAAAGAGAGAAAGAGGAAATTCTATTTTAATTATTACAGTTCCAAGTAAAATAATTTTTGAATTAGAATAGTTTGTCAATTGTCAATATTATAAGTTGAAAAAAAAGCATAATAGTTATTAAAAATAAAAACAAACATATTTTTGCAAGCCTGATCGTATGAAGATTGGCTATCTTAATATATGCTGAGCATTGATTGTATATATGTGTGTAGATGATAATCTGGATCAACTGATGAGTGCTGTTTTAGCATGAAATACGTACATTGGTGATTGTTTATCTTTTCACGTGTGTGTAATCAAGTGTGTCAACAGTATGAAACAGCGTGGATAGTTGAGGGTCATGTGAAAGTCTGAGTTCAAACTCTCTATATATTACATATTGGAGTGCAGGTATGAAAAGCTTGTACTGTAGAAAAAATTCATATATCATAAATGTTTATATAGATTTTTTTTTTTGATGAATACAATTTAAGATTCAGTCTTTTATGAATGTGTGTGTGGATTTTTGTATTTTGAAAAACCTCAATATGTAAATGATAGATTTTTTTTAAACTAATAAAAAAATATTTACCATGAAAAATGAGAAAAAGTGCAGAGATAAAATACGAATTTTCTTAGAACTTTTCTCTTATTGTTTTCTACAAAAATACACTGCCCCATTGTTCATTTTTATTCTGTAAATATTCTAGGAACCAAAAATTTAAGCACCTCATGTTTATATTGAAGTGCAATTCAAATTATGTTTTCAAAAATTTTAAATCAATTTTTAAAAATTGTTTCTCTTGCTTATATCAAAATATGTTAAAAAATAAAAATTAAAAATGCTTTCAATAAACCTTACTAATATAAGATTTGAAATACCAGGCACTCTTATATCTGGAGTCTAATTGTAAATATAGGGGATTTGAACTAAAACTTTCAAGCCCCTTCACTATCCACACTATCTCATACTACTGATATACATGACCACACACATACAGAAAAGATAAATAATCACCAATATATGTATTTGTGCTAAACCAACTCATGAGTGCTGGTCTCACACGAAATACGTATATTGGTGATTTATCTTTTCTGCATGTGTGTGGTCCTGTGTATCAATAGTATGCGATAGTGTGGATAGTGTAGGGGCTTGAAAGTCTTAGTTTAAATCCCCTGTATCTTACTAACATAAGTAATATATACATTTTTATTATTTCTAACAACTTTTTGAAGTAAAACAAATTATAGAATAAACTGTTCAAATGTTTTGAATCCCTTAATACTTGTTTCATAGGTCGCCATGTTTAATCAATGATTTTATTCAACCTAATGCTTTCATAAAAAAATTTAATGGTATTAAGTAAGAGTTTGCATAATTCATTTTTTTTAATAGAAGAAATGACTCACCTTCTAGAATTCTTTGTTCAATAGGACCAGCATGACCTCCCCAGGATTCACAAAGATAATTTAGAATATATTTTGTAGACTCTGTTTTACCTGCACCGGATTCTCCACTTACAATAACAGATTGGCTCATCTTCAATGATTTCATATCTCTAAATGCTTTATCAGCTAATAACAATACCAAAAAAAAAAAAACCCGCAATGACCAAAAATTATACATATACATATAAATTGCAATTAATAACTAACATTAATATAATATCACATGATCATTTCTCTCGCTATTTTTAAATGGGATGAAGATAAAATTAAACTACTATGTGATAACTACTAATTGTTCAAATCTATAATAGATGATGCTAGGGTGATAATAGTGCCAGGAGTTGCACTTGTTAATAAATAATAACTTGAATAGGTTGTCCAAAAATAAATATATTATTGCAATAAAAAAATGAATAAAATATGTAATATATATATATATATAATGGGTATCTACATTTACAAGGTTACACATTACCCTTGATATATATTTCATATGTGTATATCACATATATGCACATAATGAAGACCATATAAATGTATATATTTTTATGCAAATGAATCTATATTAATGATAATTATAATAAATAATAAAAATATATACAACAGCTAAATAAATATATTAATAATTATACATGAAAATCCTTTTTCATCACATGGTTTTATGCCCTTTTCGAATATTAAACACCTGTTTTAATGTTAACCATTTTTTTCAAATAGAACACTATCTAGTATTCTAAAAAGGAAGAAAAATAAAAACATTAATAAAATACAACATGAATAAAACAAAATTATGAAATACAAATTCAATGTAAGTTGAAAGAATTGACTATATAACATAACAATATACAGAGTAAATAAAGCATATCATTTACAACTTTATACATACTATCTTAAAACTGGCAAAACTCACTATACGTATTGCCACACACAGCAAGCTAGAGTAATCAATGGATGCCAGAAGGCTTGTGCATAAAATCTCCATCTAGTGCCTACTCATCCAATATCCCCAGACTAGTTTCTGGCTTGTGGCCTTTGTCAGTGATTACTCTAGCTTGCTGTGTGTGGCAATACATATAGTGAGTTTTGCCTGTTTTAACAAGTTATACACAAGGATAAGAGATGGTGGTCATGTGATGTTTATTGGCTAAATACTACCTTATTATATAATGTTCCATTCATTTTTAATTGACCAATTATCAACTAAATTTATTGCAGTTATATAAATATTTACTCATTTATTTAAGTTATACTTAATATAACATCTCATATATTTATCTTCTTTTTTGATCTTTATTTAAAGATGTAATGTTTTTATAGCATCTATTTTATGTCCGTATGTTAAGTAGTGAATGTGTTAACCATACTTATCATCTCATTTATTAATTGCATTGTTATGTTCTTTGGTTCTTACCTCTAACAATTTCTCACATGACTGTAGTTAATCATATTGCAATGGTCACAATTAATTTTATATATGATTTGTTTTTTTGTATTTTATATCATCTCATACTTTATAATTACTTATTAATTTTATTATCTGCAGTAATGAGTTAATGTTTGAAAAAGACATAAAACCATGTGCCAAAAAAGACGTTTTATGCATAATTATTAATATATTTAAATAACATCATTGTATATGATATTTTTATTATTTATTATAATTATCATTAATATAGATTTGTTTGCATAAAAATATACACATATTGAAAGGTTTTCAGTCAATTTAGACTTTATACATTATAACTTATTAATGTATTTGTTAAACGAGTTATGTCTGCATCTATTCATTCTGGGTCTTAGAAAGCTTCACAGAACATAACTACATTTCCAGATTAACTCATCTAATAGTTTTATTTCGATCTGAATTGCCAGAAGATTCAGTTTTTTATTTATTTAAGAGGGCACCAGGCTGCTTATCGCATCGCAAAATCAATTCTAAACAATTAACTAAATGTAATATCGGGATTATGTTTTCTTGTCATTTAATTAATCTGTTATATGAATTTCCCCCTGGCTTTGATTATTAATCAAGCATATTGGCATAGGTAATTTATACATTTATCAAAACAATTTTTTAATAGTAAAATCTAATAAACTAAAATTTAAGAATGCGCAACGAAAAGATATTAAAGGTAAATATTTTATTAAGACAAATTAAAATATTTAAATGAGAATTATAAACAAATTGGAAAGATTTTATGCACACTCATCCAGAAAGTAATGTTAATCAAATAATTAATTCTAACAATTCATATTTCAATCCTCTTCTTAAGTTTCTTCTAGAAAGCAATCCAATGATAAAATGTCGCTTTATTGGTATTTGGAATTTGTAGTTAAAATTTATAGTAAAATTTAAAATGAATCAGACACAAGTTAGGGTATGAATTATAATTTAGCGGTAAGTTCCATGAATTTATGCAGATTATTGTAACATACATGTATTTCTTTGGATGAAGTTAGTTAACTTTGATTTTTTTTCTGTTGATGTTTTCATGTTCCTGGTCAGTTTTAAGGCTGGATTCAAAAGCTTTTTGGAGTGACCTCTTTATGACGAAAGAAAATGTCCACAAACTTTTCCAGTTGCCACTTCTGCATGACAATTTGGAGCAGCAAATGAGTAGTCCTGGATAGTGGCATGGAAAACACCAGCCAAAAGAAAAAACAACACAAGACGTTGCTCAAAGTTATTTGCTTCTTTTTATACTCTCGACTAGTTTTGAGATTTCTCTGCGCATATATTTTTTTATATTTTGTTTTGTTATCAGAAGGCAAGTTTTATACATTCTTTTTTCATTTTAGCTACTAAGTTATCTCTTTTATATATATAAATCCCTTAGGAGCCATATTTAATTATTGGTAAAACTCTGATCGTAATCACTTACGTTTGGAATGTCTTTTTTTATTTATCTGGATCAATAATCTATATGCATTTCTATTCCCTCCAATTTTAACTTTAATTAAAGAGATAATATCCAACACAAATAATTTTTGTTGTACGTATTCAAAAAAAATGAATTACATAAAAAAATTAAACAGCCTTTATTGAACTATTTCTATTTTTTTTCAGCTTTTAAATATTACCCTATGCCATTACTCTTAAGTCACATATGGATATAAATGCACCACATGTATGTGTACACATGTGATGTATACAATTACAGCCATACACATATGAAATACATGTCAGTTATAATCTGTAGCCATGTAAAGAAACGATATATAAAATTAATTGAGAGCATTACAATATGATTAACTACTGTCGTAAGATGTAAGGCCAAAAACATAACAACATTCATTACTTAATATATGGATATAAAATATTTATGCTACAAAAAATATTAAACCTTTAAATTACACTAAAGATCCAAAAGGAAGACAAATGCATGAAACATTATATTGAGCATAATTTAAATAAATGTATGAATATTTATAAAACTTCAATAAATTTAAGTTAATACTGGTCAATTAAAAATGAATGGAGAAATATATAATAAGGTAGTATATTTAAAGTTGTATTATAGACCTCTGAATATTATCTTATGTAATTATTTTCCTTCCATCTTTTATTGAATCTCTGCCCCATAATTTTATTCTGTTTTACACATATTTTATTTTATTATTGTTATTTTACTTCCATTATAGAACACTAGATGGCGGTGTACACTAGATTTGCTGAAAAAGGCTTTTTATGTATAATTACTAATACCTAATTATACAGGTATTATATATGATATTTTTATCATAATATATATGAAAAAACAGCATAAAGGACTTCAGTAATTTCCAATTTTGATCATTATAATTAATAAAATGAAATTATAATACAAAATATTTTATAAATTAAAAAGTAACAAACACAATTTTCTATTTTCAAAATAGTCCATTAATTTCGATACATATATGGCAAACCACACACAAATTTTTTTTTATAAATCTTGGTTTATTATAATATGAACTATTATAATGTACAATAATATACTTCAACGTCTTGACTATATTATTTTATAGACTTTCAATAAAGAACTAAAAAATGCATAAAAAACAATAAATACAAATATTCCATAATACATTTAACAGAAATACCTCTTACTTTAAACCACTTCTAACAAACAATCTTAACTTTTCATTACAAAAAGACTATAAAATAATATAATCGAAACATTGGAGTATATTATTTTACATTATAATAGTTCATATTATAATAAATCAAGATTTATAAAGAAGTTTGTGTGTGGTTTGTTGTATATATATATTAAAATATTTTATCTTCAATCTATTGATGTTATCAATGCCTAAATAATATTGTAATGTTTTTATTAACTGTTCAATATGTTAAAAAAAAACAAGGCAAAACTATCCATACAGTAGTGCCACCCTGTGCCAACCAGAGTAATCAATGGATGAGTAGGCATTAGATAGGGATTTTATACACAACCCTCTGGCATCCATTGATTACTCTGGTTGGCACAGGGTGGCACTGTAAGGAGAGTTTTGCCTTGTTTATAAACAATTATGTGCTAGTATAAGAGATGGTGATCATGTGATGCTTAATGTTCAATATGTTATTAAAATATAAATTGCAATAAAAAATAAATATATTTAGATCTTAACATATACAATATTCTATTACGTGTAATTTCTCTTTCTTATTACAGTGTATTATTATACTTCTTGAAGAAGATAAAGGAATACTGCAAATAGAACTTAGATAAGAAGAAACAAGAAACATTGAGAGTTAGGAGATATAAAAGTTCTGAAGAAGGTTGCTGGGGCAATCAAAACTGTAAACTGTAAAGGAGGGTGGTAAATAAAGCATTGTGTAACAGTAGTAAAGTATATGGATGATTTAGTATTATATGCTATTACGTGTACACCTGGGTCTCATTTTATGTGGATTATTTTAATGCGATTTTGAAGTTATGTGATTCATGTTTCTTCTTAATATCTTTCATATTTCACTATGTTTATTAGATATTAAGAAATTTAAATTATTAATAACTTATTTTGACTTTAAATACTTTTTTTTTTTCAAAAATATAACGTTATATTAGCATCTAACGTGAATATGGCCTGAAACTGTATTTAGAATCTTAGCTTCTATGTAAATAACCTACTTATAAATAATAACAATAGATTTATATGTATGTATAAAAATATCACAATAAATATTCAAAAATTTTAAACTTTTAAAACATATTTTGTTAGATATTAACAGAAATAAATATTTTTTTATATTTTTAAAATAAATAATAACGAAGATTTTATTGATTTTACAAACTGAAAATGCATAATCTTTTTGTTTTGATTGCGATCTCATTTTTTTAATATAGAAATAGAAAACCATTAACACAGCACAAGATTGAAAGTGGCGCTAGTTGTACATCACGTCACGAATCTGATTTCTTACTAGTTCACAAATGAACACACATTATCAAATAGCGGTAATGATTAAAATATGTATGAAAAATGTAAAATTAAATACTGTGGTTAATAAAAAAAGTAAAAATAGTTTGTCTTGTATTAATTTTTTTCAAATATTTGAAATTTTTTATTAATCATACTTTATTTCCTTATTTTTTTAATGCGAATTTTAAAGTAATTTTTCCTTGTTGCTTTGCTTTTATGCCAATTTCTGAAAATTACAGAACCTATCCCTCATTTTTCAAGGTAAGTTACGTTAATTTTTGTGCGATTTCTTTTGTGCGCATGTTCTGAGGAACCTATCTACCGCATAAAATGAGACACAGGTGTACTAGAACATATATATTAACATTTAAATATAATTGTTAAAATAATAAAATGTTATAGAAAAGAAGATTTTTGTCTGGAAGTAATAAAAAAACATTTTTTTGCAAAAAATGTTCATGCATAGCAAGGTGTTCCGAATAAAGATTCCATTTTGAGAATTTTTCTTATTTGTAAAATATTATCAATGTTACTACTACTGATGACATATAGAATCATCAAATGTCTTTTAAAAGTGAAAAACCAGGTTCTTATTTGTTTTCAAATATTTTTAACAAAGATCTCTATTTGTGTTTTTTTTTCTCCATAAATAATAGTCAATGATTGTAATCAACTTCCAGTGCAATTTCAAAATAAATAGGTAGCAATATCATCAAAAGAATTATAAATCTGAAAAGAAGTTGAATATACTGTTAGAAAAGATGACAATAAGTGGACAATTGAAAAAATGGATACCAAAAGATTAAATAAATAATACAAAAAACTCTGTCAAATAATGAAAATTATTCTTCACGTATAAATCGTGATAAACTGAGCAGCCAAAAATTCAAAAAATATTAATCGCAATGAACAATTTGCCAAGCACTTTCGGTGCAGTATACCAGAATCATAATGACATATTGGAACTGAACGGTTAATATTCCACTGCATGTTCAGGTTAATTCTGTTTTTTGTAGTCATGAAAATAATTGTGGACATGAGTTTTATCTTCAAAATATTACTACTGTGTGCAATGAATCAAGTGATAGAAAGAGGAAGTTGAAAGAGGGTTGGTTTATTGCAAAGTCTAAAAATGTTATCAATCAGTATAACACTAGTGTTCCACTGAGCATGCACTGGAATATTAACCATTCAGTTCCAATACGTCGCCATGATTCTGATATACCGAAAGCGCTTGGAAAATTATTGTTCATTGTGATTTGAATTTTTGGCTGCCCTTTTTATCATGATTTATACATGAAGAATAATACCAAAAGATTATAAAGTACCTGGAAAATGTTAAATAGATAGATGATGTCATGAACTTGTCTGGAAAAATGTAGAGAAGAGATGCTATGCATGAAAGAAATTTGATAAACCTTGGACAAACCTTCATACTATAGCTGATTGATAATAGGTAAAAATAATGTTAGCATTAATAACTTTAAAAATAATTTAAAATACTATTGACAGCTTCTTCTTCTTCAGTGGGTTAAATCACATATATGTCATTAATAACTTTAAAAAATCAACTCATTAATATAGGAGCTTTGTAAGTATTCTGCAATTTTTGCAAACAACCGTCCAATAATAAATAAAGAACTGAAAAGATATCATCCCATTATAGAAAAGATAAGCACATGGTCTATTTTTCAAGAGTTCATAAGAAATTTAAATACCAGCAGTAATATATCTTGACTACAATTCATGAATCTTGTGTTCCACTCTACTTCTGCATCAAACCATGTAGACTATCAGCCCCTTCAAACAGATTCCTCCATTAAGTCAAGACTTTTCAATTCCTTCTTCAGAAATAATCAAAGATTTTCTTCATAAAAGTAGTCGGATCTGTTAATTATGTTAAATAATACATTGTGAGTCTTGTTTACAATATATTCTGCTAATTGTTCTTCTAATTATTGTGGCAGTCTTAGTTTCAGGATATGGTCCATTTTCAATCATGAATATTGGATTTGCACCCATACATTCTTTTACACCATATAAGCTGATAAAATTAAAATGGACATTGTTGGATTATTGGAAACTTTAGAGCTATAATTTTAAAAATGAAAGGGATATTATTATTGGTTTGTTTTAGACTATTTGTAAATACATATATGTATTAAGAGAAAAAACTGTATTAAGTTTAATCATTATTATGTACATATATGTATTTTACTAAATTAATTTATTTTCATAATTATATGTATTATAATGTAATGTAAATAATATCCATCAGGGAAGTTGCTAACAGGTTTCTCTGGGCATAATTGCTGAGGGATTCTTGACTTCTTTTAAGGAGAAGCTACAGTACATCACATCACATCACATTACAAAAAGAACCATCTTGAAAAGGTTCCATTAAGGAGTGAAAGCTGGATTGATGTATTAATTTTTTTTTTTTATTTGTAGAGAGTTGTGTATTTCAATTTTGTTTTAAATTAATTATTTTTACTTTTATGTATAGAAGGCAACATTATGGACAAATTTTAACATTGAAATTTGGTCATTTAAAATATAAGCTGATAAACATGTCATATGAGCAATAAAACATGAGGATATTTGGATAGGGCTTCAATAGATAAGGATTCAATAAGCACTGCCATCTATTAAAAGGGCAGAGAGAATAAAAAAATTACTAAACATCACATAATCACTATCTCGTACTAGCACATAATTGTTATTAAACGATTCAAAATAAAGCAAAACTCTCTATACAGTAGTGCCATCTTGTGCCAATATGACTATATAAGTTATTGAGCTTGGATTGAAAATATTATTGTTTTCAATTTCATTCTCATATTTTTGTAGGTAAGTGGAGTTAAAGGGTGGCTGCTAGAGGGTTGCATTAGATCCTAAGATCTAGGTGCAGTGCTCTCAGATCCAAGGCTCCTCACTGATGAAGGCCACAAGCCAGAAACTAGTCTGGGGATATTGGATGAGTAGGCACTAGTTAGGGATTTTATGTACAAGCCTTCTGGCATCCATTGATTGCTTTTGTTGGCATAAGATGGCACTACTGTATAGAGAGTTTTGCTTTGTTTTGAATTGTTGAATAAAAGAAATTAATAAATAATCTGAAATTCAAAAGCCCTGTAAGACATTGAATACAAAATAACTTGCTTGTATAGTTATATTGGTCTGTCACTAGAACAGCTGTAAGTTAACTTCATTTTTAATATATAAAATTAATTTATGAACAGGAGTAAAATCATTCTTTAAATATTCTGTGCCAGGAAAAAGACTTCTCCAACATTAGTATTAATCCATGGCAGCTCTCCAAAATAAGTAGTAATAAAGAAGGAAAATTCTTCAGGCTAGCTAATTTCAGGGTAGTTGTAGCAAATATCAATTCATTGAAAAGTTAACTAAAATGGGTATGAGTAGCTAAGTTATCTAAAAAAGAATACTAATTTTGATCGGGACCAGAAAAGTTTTACTCAGCCTGGATTTGAATCTAGATGAGATTGGCAGTGGAATATACAATCATGACACCATAATTCTAAATTTGATAAGAACCAGAAAAGTTTTATCCAATCTCGATCCAAATCTAGACAAGATTGGCAGCAAAATATACTGCCATGATACCATAAAGCCCTTTTGATCTTTTGTAAAATATTATAATTAAAAATTACTTTTTCCTGCCTGATACAGTTAAAGTGAAGACAACTGTATTTGATAGGATAAACAATCATAAGAAGATGGGAAATGCAATTTTTATAAAGTCTAAGGAAAGATGAGTGTTTTGAATAGCTGACCATCTCTGATCACATTTATATTTATAGTAATAGAAGTTGATTAATGTTAGGCACATTACTGTTTATTTTCATAAGAACAAATTAAGAGGCAAAACTCACTATATGTATTGCCAGTTATACACAAGCATAAGAAATGGTGGTCATGTGATGCTTATTGGCTTAAAACAAAATAAGAGCTAAGTTTTCAAAATGTCTTATTCACACTACGCTCTATACTTATCAGATTGATTCTCAAGAAAACTGTAATTACATCTTTAATGTTAGCCATATTGAAAAAAAAAGCAATTAAAGTAAATTGTTCACTACTAGTTAATAAGTGAGATAAAAAAACAATCAATTTGTAATTATACTTATAATTACAAAATATCCAGTGTATATCACTAGCTAAAAATTCAAATACAAAATGTTCACATCACTCTCCCAAACATTGTTTGTTCATCGATGCCCTCTGTAATGTTATGTTTTCTCAGCAATGCTCTCCGTGAAGAAGAGTCTGAGTTCAGACTGTATATTTACTAACAGAGGGCACTGCTAAAAAACATAACATTTAGTAGAGTGATTTGAACATAGAATTACAATTACATTACCATCATTTATTTTACCAAGTGCAGACGGTATTGAAATTAAACTAAGAGAGTGCAAACCTCTCACGCGCTTAGCCAATCAGATCGCAAATACTGAGACAGTGAATTTAACAAGAAAAGAGAGGTTCCACTCTCATCTTTACTTGTCTTTCTATATATCCAAGCCAGTCCAAAGTACTTAGATCTGAAAGTGTGAATCTTAAATATCTTCACACTCAACTCACTGAGTTCTAATTATAAACATACAGCGTGAAATCTTTTGATTTACTACGCAGTAGTTTTTAGATGTTATAACTTGCAGCAATATATGTAAATAATATTTATTTTACAAAGCGCAGACGGTATTGAAATTAAACTGATTGGCTAAGCATGTGAGAGGTTTGCACTCTCTCAGTTTAATTTCATTACCATCATTACAAACTCTCAGACAAATAAATGGATAATTATGTTTCTTAGATTTGATGAAATAAATAATTAGGAATTTATTATAATGACTTGAAGTTATATTTAATAATCTTAAGATTACATCATAAAAAAGATCCAGTGTGTCCCAATGAAAAGATGATTGTTGACTAATTTTTTTTCCAAGCTCCATGCAGCGCCATCTGTGAATCAATGCATGTGTTACATAGTTATATAGTTTAGCTGATCAATGAAACCTTGCATATTATTTCTGGCACTCTTAAATCAACACCCATAGAATGACTACCTATACTCTCAAATATCCTTCCAGCTAACCTCAGATGTAAGTTAGAAATTATCAATGAATTCAACAAGCTGGTTGAGCTACCAAATCATCCGATCAACCTCATTTTGATCAGTCCCCCATACCTCAGGCTAAAATCAAGGTAGTCTTTCTGGCTTACTGTAATTCTCAGTAGTCACCAACACTGGATATCAACAACATGTGTATCATGTCTGGAATAACTCCAACATAAATAATCACATTCTAATAGCTAACCTTACTCTCCAAGTATTTGGTTTTTTCATTCTAAAAAAAAACTCTGGTTGAAGATTAACCGAATCTGAACAATTCAGGGTAGATGTGGTGATATGATTTATAGATTATCCAAACAGTGATTGTGGAAGACCACCAACTATGGCACATATTTACAAGTAGTGTCCAATTTACCAGATCCCTGTTGGCCTCTCTGTTCTACATAACTTGGAGGAGGTGGCTCTTAATTTGTTAAGTTGGTGTTAAATTTTGACATGCTGATACCATATGCTAAACGAATAATAAATAAATAGTTTAGCTATGCACCACAAATATTTAAAATGCTTCCATGTCTGGATCATAACTTATAATATATGATAATTTTTCTTACCTTAATCCACAATGAAGCAACATGGTAACATTAGATTCTGCTTTAAGTTGGACAAAACCACCACTGAAATATTTGAAATAAGCAGTGAACTTATAAGTCATAAGAATGTTTTCAAGATTTCACAATGGCGAAGAGCGAATGAAGATAATCTATGAAGATATGAAACACACTGTCTCATAATACAGGCATGCCCGCACCTTAAAATATTTGTGGTGTATAGTTAAACTATATTGTTACATAATACAGACAATGATTCAGAGATGGCGCTTCAGGCAGCTTGAAGAGAGAAACATTCACCTTTTCACTGGAATACCATGTATTATAAGAGGCAAAAAGAAGTAAGGAAAGAGTTATACTAAAGAAAAATTAGCACCAAAAAATTAGAATAGTTTTGACTAGATACCTAGGGATAAACAGAATTCTCAAGAAAATATCTATTTTCATATAGGATGATAAATAAATAAGGTTTTCAGTATCGATATAGTCAAAAACAAAAGGGGGAGGGTGGCTTGGGTCAAATGTAGGGAGCTAGTGAAGACATTGTCAATGACTTAAAATGTTGAAGAAAGTATGCTTTGAAAAAAAAAAAATTATGATATAAAACAATGCAAGATGTGTTGCTAAAAATATCATAATATAACAGAAACCTCATCTATGAGAGAAATTTGAAAATAGATCAGATGACCAAGGATTGCTAAGCAAACCTATAATTTTTTTCTAAAGATTGGCCCATAGCCAACCCAGATAATAATTTTATTATTGGTCAGTAAATGGGTATCAAGCCATTAATAGATGAAGAATAATTATAATGATGAAATCTTTGGTTAGTTAGATAAATGTCCAAACTGACCTTAAAATAAAAATAAGAGTGTGATATAATGTAAACATTATCATGATAAGTAAGGTTTAATTTTAGTAGTAAAGATAATTATAAATGACCCTTAAAAGCTATTGTTGTGAATAAAGAAAGAAAACAGTCCAAAAACTAAAACTACTGGGAGTATATTCCAACGATTAAAAAAAATGTAAAATCCTTGCTAAGACCAAGTTACTCATATGCCCAAAAGAGAGCAATCGCTCTAAAAATATTCATGATATTGCCTACAGAGGTAGTCAGCGAAACCTGTGAATGTAATTCAGGTTAATCAAAAATAATGATTTTAATCTCTTTTATCTCCCTTATAAATATATTTTATTAGTTTTGTATTAAAGAATTACAGTATATATTTTAGTGGGAAATCAAACATTTTTATTTATAAAGTTCAGTTATGTGAATATTTTTTAATCATTCTTTGATTAGTTTTACGTCTTTGGAAAAAGTTGCTTTTTAAAAGAATTTTTTAAATTTGAATTAACAATATAAAAAAGCTATGAAATTAAACAAAAAATCATTTTAGTGAATAATGAGATTTAAATTGGTACTATCTTTTCAATTTCGCCAACGATATATATACTATCACTTCAAAAACAAATTAAATCCATTTGCTTTTATGGAATTGTTATTAAAAAAATAATAATAATAAAATGTTATAAGATCAGGTACTTGCAAACATTTGTTTTTTTAATATTAATTGTTATTATATGCAATTTATTCTTTATATTAATAATTTAGGGTGCTAATTTGGTCTGTTCTCTACCATGGTTGTACTCTGTCTTCAGGTGATGTGGTATTACTTTTTCCAAGTTAAAGTTTTATATAATAAATGCGATGTATCAAGAATTGTATGGAAGGAAATGGCAGTAGTAGGGTTAACTTATAGTAACCATGCATTATATGTTAATAAATGGGTGTTAGATTACTTAAAAAAGTACAAAGAGAGGTAGAAAGATATGCATTAGATGCAAACAAAGAAGGCAATTCAAGGAGAAATGGAATGTTCACATTTTTATATGAGATACAAAAAGCAAAATGAAAATGTTTGATAGAGTAGCCAAAACAGCATTTAATTGGATTATAAGTAAAGGATAGGCAACAATATAGGTGAAAAAGGTAGTATGGTATGCAGAAGATTCAGATAAAGATTTTATGTCAGTACACTTGTACCAAAGGTGGGATGATTGTGTTAGTAGGATTGTTGAATGTTAAAGTAGTAAATAATGGAATAGAAAAATAGATGCACTAATAAAAATTAGGGAGATAGAGAGATGGAGAACTAGTATGGAAAGTAAAAAGAGTTTAAATATATATAGATGTAAACAAAATACTGGATGTGAGATAATTTACGATAATAGCAAGAAAAGTAGTTTACTGTTTAAGGTTCTAACAGGATCGTTAGCAACAAAGGAATAAAACATAAATAGAGAAATGTGAGTGATTTAGTCTGAAAATTATGTAAGGAAGGCATGGAAAATATTAGGCAGCTGCTAATTGAATGTAAATGCCTGCAAGCAGAAAGGCTACAAATGATGAAGTTGTGGGAGAATAAAATATAACAAAGTGAATATACAGAAAGTGAGTTCTTGGTTTTTATGCTAGGTTTATAAAATTATAAAGGGGATCTAGATATAAAGGCCATAGAATGGACAAATATGACATAGTAGAAATGGGATGGAGCAGGATAGTAAATATGGGAAAAATTTAGGGTGGGGAATAGAAAGGGAAAGTAGCTAATAAGTTTCTCTGAGCATAGTGGCTGAGGAGTAGCTATATCACATCACCAGAAAAATAATCAATAAGAAATAAGATAAATAAGTAAATGGTTTTACTGCTCAAGAATTCATACAAATTTTGAGCCCCAAAAGTGCAGTATTGAAATTGAACTCCAGAAGACTCAACATTAGAATCAATCTGAGGACGTCGCACTCCAGAATCCGATATTTTATGGCTGCTCTAAATAACAGAGAGTAATAAAAAAGTGAATTACAACACAAACTGAATGTATTTGTTTGAACAAATATAATTGGGAAAAAATAATGCATTTATTTACAATATATACTTCTTACATCAATCAAAAATGCAATGAGTGATCATTAATTTGGAATCTTCTTTAAAATTTCCCAACACAAACGATCAAAGTGTAATTCTCAAAATATACTGATCATTTTTTAATTTTACCACTGACTGAATGATTGATATATCTGATCATACCTCAATCTTATATATTGGAAAATTTTAAGGAAGATTCCAAATCAATACTTATTCACTGCATTTTGAAACAAAGTGAGAAATGTATCTCTTGGATATATTTATTATACTTCAGTGATTATATTTATATGCATAAGTACCTTCACTCTATATCATATTTTAATTTCTTCTTGATTAGCCTTTTATTTAAAAATTTAGTAGAGCGCGACCTTGTGATAGAATGCGACTACAAAACAATAAACACTAAGGGTCACTTTACATTATTCTTAATGCATACTAATCTAATGTGAAATTTGCAAAGCATCATATTTTCCTATTAAATTTCTAATATATATAAATGAACTTTTTTAAAAATAAAAAATTATATATATAATTCCAAACTTTAAATAAATTTTGAATGTCTCAATTGTTATTAATCAGTTACTATACAATAGATCATATGATCACCATTCTTTATGCTTATACAAACTGTTAACACAGATGCTGTGATGTGATGTATTTGGCTTCTCCTTAAACGAAGTCAAGAATATCTCAGAAACTATGCCCAGATAAACCTGTTAGCCACTTTATTTTCCATTCCCCACTCTAAGTCTTTCCATATTCTGCCCCATCCCATTTCCACAGCATAATCTTTGTCAACTCTATGGCCTTTAAGTCTAAATCCCCCTTATCTTTTCACAAACCCAGCATAAAAACTAATAACTCATTTTCTGTATAATCACTTTGTTCATACCTATTTTCCCATAACTTCATTATCTGTACCCTTTCTTCTTTCAAGCATTTACATTCAATCAACAGATGCCTAATATTTTCTATACCTTCCTTACACAATTTGCACACTAAATCACCCATAGTTTTCCATTTACATTCTCTTGTTGATAAAGATCCTGTTCGAGCCTTACACAATAAACTATTTTCCTTACTATTATCATAAATTTAACTCACTTCCAATATTCCGTTTACTTCTATATATACTTAAACTCTTCTTACCTTCCATACCAGTTCTCCAACTCCCTATTTTTTATTAATGCTTCTATTTTTTTATCCCATTCCTTACCACTATAACACTCAACAATCCTCCCAACACAATCATTCCACCTTTTATACAGGTATACCGAAATAAATTCTTTATCCAAATCTTTTGCATACCGCATTACCTTTCCGCATTTACCTTTCTCACCCATCTTGTTACCTGCCCTTTACTCATAACCCAATTAAACACTATTTTGGCTATTCTTTTACTATCATAAACTGCAACCTACCAAACATTTTCATTTTACTTTTTGCATCTCTCATATAAAAACTTGACCATCCCATTTCTCCTTGAATTGCCTCCTTTACTGTCCACATCTCTGCATCTAATGCATGTCTTCCTACTTCCCTTTGTACTTTCTCTAAATAATCTAAAACCCTTTTACTAACACATAATGCATCATTACCATATGCTAACCCTGCTACTGCAACTCCCTTCCATACAATTCTAGCTACATCATATTTATTATATGAAAATACTGTTAGTTTCTTTACCAAACCCTTTCTTTCCTTTGCTTCATTTACCAATTTTTTCTCCCATTCATCCAAGCAATTTTCCTGATTACATAAGATGATTCCCAAATACCTATACTCTCTATACAGTAACACCACTCAGTGCAAACCAGAGTAATCAATCGATGCAAGAAGGTTTGTGCATAAAATCCTTATCTAGTGCCTACTCATCTAATATCTGCAGACTAGTTTCTAACTTGTGGCTTTCATCAGTGAGCACTTATTCCAGGGACATTCATTTCTTGTAGATCCCAAATGAATGCAAATAGAATATTTATAAGTAACTATATATACTGCTAGTTATGTACTCAAAATTCATTTACCATTTTTCAAGTCAGTTTATTCTGATCATAAGTCCTATCCATGCGCTCACTATCCTATAAATGTCTGATTAATCTGGGAATAAATCCCAACCAAACATGGAAGTTAGTCACCATACAAAACAGTGCTCATCATTGATGTCAAAGAAAATAATTTATGAAAGTCAGACCCTATTGCATATATCATATTCAGTTTAAGACTCTTTATATAAGCAAAGAGAACATAGTTTTTACATTAATCTATAATTCTAAAACTCTAAACTTATATATATATATAGTTGGCACATCAGCCCCATCACAAGATATTTTAAAAGACAAGGGACCCCCAAGATGCATATTTGGTACTAAACCAGCATTCATCAATTGACCCAGGTCTCAATCTCTCACGTCTTTATCATTTGTTCAGTATTTGTCAATCAAATTATTATATATATGCGTAATGAATATAGATATATAAACACATACACATTTTTTTTTATTAATAAAAGTACACTTCTTTTCATATACTAAAACATAAAATTTTATTTTACATAATCTATAAAGAGTAATTATTTTTTCTATAAAATTAAACAATTTTAATAAATCCTAATTCAAGAAAGAAAAAAATTAAATAATACAAATCCCTTCATTACGAAATAGCTATACTTTTAAACCTCTTCCTATTTTCACAGAATATGTAATCAAGATTTATGTTGAAATTGGCATGGAGACGTTTGGCAAGTAGAAAAAAAGACACACCCTAATTCAACCACACCCCAAACCACTATTCCTTTAAGTCTTCACCAAATGATTAAGTAAAATGATAATTAATATCATTTTTAAGAAATGAATGATAACATCTTAAATTTGCTATGTGAACATAATGTGAAATTGTATTATGTGTGTGGGTATACATATAAGGCACGTTTCGTGATTTACATTACATACGTATATATATACACTATGTAAAACACTTCGACTGAATAAATACAATTTATGATAATTAAAATATTGTCAATTAAAATTCTACTTACCTATTGCAAAGACATGAGGGGGAAGTACTCCTAGAGACTTTCCTTGATACTTTTTAATTGTTTGTTCTGAATACATATTAGGAATCTCAAAGTATGGATTAACTGATATTAAAATGTTTGCTACATAAGTCTAAAAATTTAAAAAAAAAATGTCAGTGTATGTATATATATTTAATTAAGTGATAATAATAAATATATATATATTTAATTAAGTGATTAAAAACATTGCTAATATTTTTGACCAATCAAATCTTTCAGAGCTTATAACAAATCTTGAATTATCACTATAAAATCTCTCTACAAATGTACTTCATGATAAAACTAGAAGTACTATTTTGTACCCTAGGCAAAGCACGGACATTTGCACACATTCTCAATTTCCAAATGTATTGACTCTTGGATGGCATGTGTGTAAATGATATATCACCATTTCTTATTCTTGCTTACCATTTCTTATGCTTGCTTATAACTGTTATTAAAACAGACAAAACTCTCTATACGTATTGCCACTCAATGCAAGCCAGAGTAATCAATGGATGCCAGAAGGCTGGTGCATAAAATCCCCATCTTGAGGCTACTCATCCAATATCCCCAGACTAGTTTCTGGCTTGTGGCCTTCATCAGTGAGGATCCAAGGCTCCTCACTGATGGAGAGCACTGCATTGAGTGGCAATACGTATAGAGAGTTTTGCCTGTTTTAATAATAGTTATAAGCAAGCATAAGAAATGGTGATCATGTGATATTTATTGGCTTAAATCCAATCCTGCCTAATAGGATAGTGGTGGCTATGGTTGAGTTCAGACCTATATGCTATATAAGCTAATGAGCTTGGATTGAAAATATTAATGTGTTTTTAATTTAAGACTCATAGTTTTGTAGTTAAGTAGAGATAAAAGGTGTCTGCTGGAGGGTTGCATTAGATCCTAAGATCTAGGTGCAGTGCTCTCAGATCCAAGGCTCCTCACTGACAAAGGTCACAAGCCAAAAACTAGTCTGGGGATATTGGATGAGTAGGCACTAGATGTGGATTTTATGCACCAGCCTTCTGGCATCCATTGATTACTCTGGATTGCATTGAGTGGCAGTACGTATAGAGAGTTTTGCCTGATTTAAATAATATATGTTTGTATTAATGCTATTTTTTCTGGTTTCAATAATACTCTAGATAACTGGTATTATCGTGAGATGATAAAAAATTAATTGAACCATTTAACTGACTATTGTAATACCTCATTTTTAAAATTTAATATAAAAAATCATTAGATATAAAATAACGTACTCAATACAGATATCTGAAAAAAAAAAAAAAAACACAATTTATATTTAACACTTCTATCCAATACATTTGCGACATCATCTATGTTAAAGTCCATTAATGTCCAAATGAAAAATGAAATCCATTTTTGTTTGTTTCTAGTTTAGACTGTATATTAGACAATAATAATTATAAAGATGAAATTTAAATGAAGTTCTTACAGCTTCCATCCAAATTGCTAATATTTAAAAATTTAAAACAGGCAAAACTCTCCATATGTATTGCCACTCAATGCAAGCCAGAATAATCAATGGATGCCAGAAGGCTTGTGCATAAAATCCCCATCTAGTGCCTACTCATCCAACATCCCCAGACTAGTTTCTGGCTTGAGGCCTGTGTCAGTCATCAGTAAGGAGCTTTGGATCTGAGAGCACTGCACCTAGATCTTAGGATCTAATGCAACCCTCCAGCAGCCATGTTTTATCTCTACTTAACTACAAAACTATGAGTCTTAAATTGAAAACACTATAATATTTTTAATTCCAGCTCATTAGCTTATATAGTCATATAGGTCTGAACTCAGTTCTGTACCTATATATTTTGGTGACTTTGGTTCTTTAATAACCATAGCCACCACTATCCTATTAGGCAGGATTGGTTTTAAGCCAATAAACATCACATGATCGCCATTTCTTATGTTTGCTTATAACTGTTATTAAAACAATATGTATGGAGAGTTTTGCCTGTTTTAATAACAATTACATGCAAGCATAAGTGATGATCATGTAATATTTAAAAATACAAGGCAGATTTAATTTTTAATCATTTCAATAACATTGTAAATAAATCATCATACCAAAACTTATATAAAGAGTAAACATGAAAAGGCTAAACGATAACAATATAAACAAATAATGTAACTTACATTTAAATTATCTAGTCAAGAAATTTATAATGTTGCCTACTTAAATTTTGACTGATTTGAGTAAAGCTGCAAGAATATACTGGTTTATATAACTTTTGGTCTTATATTAAGCATTATCTAATCTATAGCCTATATAAGAACTTAGCAAACAAAAAGTGGATTCACTTTTTCATTTGTACATAGATGGATTTCAATTGTAGTTAGCGTTACAATACCTTTACTTATTATATCAAAAAAAAATGTAAGACATAATCTTCACAAATTTCTTAGTTGTATTATTTTTAATTATATTGTGCTTTAGCTTCTCCGTATTATGTAGAACATCTTTAGAAAATTCTAATAGATTAAGTCAAATAAATAGAATCAATGTTGAAAGCAGAAGTTATTATAGCTAGGATGGCATTATAGATTCACATAAGAGCAAATGATTCTTATTTTTGTTGGTAATCTGATATCTATCAAAATCATTAGATTAGTAAACCTTAGCAATGAGCATCTGAAAAAATCGTCACTAGGGACCTCTGTAGGTCTTTAAAACACATGCTTACGCTAGGAGGAAAAGAGAGAGTAAGCATGTGTTTTAAAGACCTACAGAGGTCCCTAGTGACGATTTTTTCAGACGCTCATTGCTAAGGTTTACAGCCTTGTTAAAACTATTACTGAAATAATAGTGAGCGTTTAATAAATTTATAATTACAACTTTAGATTAGTACATGTAACTCCATTTGTTGTGTGGAGGGGGCGTTTAAAAAAAAAACAATATTAGCCAGAGTTAAGTATCATCTCTAATGAAATTATTAGAAGTTAATTCCATTTCTGTTTTACTTTCAAGCTAAGAATAATAAATAACCATTTACTAGTGACAACAACTCAATAAATAGAAAAGATTTTTGTTTTGCCATTTCCAGAAAATGGATAATATAAAAAAATAATTTTGCATGATATCTGCATATAATGACGTTGATAATCTAAAGAGGCTATGATTATGGAGTAACAAAACACTGAAAATGCTAAGCCTACATAAATTGTTATATAAAAAAGTTTCACCACAACGCATCAGTGTATTATTAATGACCAAAATTAGACACTTAGTTGAATTAGTTGTGAGCATATTATGTGGGGGAAAAAAGAAATCTAACCCCTGAGTAAAAATTGACAAAAGTTTTCAACTTTATCAATCCAGATATATATAATATATTCACTTCTTATACAACTTTTATTAATCAAGACACCAATCAGAAATTAAAATAACAATTAAGACTACAGAAGTCTACAGAACTGATCTATCGGTAACAAACTCCTATTTCAATACCGATAACACTAATTTAATTTAATCTAATATAAATCTTTGATAAAGAATTATGGTTTCATATAGGCTTCTTTGATGCAAGTGACTGTGTGTATGTGCATGCGTGCAAATGAACAATCGATTAGTGAATTTTAGTGTATAGTCTACTGCTTGTATAAGTATTAAGATCCAATGTAAAATAACATAAGTTTTCTATACATGAATCTTGACTCATTACTTTCATCAAGAGTGAAATATGTCTTGAATAATGGTAGACACTTTACATGCAATAATCTTAAGAGGTTTCACTTTTATGATGTGAAGATATTACCAATCAATTGCTGACATTGCGCTTAATAAGAATTAATATTTAATTTGGTAAAGCAACATTAAATACATCTTCTGATTACCAAATTAAATAGTATATAAAAAGTTGTGTGATAATATGTTCATGCCTTAAAATTGAACCAGATTTTAAAATACATAGAATACCTAACAAAGACACTTAGCCAAATTAAACAAATAGTTGAATGAACTGGTTTGTTATTAAAATAGCAGTTGATAGTTTAATGCTTATATAATATAAAGAGCGTGCTACTCTAAACAAGCTTTTCCATTAGCTCAAAACCAGTTTGGGGAATAGAGATAATTCTAGATAGAGATTTTAAATGCTTTCTCTTGTGACATTTACCGGCAAAGCTTGTTTAGAGCTATTAGCATGCTCCTTATATTACATATGTAATACAAGCTTATTAAATTAAGTCATGTGATGTATGACTTTATTTCCTTACTATCTTAAAGCTTATGTATTTCCTCAAATTTGCAGTAAAATCTATTGATTATTTACATATAGTCTAGGACATATGGCATATGTCTATAATTTTGATGATTTATTTCCTCTGGTAGAAGTAAAATATATATGAGTATTACAGACATCATAGAAAGAAGAAATCGACTACAATAAAAGTGAAATAAACACACTGATAAAAAAAATTTAATTACAAAAAGCTAAAGAGTTTCAACTGCAATACACAAACTACATTTTAAATGACATTATTTCCAATTTGTTGCTAAGTTACTGAAAAAAATTATGGTCACATAGTGAACATAAGATTGATCAAAGTTTTCCAAATATACTCAATAGAGGGTGCACTTTTCTGTCATTGCTTCTAATAAGAGGAGTTTCAATGTTTAAAGTGAATTAAGTTATATTTTCATTCCAAAATAAGACAGAATCCTTTACATGGATTAACAATCAACAATGACAGGCAAAGTTGCTTGATTTTTTCTCATGTAACTAATGAATATACCCAACGAGAAGCATATAAGGCATTTCTGAATGTTAAGAGGTGATGACCATTTTTGAGCCACAATTTTGAAGATAGAACAAACATGAATAAACTACTGTATTTATTCCATATTATTATATTATTTTATTTTATAGTCTTATATACATCTTGAATAAAATTGTTTGCCATTATTTTTTAAGTAGTAATGTGATGCATTGTGGTTTCTCCTTTCTCAGAGCCAAGTATCTCTTGCGACTATGTTCAGAGACCTGTTAGCTACTTTACCTTCCCTTTCTAATCCCCACCCTAAGTTTTTCCCATATTCTTCTCTATCCTGCTCCATCCCATTTCCACAACATTATTTTTGTTCACTCTACGGCCTATCCCTCTTATCTTTTTCCAAATCTAGCACAAAAAACCCACTTTCTGTATAATTACTTTGTTTTTATTTATTCTCCCACAACTTCATTATCTGCTTATAAGCATTTACATTCAATTTATAGATGTCTAATATTTCCTATGCCTTCCTTACATAACTTGCAGACTAAATCACCCATATTTCTCCATTTACGTGTATATTCCCTTGTTGATAACAATCCTGTTCTAGCCTTAAATAGTAAACTACTTTCCTTTCTACTTCTATTCCTGTTCTGAAAATTCCAGTAACAAATTCTTCTATTCCAGTTCTACTACCTAGTGTCAGCTTTAATAAGCTAATAATTGCAAGATGATAGTACTTACTAAACCCCTATCCAGTCCTGTTTTATCCATATTCTCAGATTAGTTTCTAACTTAAGGGCTTTCATCAGTGAGGAGTTTTGGATCTGAATCTAATGTTACTGGATTTTTGGGATGTCTAATGCATTTGATCCCCAAGATATCAAACTACCAGTCTGAAATTCCAAAATAACATGTTAATCTGAGCCATCTTATTATGCAATATTATGTTGGTTTGACTATCTTTTTAATAAATAATATTAGTTCTTTTATTCTGTTCTGTTATTTGTAAGAATATAATGTATATTACTTGCCATATACATGTAGTTTTACCTCAGATAGTAAACTCAATGGGTTCCCAAAATGCCTCATAAAACAAAAATGTCATATAATTATAATGATTGATACAGCAACAAATTTAACTCATTATCCTAGTTTTAAAATAAATAACCCAATTTTTTTTTTTAAAAAAAAAAAAAAAACTAAAACTTAAAAAAGGTGATAATTACTAAATAAAAATTTTTACTAAGCCTATTATTATCAAAAATATGTACAAATATAGTATATAATAAAAATATTTCTGTTGCTGTCATTATGAAAAAAAATTTTTTGCAATTTTATTAATTACAATGGCCATTTTGAATTTTCTACATCATGTGACTTTGATATTCTGCTAAAACATGATTCGTTAAATTAAAATAAAGTGCAGAACATAATGTACATTTTTAAATTTATTATTAATGCACTTTGTTTTATAAATAATCAAAGTTATTTTTGATTATATATTGTACTGAATAAAAGTTTGTGTTTTTTTTTTTAATTTATAATAAAAGTCTTATTTATTTTTGACACATAACAAATTATATTACTGGCCATCTTGCAAGCATATGGGATAAAAATTAAACCACTAAACATCACATGATCATCATTTCTTATGCTAACTCACATCAGGGTGCAGTGCTCACAGATCCAAGGCCACTGACAAAGGCCACAAGTCAGAAACTAGTCTGAGGATATTGGATGAGTAGGCACTAGATGGGGATTTTATGCACAAGCCTTCTGGTATCCATTGATTACTCTGGCTTGCACTGACTGGCTCTACTATATGGAGAGTTTTGCCTATTTTAATTGGGATGAAAATTAAATAGTAATTGTATTTCTACTAATTTCATATTGTATTTTAATATTATATAAAATCTAATACTGATCAAAACATATTTTTAATTACTGTAAGTAATGAATACACTTTATACTGTACTGCACTTTTTTAAACCACTAAACATCATATGATTACTCTGATTGGCACTGAGTGGCACTACTGTATGGAGAGTTTTGCCTGTTTGTACTTTTTTACTTGGTGTAAACTGCATGATTTTAGCTTAAGTAGATGATATCATTAAAATTATAAAAGCTGTCAGTTTAAAAAAATAACAGTCTTTCAATTTTTTTTCTTAAAAAAAGATCATTATAGCAAATAATGTCCGGCGTGGTTTGGTGCAGTTAGTAGAGGACCCAATTTGGGATCAGTAGGTCCCAAAATCAGTTCTAGTGCTCGACTTCTGAACAATAAAGTCATACATTTTTTTATAGCAAACAATTTATTGTCAATTAAAATAATGGGTAAAAATTAATGATGATCTCAATGGTAATGTTCCTTTATGAGGGGAAAGGGGGATCAACGTATACCCTCAAAAATAAATCTTATGGATTTAGTACTGATTATAAAATACATTATGAAAAGATGAAAAAAATTGCTAAATTTTGTACCTGGCCTGGAATTGCATATGATGGGTGATAATTTTTTTTTACACTGAAGTATAGATAATGGTTTAATAGCCAAATGACATTCCTCTGGGCTAGAAATAATTTTGCAAATCTGCATACTGACTGTATTACAGTTTAGGATATATTGGTTCTCCATGCATAATTAAGAATGTAAAATAAAAAATTAATATTACTGTTATGTTACCAGGGTTGGCCAGAAATGCAGATGCATTCGGCAGTCACTTAAAGTACAAAATTTATGGGCCAGTGGTGAGAGAAGATTTTCAAATAGTGTTTGCAACAGCAGAATGCTAATATAAAAGCCACAACAATGGCATTCTGCCGTTGCGAACACCACCTTCCCCCCTCACTGGAGAAAGGTACAGTATTCTGACATTGCAAACAGAGGCAGTGGGTCTAATATGTAAGTAACGATTATTATTACTTGATATTGTTGCTGAATAAGAAAAAATTGCTTCATTTTGTTTATAGTTTCCTTATAATTTAATTTGTGTGTATATTATCTTCGAATTTTATAAATAAATAAAAATATTAAAATGTTGTTGTGTTTTTTTCTATGTGGTTGCCAAAATTTAAATCTGCCAGCGCCAAAAATCATTGGGCCGCCCGTATTATATATTAAGAATAGATTATTTAAATTAATTCTGCTACAACACCTGCATCCCTTATGAATCTTAATTGGAACAAAAATAAAGTTTTTAAAAAATTCCTTTAATACCCATTAAAAAAAAAATACTAAGTTATCGTAGGATAGAAAAATAATCTATTCTATTACTCTTTTTAAGCATTAAGTACGAATAGGGTTACCTTTATTAAAAAGCAAATTCATATATTGTAAATTTACGTGTGTGTGTGTGTGTGCGTGCGTGCATATATATGTTTAAAAAAAATTTACTGCACTAATTAAATCAACTATTGTTAAAAAATAATAAATAAATAAAAGCATTTTTTAAAAACAATAGAAATAAAATTCTTTCAAATCTCTTATCCAAAAAAAAAGTAAACATTTAAAATTATAATTATCCGTATTAATATTTAAAAATTGTTAACCTTGGCATTTTTAACTAATTAGCTGGAAAAAAAATACTTACATAAATCTGATCTCGTTTATATCGTACACGAATGTTATTGAGTAAAGTGGCTTCATTAAGGTACATTAACGCACCTGGAAATATACAAGTAAATAATATTAATAATTACTATTAAACAAGGAAAAAAATATTAATATACAAACAAAAAATATTATTCAGGTAAATGAAGGTTACTTAAGAAAATAACCAAATATTTTTGTCTAAGGGCAAATTTTATGTTTAGGCAATACATCTCCGATGTTGTTTGTCGTTGCCCAACGTTTTTAACAAGCATATTGTATAAATACTGGACTCAAGAGCATCAGCATAACATATATCAGGTATCACAAAAAAGATACAGGAGAAACTTATATCCTGTTTTTTGATGTTAGATACCACAATTGTTAGTCTTGACAGCTTGCAGATACTCTTTTTCATTTATATTGTAATCTTATATATGTGATGATAAGATAGTTACTCAAGAAAAACATCATGTGACATTATAACATCTGATGAAGATTGCTGGACAGTCGAAACTGTAAGAAAATAAAGAAGTTTTGAAGAAAATTTGTTGCATTTAATGTGTATATGAATAGAGTGTTATAAGCAATATATATGATTACAACATCTACATGAATATTAAGGACTAACTCCCCTCGTTCTCTTTTTCCTAAAAAGAGTATACTTCCCCCTTTCATATTAACATTTTCAGATTTACAGATGGAAGTATAATGGATAAATGAGTCCTACAATTAAACTTGGATGGAATCCTTTTAACAGATGTGTTTTATCACTTATGTATCGATGATTTGGACACTTAATAGAAGAGAAAAAATTCAGAGACTTTCAGATCATTCAACAAATTATGAAGAGGTGTTAGTTGTTCAATAAAAAAGATCAAAACCCCATTAGGGTAAGAGAATAAATAGGAATCATTAACACCAATATAGGAATTAAAAGACTGATATGAAGCTGGGTTGAATATATTGCTAGAATAAATTATAACATATGGACAGCTAAAATCTTTAACTAAATTCCAAGAGATTGTATCTACAAAAAACTCATGCATAAGAAGGGCAAATGAAATAAAGGAAATTTGTTGCTATAATATAGATTTAAAAGATTAAGAATAAGAATCTGGATTAATCTATCTGACTGATATATTAATCTTACTCTGAATTACCATCAGTGTGGATAAAGGTATGCTTATAAACACCAGAACTTGGAAGAATATGTGGATTCAATCTATTCTTGATCCTTTGTTTAATATTTAGAGTGCATTTAATTCATGGGCTGAGAGAGGATGATTTACTAACTTTGTTTACATATACATATAATTAGAGGGAATTTGAATCTAGACTTTCAAGTGCTCTTCAATCATCCACTCCATCTTATACAACCAATACACATGATCACATATGTATGAAAAAGATGAATGATCTCCAATATACGTATTTCATGCTGAACCAGCACTCATCAGTTGGTCCTGATCATTGTCCCCCATACATATATATAATCAGTGCTTGACTTCTATGAAGACAGCAAATCTTCAAACTTAAATGGATAGACTTCAATCTTCTCCACTCTCCATCTTCAGCCATCCATATCATTGAAAATCTGATGGTAGCATGTTCAAACCCCTTTTTTTTGCCAATTTTGTTATCATACTCATGTTGACTGTAGGTCAGTCTGACTCCTCATATTTAGGACTTTAAGACCATTTTAAATACATAGAAGAGAGATGAGCAACATACAGGCTGAATCTGTAATATTTAAATACAAGTACACATGTATATAACACTTCTCATAATGCACTTTATGACAAGTGTTTTTTTTTATTTTTAAACTGTGGGATGTTTTGGGAATTATAAACATATGAACAGTGTTTCAGACAATTCTCTTTAGACTTAAGTTTGGTGCTGTTTAGTTGCAGAAACAATGACGTCCATTGACATTTACCCTTTGAAAATCTACATAGCAGGTGCAATGTAGTTTAACCATCTGAGTAGTTACACCACACTGAAACCATTTTGTCTCAGGTCTTGAATCCACTGAAGAATGCCAAAATTTTCCAGCATTTCTCACTTATTTGTTAGTCATTTCTATATCACCATCCTTGTCCTAAAAAAAGTACAGCCAAACTATCTTTTCTGATGTTACATCAAACTGTGATACTGAGATGGTGCAATTCATGTTGAAGTATAATCCTCAGATTCTTGATGCCTTCCAGACCATGATATGAAAATATAGTATAAATTCTTTTAATATTAAATCAATGGCATAATGATTTTTTTCTTATACTGTTTTATCGTGAACTTTTTTTATAACTCCATTTATAGTGATAAAATGTCTGATTCTAAAACTGAAGTCCTCAGATTGATTGCAGCTGCAGAATTCTTATTATTTAGGGAATAATCTTTTAAAAGGTAAAACAAAAAATTTTAACAAGTATTTAAAAGGCAATGCCTCCTCTCCCTCACATTGTTTACAAACAGCTTTGTTTATATAGTATTCTCATCTAATATACTATAATAATTGATTAAATAAATAAAAAAATTAAATTATTATAAAATATAAACTTTCAGTATCTTAATTATTAACTAAGAATTCTATTTGTACAATAAAAATCTCAAGTATTATTTTTATAAATCTCACACACATACACTGCTAATTTTTTTATATAATTCCTTTAATTTTCTAACAGTTTCGACTGTCCTGCAGTCTTCATCAGAACTTTTGCATAACCTTCCTGTTTGTTTTTAAAGTTATAAAATATATAAAAATTATGCAAAAGCTCTGATGAAGACTACAGGACAGTTGAAACTGTTAGAAAATTAAAGGAATTATATAAAAAAAATTGCATTAGATTGTATATGTGGAGATTTATAAAAGTAATATATAGTAATATATGAAGGAATGCAAAAAAAGTAAAGGAGAAGATGTAAAAATAATACTTCTAAAATCTCAAGTACTTAATGATGTAAAAGAGTTGTACAAGGTTGTGATGTAGCTCTAAAATTAGAAAGCCAGTATAACTATATTATGAGAGTGCAAGATACCAGTCTAGGGAGATGCAAATTCCTGAATCGAAGCTCAATCTTTTCTGAGTCACAAATTATTTTACATACCCTGTATATTTAGTGCTCTAGTGAAGTTATGGCTTAAAGGCTGAAGGTTTTTGATAGAAACTCATCACTTAATGCTTGAACATCATATGACCTCCCTAGCAACAAACCTATACAATTGAACATAGCAGTAAAATGACATATTGAAGAACTAAATGTCCTGGGACTAAATCTTAACTTAATACTTACTCGTGCTGGTCAAAAGATTTCTTTTCCAACCGAACCTGTGCATTGTTTTCCCTGAATAGTTATATAGAGCAATCTAATGAACTCAAGAACTAAGTGTTCTTGAATCTTAGCTCATTTATCACTTCTAGTGCTACATCATCATAAAATCTTCCAAATGTTTAAACATTCTATTATATATTGATGTAATCAAGTGTTTTCATTTGTTTTAATATTTTACCAGCTCATTAGCATGACTTCCTTTAAAGAAAAAAAACTTAGTTATGTTCTTTATTTTAATTTTGTCACTATAATATTATAACAATAAGATAGCATATTTATTGCAACAATAAAGAAAATAATTAAATTTCCATTTTTACGATGTTATACCAATATACAATATATTAGCAGTAAGTTTAAATAAAAACAGAATTCCGTAACCTTAATTCACAACCAATGTCAAGGCTCTCCAAATAATGATCAAATAATATATTTTAAGTGGCCCATCAGCTATTTTAAATGGATAATTATGATTTTTTATAATCAAAAATGATTTTCAATGAAAAAAATTATAAAATCTAATCAATAAGTTTGAGACCAAAAATGCCAGAACTGGAATCAATTTAAGGACATTATGCTTTGGAATATGACACTTTACTAATTCCCTAAACAACATAGGGATAACAAATGTGTGTTTATTAAACATTTCCCCTGGTGAATTCAGGAGTTAAACATTCCTGATTGAAGCTCAATCTGTCCCTTCTGGTACTTAAAGGTCACATGACCTCTAGAAAAACTAATGCCTTAATTATTAAAACAATTACTGAACAAAAAATTATAAACAAAAACAAGGGTACAAGTATCAATGACGGTATAGATCGCTTGATGGCCCTGTTCCTATTAAAAACAGTTCTTTACTATTTACTTTATTTATTTAATAAAAAAATTAAGATTAAAAACATAATATTTAATAATATGTTGTGGCCAGTTAACGTTATACTTCAATGTTTTTGACTAGCAATAGCGCCATCCAGTAACCTGTACCTTCACTGATACTTGTACCCAAACAAGTTATTATTTTATAGGAATGAGCAAACATTTAATTAAACAATAAGCAATTTAATCCCATGTCATTTTATACTTACAATTATCATCAACATCCTTATTATCTTCCTCTTCAGCAGGATAAACTCTATCATATGGTGCTGTTATAACCTACAAAAACAGACAGAAATGGTTGCATTAATAAGCTGTTAGTAAATTGAAGGCTATCAAAAAAGGTTATAAGTCACCAAAATGGTATAATCTGTAAATTTAACAATTAAATTATCTAAAGCATATATCTAATTATATGGCTACCATAGCTTTAAGCAATTCATATTATTTTCAAACATGTATGTTACATCTTTCTTGTTAATAGGAAAAGTTCAATGCAATTCAGGATTTTCAAAATTTGATCTAAATTATTTTTAGAAGATATTACAATTATAGATATGTATGTAGTTGAGTGATGTATATGGCCATGTGGGTACATAAGCACAAATATATATATATATGATTTTTGTATATAAATAAAAATATATATTTTGTATGCAGAACACTAAAATAAATATGCATACATACATATACTTGGTTGTAGTGCTTTTGGTAGAAATAACTTGATACTAAAAGGAAATATGCCTATGTGTTTGAAAAGGAAGGTTTTTAATAAATGTGTTTTACCAGTTCTTACTTATGGATCTGAGACTTGGACACTTAATAGAAGAGCAATACAGAGACTTCAGACCAATCAAAGGAGTATGGAGAGATACATTGCTGGGAGTAACAAGAAGTGATCGAAAACGCAATATATGGATAAGAGAACAAACAGATGTTATTGACCTCAATGAAAAATTTAAAAGTCTGAAGTGGAGTTGAGGTGGACATATTTCTAAAAGAGATGGCAATAGATGGACAATTGAAATCTTAATCTGGATTCCAAGAGATTGTAAAAGACACAGAAAGAGACAACATGTGAGATGGATGGATGAAATAAGAAAGTGTGCATGGGTGATGTGGAGAAGAAAAGCTAAAGATTGGAGAAGATGGATTGCTTGGAGAGACCTTCATCCTGCAGTGGATTGATAATGGTTGATGATGATGATGATGATGACATATGATATAATTAATGTAATACATTTAAAAATTACAACTCAAAGAAGTCTACTTGATGATCAAACTCTAAAAACCACTATCTTTGTTTTCTTTTAAAATTGATCCAATATTTACAATATACAAATTATTTTCAACTTAATAATCATTTTTTTAAACATATTTTATTGCGTAAATGTTAACATATAGCTCCAACTATATTTCCACCATATCCTATGGTCACTTTCTAAATCCAAGCCTACAAATTTACACAAATATACAAATTATTAAAAAATGTATGTTATAGTTACAATTTAATATAAATGGTAGTTAAATTTAAAAATAAACATAATAAAAATTAAGTGTTTAGAAACATGCAATATGATATAAATATTAATATACAAATCAGATATGAATTAAATTATTTGCTTTTTTTTTTGTAAGATTTATTTTAAAATGGATAAACAATCGGTTTCTTAATGTATAATTTTTATTAAAGTAATTATACATATTATGTATTTATACTTTTAAGAAAGACTTTTGGATAGTTAATAAAATATCGTATTTGGATTATGTTAAGTGCATAGAAGAAGGGATTCATATTTCCCAAACATTTTCTAATCCATTTACATAATTTATATTTCCTAGAAATGATCATACCAATTAATTAAATCAGTAACACCAATAAAAATTAACTCATAGAAACTGACATTTTCTAAAACCAAAATTTTTAGGAAGAGATCTCAAAAATTATCACAGTATATGGACTAAGGCAATGATGCCCTATGTCACCTATTTTGTTTTTGTTGTATTTGAGTGAAATGGAGAGAGCAATAGAAAGATTAGGAAGAGGAATAGAGATACCGTTAATAGGCAGCAAGGGAGTACATACTTTGTCAGATCTTTTTTTTGTGGCTGATGTCTTTTTGTGTGCAGAAAGAAGGGAAGATATGGAAATTGCACTGAGGACATGTGCAAGGATGGGTAAAGAGATGGGGATTAAATTTAGTGAAGAAAAAATCAAATATAATGATGGTTAATACTGGGGAAAGAGAAGATGTAGAATTTTTATTGGGGAATATAAAGTTAAGTGTGGTGAATAGATGGTTATTTGGGAATTATCTTAAGTAATCAGAAAAATTGTTTGGATGAATGGGAAAAAAACTTGATGAAATGAAGCAAAAAAAAAGAAGGGGATTGATAAAGAAATTAACAGTGTTCATATAATAAATATGATGTAGCTAGAATTGTATGGAAGGAGGTTGTAATAGCAGGGTTAACATATGGTAATAATGTGTTATGTGTTAGTAAAGGGGTATTAGATTACTTAGAAAAAGTACAAAGGAAAGTAGGAAGACATGCATTGTATGCAGATGTGTGGACAGCAAGGGTGGAAATTCAAGGAGAAATGGGATGGTCAAGTTTTTATATGAGAGATGCGAAAAGCAAAATGAAAATGTTTAATAGATTGCAGTTTAAGGATAATAAAAGAATAGCCAAAATAGTATTTAATTGGGTTATGAGTAAAGGGCAGGCAACAAGATGAGTGAAAAAGGTAATGTGGTATGCAGAAGATTTGGATAAAGAATTTATATCAGTATACTTGTACAAAAAGTGAGATGATTGTGTTAGGAGGATTGTTGAGTGTTATAGTTGTAAGAAATGGGATAGAAGAATAGATGCATTAATAAAGAATAGGGAGTTAGAGAGATGGAGAACAAGTATGGAGAGTAAAAAGAGTTTAAATATATATAGAAGAAAATGGAACATTGGGTGTAAATTAATTTATGATAATAACAAGGAAAATAGTTTACTGTTTAAGACTCAAACGGGATCTTTAGCAACAAGGGAATATACACGTAAATGAAAAAATATGGATGATTTAGTCTGCAAGTTGTGTAAGAAAGGCATAGAAAATATTAGGCATCTGATGATTCAATGCTTGAAAGCAAAAAGGGTACAAATAATAAAGTTATGGAAGACTAAATATAAACAAAGTGATTATACAGAAAGTGGGTTATTGGTTTTCATGCTGTGTTTGGGAACAGATAAGGGGATTTAGATATGAAGACCATGGAGTTGACAAAGATTATGTTGTGGAAATGGGATGGAGCAGGATATGGGGAAACTTAGGATGGGGAATGGAAATGGAAAATAAAGTGGCTAACAGTTTTCTCTGGACATAGTTGCTGAGAGATTCCTGACTCCATATAAGGAGAAGTCACAGTGCATCACATCACATAGAAAAAAATTTGATTCATAAAATAAAACAAAATATGTAAAAAAAAAAATATTCATGTGACAAATAATTTGTATATAAAAAAAATAATGACTATGCATAAAAGCAACAAGAAAAGAATGAATATTAATAGATCAAAAATAAACAAACTGGGGAAAAGTTATTTATTGTATTTAAGAGATTAACACCCCTTGAAATTTTTTTTACATGGTATAACGAATAATAAATGTTTGGCATACTGTAATTGTTGAATATCTCTTAACCACTACTACTACTACTGTATGGAGAGTTTTGGCTCTGTTTCAAAATATCTTTTTTGGTAATTCTTAAATTTATTGCTATTAATATAATTTTAAAATGACTAAGTATTACTTATGTTATTTTTTTTACTTTATTTTTTTCTGAGTATTTTTTATTACTACTTATCTCACTTTGTTCACTATGGAATTTATACTTATTTTATATTTTTAAAAAATTTAATAACAAATTATCAAAAAGTATTTTAATAATTTTAAGATCAATTTATTAATTAATAAAAACTTTTAGAATTGTTTAATGAAAAAAAAAAAGTAATATCAAATCTCTCTTGTATTAATAAAGTTAATATAAATCTATCAAATAAACTCTCCATATAGTAGTGCCACTCTGTGCAAACCAGAATAATGCATAAAATCTCTATCTAGTGCCTACTCATCTAATAACTCCAGACTAGTTTCTAACTTGTACCTTTCATCAGTGAGGCGTCTTGGATCTGAGAGCACTGCATCTAGATCTTAGGATCTAATGCAACCCTCCAGAAGCTACCTTTTATCCCTATTTATCTGCAAAACTATGAGAATAAAATTGAAAACACGATAATATTTTCAATCCAAGCTCCTTAGCTTATATAGTCATATAGGTCTGAACTCAGTTCAGTACCCATATATTTTGTTGTCTTTGGTTCTTTAATAACCATATATATCACTATCCTATTAGGTGGGATTGGTATTAGACCACTAAACATCACATGAATACTATTTCTTATGCATGCTCAGAACTGTAATAACAGTTATGAGCAAGCATAAGAAATAGTGATCATATGAGGTTTAGTGGTTTAATATCACACATATCTATATTATTTTTTAATAGTAGTTTTATCTGCTCATTTTTAGGCCACTATAGTTAGATTAGCCTATGTTACAGTTTTTATGCCAAATATAGTCTTTGACAATCAGATATACATTTTCAATAATCCTGAAAAATATATTGTCCTTGACATTAATGAACTTTGAATTCAGATTTGAATTTTTTCAGATGATGTTATTGTATATTTAATTTTATTATATCCATATATAGCATATATGAAAACAAAAAACGTTACTAGTAAATTTAACTTTTAATCTGAATTCTAATTTACAATTATCATCTTGAATATTTTTGAAGATCCTCTTTTTAAAAATATGTTGAATCAAATTTTCATTCTTTTCTCAAATGTTATCAAAAGAAACTATTAGTGCTAATTATCAAGCATTTATCACTTGTTAAAAATTCCATGACACTTTAAAACAACACATCACATGATCACCAGCTCTATACTAGCACATAATTGTTGTAAACAAAGGCAAAACTCTCCATACAGTAGTGCCACCCTGTGCTAAACAGAGTAATCAATGGATGCCAGAAGGCTTGTGCATAAAATCCCTATCTAGTGCCTCCATTGATTACTCTGTTTGGCACAAGGTGGCACTACTGTATGGAGAGTTTTGCCTTTGTTCACTTTGAAACAACATTACTTGCAACATTTACTGTTCTTCACATTCCTCATTAACATTTTATTTTATTCTTTCAACTTTAGCTCTATCATACAATTAAATACATAAGAGTACAAACTCTCCATACAGCAGTGCCACTAAGTGCAAGCCGTAATTAATGAATGCAGGAAGGTTAGTGCTTAAAATACCTATCCAGTGCTTACTCATCCAACATCCCCAGACTAGTTTCTAGCTTGTGGCTTTCATCAGTGATGAGCCTTGAATTGAGAGCACTATACCTAGATCTTTAAGTCTAATGTGAGGGTTGCATTAAATCTTAAGATCTAGGTGCAGTGCTCTCAATTCAGGGCTCATCACTGATGAAAACCAGAAACTAGTCTAGGGATGTTGGATGAATAGGCATTAGATAAGGATTTTATGCACAAGTCTTCTGGCATCCATTGTACAATAGTTTGCACTTGGTAGCACTGCAGTACATAGAGTTTGGTACTCTTATTAACAGCATGTGAAATTGTGATCATTTGAAAATAAAATATATGTGCAAACAATTCCTTTTGATGATGAGCAGATGTTACTACTTGATCACACACTCTAAATCCCTGAGCTTTTTTATATTAGACATTTTTCAGATTAAATAATACCCTTGAAGAGCACTTGTATTCAGCTGAAAATGTAAATAATATTCATTTTTAATGTCTACAATTTTACCACATGCACTAGCATGTGTTTATTTTTGAAATGCAAGCATAGTTCATATATCTGGAGTTTAAATGTAATTTTGGAGGATTTAAAGCCAGACTTTCAAGCTCTTTTTTAGTCATCCACTCTATCTCATACAACTGACACACACGACCATACACATGTGAAAAAGATAAATGATCTCCAATATCTATTTTGTTCTGGACCAGCGGTCATTAGTTGGTCCCAATCATCATAGTGCTCAGTTTATATTATGATAGCAAATCTTAAAACTTTAATGAAGAGGCTTCAATCTACTCCACCCTCCAACTCTTCAGTCATGTGTTCAAATCCCTTACATTAGCATATGTTTATATTGAAAATAGGTTTTACTGATTTTTTTTTTTTTCATTTCAATTCATTGCTTAAAATACAAATCACTTTATTTGGGGATTTGTTTCTTCCTTCATCTGCATTTAATCTTTTTTAAAGATAATCTACAGCAAGTCTTTTTTTAGTCTTGTATTGGTGGTCGAGAGGTCAGCGCTACTGCCTTGCACTTGCAGGCAGTTACCCGGGTTGTGGGTTTGTGTTCCGGCCAATGCTATGACACTTAAAAAAAAAAGTCTGTTTTTAAAAAAAAAATCTAGATTAAAATTATTCTTTATCTGTAACTGTTTCTGTATTCCAACGTGTTTGCTATGAATGGTATTACAGATCATACTTTGTTTTTTATATAGTTATATCTGTAACCATCAATAATTTTATAGTGTCTAATGAAAGAATATAATGTAGGAGATTCTGTATTTTAACTTTTACTATTGTTTCTAAAATGTCAGCTGCAATTAGGAGAAAATAAACTTCTGATGATACTTTTTTAATTTTTTTTTTTTACGTTATCATCAGATTTTCAGTGATATGGATGGCTGAAGAGTTGAAGAGTGGAAAGGATTGAAACCGGTCCATTAAAGTATGCAGATTTGCTATCTTAATATAAACTGAGCACTGATTTTATATATGTGTGGGAGATAATGATCTGGACCAACTGATAAGTGCTGGTTCAGCATGAAATACCTATATTGGAGATCATTTATCTTTTTCACATGTATGTGGTCATATGTATTGATTATGTTGGATAGAATTGACAACCGTAAGGAGTTTGAAAGTCTGAATTCAAATCCCCTTTAATTTCTTTAAAATTTTAAATATTTATTTTTTATAAGTATAGTGGAATCCTCATATATGCTGTATTTTGTTCCAAAAGTAGATAGTTTGAATTAGTGGACAATAACTCTCACATTTGGTTTATAATGCTAATCCCAATATAGATAACAATCAAATTGTTGTCAAGCTTTATTACTCAGGAGTACCAGAATTGATCCTGGATCCATCCAATCCCAAATTGGATGGATGTTCTATATACTGTGCCAAACCGCACATAATTAATATAAACAAATAACAGCTTCATCTATATAGACACAATATATTGTAGTCAAAATAAGAGTCATAGATCACATGACCCTATCTCTTAAGCTTGTAAATTATAAACAATGAGGATTGCCAATTTCTCTACAAGCCTTATGATAAATGCTTAGGCAGAGCCAGCACTTAAAATATCTCTGTCAGGAACCCCTCTCCAAACCCCTGACCATGGTTTCGTGCTTTGGCACTCCTCAGAGAGGAGTCAGGGTAGGTTCAGACCCTAGATCTAAAAACATCAACTCAAAGCCAGCATTTAACTAAAAGTTATCTATTGAGTGGAAAATCTGAAATTTTTAGACACCTACATGTCTTCAAACCCAGCTATCCAACTCAAATAGCTATATGGGGCTGATAGATCTTTAGCCAAACCATATATTAGTAGTCTTTGTACTTTTGGTTTTTTTAAAATTATTTTTAATTAATTATTAAAAACAATTCCATTTTCAATCAAACCAAAACGATCTTTTAATTTTAATTCTTTATCAGAAAATCGAGAATTAACAACAGATTTGTTTTTTTTTAAAAAAAAAAAAGATAAATAGACTATGATTACAATAAACAATAGGTTAATAAAAGTGATCGAATTTTTTTTTAAAAAAAAATTAGTCTCTTGTCCTCTCCACTTCAATAATGAAGACTAAAAAAAAAGTAACAGAAACAATCTTGAATCTTTTAATTGACATTAGGCAACATCTACAAAGATAATGAATTAATCAAATACGAAAAATATAAATAAAACTTCAATTAATTTTTTTAATGCTGCAAATTAAAGAAAAATATTGAAATTATATCATTACCATGACATTAAGATTATATATGCACACACTTTTTGCAAATAATACGAGTCAGGAATCTCTCAGCAACTATGCCAAGATAAACCTGTTAGCCACTTTGATTATTATTGATGTGATGTACTGTAGCTCCTTCTTAAACGAAGTCAAGAATCTCTCAGCAATTATACCAAGAAAAACTTGTTAGCTACTTAATTTTACATTCCCCAGTCTGAGTTTCCCATATTCTGCTCCATCCCATTTCCACGACATAATCTTTGTCAATTCTACAGTCTTTATATCTAAATCCCTCATCTTTTTCCAAACCCAACATAAAAATCAATAATCTACTTTCTGTATAAACACTTTTTTCAGATTTATTTTTCCATAACTTCATTATATGTGCCCTTTCTGTTTTCAAGCATTTACATTCAATTAACATATGCCTAATATTTTCTACTACTTCATTACATAATTTACACACTAAATCACCCATATTTTTCCATTTATATGTATATTCTCTTGTTGCTAAAGATCCTGTTCAAGCCTTAAACAATAAACTACTTTCCTTACTATTATCATAAATTAACTCACACCTAATATTCTGTTTATTTCTATATATAGTTAAACTCTTTTTACTCTCCATTCTAGTTCTCCAGCTCTCTAACTCCCTATTCTTTATTAATAAATCCATTCTTTTATCCCATTCCTTACCACTATAACACTCAACAATCCTCCTAACACAATCATCCCATATTTTGTACAAATATACTGATATAAAGACTTTATCCAAATCTTTTGCATACCTTATAACCTTTCTCACCCATATTGTTGCCTGCCTTTACTCATAACCCAATTAAATACTATTTTGGCTATTTTTTTATTATCCATAAACTGCAATCTACCAAACATTTTCAGTTTACTTTTTGCACCTCTCATATAAAAACTTGACCATCCCATTTCTCCTTGATTTGCCTCCCTTGCTGTCCATACATCTGCATTCAATGCATGTCTTCCTATTTCCCTTTTGAACTTTTTCCAAGTAATTTAATACCCCATTACTAACATATAATGCATCATTACCATATGTTAACCCTGCTACTGCAATTCCTTTCCATATAATTCTAGCTACATCATATTTATTATATGAAAACACTGTTAATTTCTTTATCAATCCCTTTCTTTTCTTTGTTTCATTTATCAATTTTTTTCTCCCATTCATCCAAATAATTTTTCTGATTACTTAAAATAATTCCCAAATAACTATTCACCACACTTAACTTAATATCTCCCAACAAAAATTCTACATCTTCTCTTTCCCCAGTATTCTTTCACTAAATTTAAATTTATGATGATGATTATAAATTTAAATCAATGATGATTATTATGGACCATGCCACCAAGTGGTTGGTTGTAATGTGAATTGAAAAATAAAAATTGTATTTTGTTTACAATTTTTTTCTTTTTGAACTTTTTAATTTGAATAGCGCTAAAGTTAAAGAATGGATGATGAAACAATGGATGTCGTAACTTCACTGCATGTGATGCTTAGACGTAGCTTTCTAAAGTGGAAACGAAATGCAGGTGCTTGATAATGATGGGCCTAATTTCAAAACAGAATATTTCATGACAGCAACATATTACAATTAAAAAAGTTACAAATGGTTTAATGAGTTATTAAGTTTTACTAACTATTTTAGCTTGATAAGTGGATTTGCACAGGTTATGCAGAAACTTTTATTGAATTCTTTTTACATTTTTTTATGAAGTCTATGGTGTCCCCATGTTCTCCTTTATAGCCTGCCATTATCAGTAATATGATGAACATTCTTTGGCATTGGTAGATCAATATCAAAATGCTATTGGAAAGAATAGTTCAGTACAATTACAAATTAAGTCTTGCTGGTACATTGGTATTATTCCTGCTTTGATGTGATACACTGATGACATATTATTCTAAGTTTGCAATATGTCTAAAATAATGCCTCCAAGGAATTTAATCAATAAAATTTGTCTGCAGATCCTGTGGAAGCATTATTTTAAACAGATCCATGCGAGTTGTGCCTTTTTAATATGACATTGTAAGTCATCAAAGCCACCCTTCCCCCTCCCAGAATACAGCAGTGCTTTGTGCCATCATATTCCATGTGTAATAGCAAACTTCAAATCTAAAAAAAAATGTATTTTCCAATGATAAAGAGATTTATTTATTATGGGAAAAGGGAGAAATATGAAAAAGAACCCTCAAACATTTTTTAAATGGTGATTTGTAACAAAGTTTTAAATGTCCATTATTTTTTTAATCTAAAAGAAAAATGGCAAATTGTTAAGTATAACTTTATATTTTAATTATCTTTTTTAAAAATACTCACAAATATAACAACTTTTATTGCTGTATTTTGAAATGAAATAAAAAAAATTATTTACAAATAATACTATACATTTTCTGCATGTTTAATGTTATATTTTAAATATTAAAAAAAAATACAAAGTTTTAGCAATCATATGACTTACAAATGATGCAAGAGATGTATTATATTGTGGGGGGAAATCATTATGGTGAAATGAACTATTTAATATCTTAAAATGGAAAGGAAAGGATCAGTTTATTTGATATGAATTAGTTATGACAGAATTCTTGGTTGCTATGACATCACAAATGGGAACTTTGAAAAAATATTACTGGATGAAAATGTCACCCGAGTAATACATCATAGCAGGAATAATACCAAAGTACCATCTTGCTGAACTACAAAATACATAACACCTTGAGTTTCGGGATCACCATCTGGAAAGTGATGGAAACTAGGGAGTTTGTGCAATGAGAGAGGTATCTAGAAATAATCACTTGAAATTCTATGCCCCAGCCTTCCAAAAGGTAAGAGTTTCATTCAAGGGTAGTTCATAATTGCAGAGATTAATAATTTCAAATCAGGCCATCTTTTTGAAACTCTCTATATTTTACATCAATAATATTACTACTTTTTTTAGCTAAAGATATTTGTATTATTTCTAAAGATTGTAATAAAAATTTGCTAAAAAAAGAAAACTGTTTAGTGCTACATTTATTACTAAACTGGAAGCCATATCTATAAAAAATAAATTAGTCAAAAGCAAATAGTTTTTTAATAATCCTCTCTCCATTCACTTAGCAATGAGATATAATCTTTTTTTAAATTTCAATTACAGTAAGTTTTTATTCAATATTCACTGCTTTTTTCTAGAATAAAAATCGGCTGCCTTACAAGCAGTTGTCCCGGGTTCACGAGTTTGTTTCCCAGTTGATGCTTTGACACATGAAAAAAAGATAGTGTAACATGCTTCATCATCATCATCATTTTCAATAATTATCAATTCACTGCACAATGAAGATCTCTCCAAATTTAATCCATCTTTTCTGACTTTTAGCATCTCTTCTCCACATCATCTTATTACTCTTCATTATTTCATCTATTCATCTCACACATGGTTTCTTTCTTGGTTTTTACAATCTCTTGAAACCCAATTTAAAATTTCAATGGTCATTCTTTTATTATCTTTCCTAGAAATATGGCCTGTCCAACTCCACCTCAATCTCTTAATTCTTTCAATGATATCAGTAACCTATTTGTTCTCTCACCCACATATTTTGTTTTCAATCCCTTCTTGTTACTAACATACATCTCTCTATACTTTGTTGAATAATCTAAAGTCTCTGTACTGCCCTTCAACATGTGTCCATGTCTCAGATCCATATGTTAGAACTGGTACAACATGTTTATTAAAAACCTTCCTTTTCAAACACATAGGCATATTTCCTTTTAATATTAAGTTACCTCTACCAAAAGCACTCTAACCAAATTTAATTCTATGATTAATTTCATCTATTATGTTGACTAAGATATTTGTAGTTAACTATAATATGCTTATTTTCAAACAATAAGGAAAATTTTTGTATTATACATATACCTAGGATACATCAGCATGGGTTAAAATTTAATACTTATTTTGATGGCAAAAACCATATGATAAGTCAAGACATAATTTTTCTTTAAACAAAGCAAAACTCTATACAGTAGTGCCACCCTGTGCCAACCAGAGTAATCAATGAATGCCAGAAGGCTTGTGCATAAAATCCCTATCTAATGCCTACTCATCCAATATCTCCAGACTAGTTTCTGGCTTGTGGCCATTGTCAGTGAGGAGCTTTGGATCTGAGAGCACTGCACCTAGATTTTAGGATCTTATGCAACCCTCCAGCAACCACCTTTCATCTCTACTTAACTACAAAACTATGAGAATGAAATTGAAAACACAAAAATATTTTCAATCTAAGCTCAATAGCCTATATAGTCATATGGGTCTGAACTCAGTTCAGCACCCATACATTTTGGTGTCTTTGGCTCTTTAACAACCATAGCCACCACTATCCTATTAGGCAGGATTGGTGTTAAACCATTAAGCATCACATGATCACTATCTCTTATAGTAGCACATAATTGTTTATAAACAAAGCAAAACTCTCCATACAGTAAACAATTATGTGCTAGTATAAGAGATAGTGATCATGTGATAATTTTTTTTTATGAATTTTTCTTGTGAGAGCCATTTTTTAAAAAATATATATAGAAAAAAAAATAAAGGAAACTTTTTCTAAATTGAACATTTTGGAAGCCACTTGGTAGATATTATCAGATTAAGTAAAAGTATGAGTAATTTTTGTATTTTTTATGATTTCCTTATCTTTATCTTGATTAATTAGTTCAAATATATAATTGTTTTCAGAAAACAAAATTTATTGTATAAAAAAACTAAATAAATGTATATCAGCAATTCATGAAAGCAAATGTCTCTTTCTATATATAGACATGGGGATTCAGTCCTCTATGCCTTCAACACTGACTATATTCCATCACTCACTTTCTCAAAGACAAAAAAATCATAAAACACTAACTATAATTTTTTTTTTTTATTAATTGGGAAAGAACAAATTGGCTATTAAATAAATAATTATTCATAGTTTTTTATTACAAATTATGTGTTTCTACTTAAAAGTTTTATTTTACTCACATTTAATTCTGACGTTATATATATTATAAACGAGTTGCCAAATTGTTCATAATAAAATATTGTTTGTCTATGAAGAGAAATTCAATTTCTATTTTTTCTGTGTTAAATAAGCTCATACATGTTTCATAAAATGCCCCTTTTTTCCTTTACATATATTTAATTCTTCAATAAATGATTGTTAATACTTTTTCAGGATACTGATTTTTTTTAAAACAGGCAAAACTCACTATATATATATTGCCACACACAGCAAGCTAGAATAATCAATGGATGCCAGAAGACTTGTGCATAAAATCCCCATCTTGTGCTTACTCATCCAATATCTCCAGACCAGTTTCTGGCTTGTAGCCTTCATCAGTGAGGAGCCTTGGATCTGAGAGCACTGCACCTAGATCTTAGGATCTAATGCAACCCTCCAGTAGCCACCTTTTATCTCTATTTAACTATAAAACTATGAGTCTTAAATTGAAAAAAACCTTCATGTTTTTAATCCAAGCCCATAAGCTTATATAGTCACTGACGAAGGCCACAAGCCAGAAACTAGTCTGAGGATATTGGATAAGTAGGCACTAGATGGGGATTTTATGCACAAGCCTTCTGGCATCCATTGATTACTCTAGCTCAGTGGTCTTCAACCACTGAGCCACGGACCGGCACCGGGCCGCAGAAGTTTTTTGCTGGTCCATGTTAGACTGGCAAAAAGTTTGTAATAACAAAATAATAAGATTTTAAACTTTTAATTAATATAAACAATTTTTATTTATTTTTTCATCGCACTTTTACCTGATTAAAAAAAAAGAAACAGAACAAAAACAAAATCTAATCAATCATACATAAATTAATTTGTTTTTTTAATTATCACAGATGCTTATGGGGGGTGGGGGTAGAATTAAATTTTTTATTACTTTTCTAAAAAAATTCAAAATTTTAAAAAAAAAAGTTTTTTATTATACAAACTCCATATATATATATAACTTCATCTAAGGCTAAGCTGTCTACATCTTTAAGAAAATTTATCTATAGACTTCTGCTGGTCCACGAAACCTTATCCTTATTTTTACCGGTCCGCAGGTGTGAAAAGGTTGAAGACCACTGCTCTAGCTTGTTGTGTGTGGAAATATGTATAATGAGTTTTGCTTGTTTTAACAACAGTTATACACAAGCATAAGAAGTGGTCATGTGATACAGATTTTTTGCTACAAATGTTCTTTTTGGCCAGATTTTAACAATATAGTAGCCATTTTAGTTTCATATTAACAATTTACATCTGGGATTTTTAGCGAATAATATTATTTGCTATTATTGTTTCTCTTATCATTTTATAGATATAGAATAAATATCTATGTGCATGTTGAATATATATAAGCATATGTGCATACCCATTGTCAAATGGTTCTCAAATTACTATAAAATAAACATATGAAAACAAATTATTACATAAGACAATACATTTATTAGAAAAGAATGACTTTTCTAAATCTATACTTTCTTAGATGAGTCTTGGATTAAAAATGAAATGATAAATCATTTTTGTTTTCACAAAACAATGGCATAAAATATAATTGATGTGTTCTATTATATGTCATTTTAATAATAATTTTAAATTACTATATTATATACTAATAAGTAACAATTTTATGTAGATTAACTTAAAACTATTAACGAAATTTTTATTTTTAAACTTACTTTCAAAATTCATAATTTATGAATAAGTTTAAAATTAATAATTATTTATTTTTTATTTATGACAATTATATTTTCTCTAATTATTTTTATGGAATGACAATTTTATAGAACATATTTTAATTTAACATCTTATAAACAGAAGTTACTGTGACAATTGCAACTTCAACTAGATATAAAAATATTTAATATTGTAATATTGACCTGAGGTCAATATGGCACTAACATTACAAAAGAACCATAAACTATAGAAATATAAATTAACACAGTGGCAAGGATTGTAATAGTTATGTGAGTACTGTTATAGTATCTGTAAGATGGAAACTCATGAGTTTTAGTTTTAATTATCCATTTTTAGGGGCCTCAAAAAATCTTACACAGAATATAGCGACTGCAGCTAGCATATTCAATATTTCCTTTCAGTTTATTTTTTTAATATGATTATAAAAACAAAAGAAATTATACAAAACTACAAATGATTGTAATTAAATGAAATTTAATATAAGTGCAAAGTTAAAAAGGTGGAAAAAGAAAGTGTAACAAATATGTTGCAAATATGGGTTCTTCATGTCAGAGGGCAGAAATCTTTAATGAATTATATGTTGTGAATGGAATTTATGACATTTAGTAATATTTTTTAAAGTTAGCAGTAACTTATAATTCATTTTTTTAATATTGATTAAATTTAACAAGTAACACATGTTCAGTAAAATAGTTTTGAAAAAATAAATATAAACAAATACTTGAGGCCCCTGAAAATGAATAGTTATAACAAACACGCCTGGCGAATTTCAGTACTACCAGATACTACAAAAGTATAATTATGTGTTGGTATTGCCCTCTATATTTTAATTATTAAAAAAAAATGATTTGTTATACATTTTGTCACAACCAATTTTAATTGTAAATAATTTATATTATGAAATGTATTTATGGTTGTGTTTGAGCTATAAATATAAACTGTAAATATACGCATATATACCAAATGATATAATTGTATTTATATATTTTAAAAGCAATATGTAATGAAAAATACATTAATTTATTAAGTGAAAAAAAAAATGATACAAAATTTTGTTTCTGGTCTAATTAAAAACAATCCCTTAACTAATTTACGTTAATTGAAGATAAGGAAAGAAAAAGTATCTTATCTTATTTTCTTTTGTTTATAAATATTTTAGATAACATAAAATGGGAAATATAATATTTGATTTTGATTTAATTATACCTATAATCCTTGATTTGAATTTTTATTTAAATTTAGATTTTGCAATATGATTTAATAAAAAGAAGATTAAATTGATTAAAATTGTGATTGAAAAAAACTGCATTATACTGTCATGAAAAGGGTGTAAATAGGTAGATAATTACTGGTGATCACTTTCTCTTTCTTCTGCTTTTTATTGCCAGACAGTACTTGTTATGTTGTACCAGATAATCTGGGAATAATCATTAGATGATCATGGAAAACCTCTTTTTGGCAAAGTGATATCAGCTTTTGGAACAAATATTAACATTTGACTGTTGTTCCCCATTAATTAAAGATGACCAGAATCATTATTGAAATTAAATTCATGATAATACATTGCTAAAAATCAGTCTGCATCAATAAGACTCTGGAGCATTAAGCCCCCCTATTGAAGATGATCATCTGAAGCCTGAATGAAGTGAGAGAAGATGACAGATCATAAGACCTATCCATTATCTGTCATAATAAGAAGTATCTCTCTGCCTGCCATTAGGACTTAAGAAAGAAGTAACAATTAATAATCCTGATCATATGAATATGTAAAAACAAAAATTTATAAACATGATACCATGTCATTAAAAAACCAGCAGTCAACTTGCTTTTATTGGTAAAGAAAAATTTATTTTAATTAATAAAAACTGTGAAAAACCTATTAATATATGTATTGTTTCATTCACATCATTTATTAATGCTTTATAACATAATAAAACAATTTTTACATATTTATTTTTAATATTTAAAATACGGGCATTCTTCATATGCCTGGAGCTTAATTGTAAATATAGGGCATTTGAACGCAGACTTTCAAACACCCTTCAACTATCCACACTATCTCATACTACGATACAGATGACCACACATGTGTAGAAAAGATAAATGATCACCAATATTCATATTTTGTTCTGAACCAGCATTCATCAGTTGGTCCAGATTATCATTTCCCACATACATATATAATCAGTGCTCAGTTTATATTAAGATAGCAAATCATACTTTAATGGACAGGCTTCAATCTACTTCAACCTTCAACTCTTCAGCCATCCATACCATTGAAAATCTGAAGATAGATGGCTGAAGAGTTGGAGGTTAAAGTAGATTGAAGTCTGTCCATTAAAGTATAAAGATTTGCTATCTTAATATAAACTGAGCACTGATTATATATGTATGTGGGAAATGATAATCTGGACCACCTGATGAGTGCTGTTTTAGCACAAAATATGTACATTCATGATTATTTATCTTTTCTACATGTGTGTGGTCATGTGTATCAGTGGTATGAGATAGTGTGGATAGTTGGAGGGTGCTTGAAAGTCTGTGTTCAAATCCCCTACATTTATATTTATTTTTAAGTCTAGAATGTATTAATTTTTGTTTTGTTATTTATCCTATAATTGCAATTTATCTTTGTTTAACATGGGTATTAATATATATATCTCTATATAGTTAGGTATTTGCTTAAATAAATTTATTTTTACTTATCGTTAAGATCCATCTTGTGCGTGTGTTATATGATCTCATTCCAAGCAAGTATTTTTTAAACTTTATAACTGTCCCATAAGGATCATGCTTTACATCGAAAAAATATTATTATGTAAAGAAGTAATCAACAAAAAATATGTGTAGATAAATGTGCTTTAGTCAGAGAACATCATTGCTTAATTGAAATGGTGCTTAGGAATGAACTAATTCATTAACCTACAAAGATGTTCAACTGAAGATTAGATTCATCAAAAAGGGGATGGACATCATCAGTGATCTGTTTAATTAGAATAATCCAAATAGCCACATGACATTGTGCATTTAAAATTATATTATTTAAAAATGATTAATAACTAAAGAGATCGTATGTATAATACTTTATGTATTAAGATATGATAGGTTTATAAATCTCAATTGATGTATTGGGTAATATGGGTCAGATTATATGATGGTGAATGTATCAGATTGACCCATAAAATATAAGCAAAAAAAAAAATGAAGAGGTGAATAAACAAAGGAAAACATATATTTTTAATAAATAACTGGTTTAAGAGTAAATGAGATAGTATTACTAGATGATGAGGGAATAGAGTGGACGTGTAGCTCTAGAGAAGACAGAGAGTATCTTAAGTAAATATGTAATGGATATAGAAAAGATGTTAGATGTGAAGAAAACATGAAAGCATATAATAATGGGAATATTAGGTTTTCAAAATATGAAATGAATGAGGTAGAGTAGAAATTGAAAGGTGGAAAGGCAAGAACTTTAGATGAATGGCAGCAGAGATGGTAATGAATTTAGGGTATAGGGCAAAAGTAAAGTTATTATCCTGTTTTAATAAGCTGGCACAGAATAGTTTTTCTGAGTAGTTGGAGTAGTACAAGAGTAAGATTATTATTTAAAGAAAAGAGTAAGGATCACAGAAAGCTAAATAATTATAGACCAATAGCGGTAACATCAGTTTTATATAAAGTTTTCTCATATATGGTGGTTAGAAGAGTTGTAAAATGGATGGAAGGGAATAATGTAGTGGGGGAAATGCAAGGAGGTTTTAGATTATATAGGCATATAGAAGATAGTTTATTTGTAGTTACACAACTTATGGATATGAGTAAGAATTTAGGTAGACAGTTATATATGAATTTTATAAACGTAGAAAAGGCAGATGATAGAGTAAATAAAAATAGATTATAGGTAAGTTTAGCAAATTTGAGAATGGATGAAGCTTTAGTGGATATTATTAAGAAATTATATGAAAATAATTACTATACATATCAATTAGGGAATATAGAATCAGTTAAAGTTAAAAATGGGGAGGGACTAAGGCAAGGATGCCCTATGTCACCTATTTTGTTTTTGTTGTATTTGAATGAAATGGAAAGAGCAATAGAAAGATTAGGAAGAGGGATAGAGATACTGTTAATAGGTGGCAAGGGAGTATATACTTTGTCAGGTCTTTTTTATTGGATATATCTTTCTGTGTGCAGTAAGAAGAGAAGATATGGAAGTTATGCTGATGACGTGTGCAAGGGTAGGTAAAGAGATGGGAATTAAATTTAGTGAAGAAAAATCAAATATAATAATGGTTAATACCAAGGAAAGAGAAGATGTAGAATTTTTATTGGGGGATATAAAGTTAAGTGTGGTGAATAGATATAGTTAGTTGGGAATTATCTTAAGTAATTAGAAAAATTGTTTAGATGAATGGGAGAAAAAATTGATAAACGAAGCAAAAAAAAGGGGGGGATTGATAAAGAAATTAAAAGTGTTTTCATATAATAAATATGATGTAATTAGAATTATATGGAAGGGAGTTGCAGTAGCAGGATTAACATATGGTAATAATGTGTTATGTGTTAGTAAGGGAGTATTAGATTAATTAGAAAAAGTACAAAGGGAAGAAGGAAGACATGCATTGGATGCAGATGTATGGACAGCAAGTGAGGCAATTCAAGAAGAAATGGGATTGTCAAGTTTTTCTATGAGAGATGCAAAAAGTAAAATGAAAATGTTTGGTAGATTGCAGTTTATGGATAATAAAAGAATAGCCAAAATAATATTTAGTTGGGTTGCGAGTAAAGAGCAGGCAACAAGATGGGTGAGAAAGGTAATGTGGTATGCAAAAGATTGGGATAAAGAATTTATAGATGATTGTGTTAGGAGGATTGTTGGGTGTTATAGTGGTAAGGAATGGGTTAAAAGAATAGATTTATTAATAAAGAATAGGGAGTTAGAGAGATGGAGAACTAGTATGGAGTAAAAAGAGTTTAAATATATATAGAAGTAAACAGAACATTAGGTGCAAGTTAATGTATGATAATGGTAAGGAAAGTACTTTATTGTTTAAAGCTCAAATGGGATTTTTAGCAACAAGAGAATATACATGTAAATGGAAAAATATGGGTGATTTAGTCTGTAAATTGTGTAAGGAAGGAATAGAAAATATTGGGCATCTGTTAATTGAATGTAAATGCTTGAAAACAGAAAGGGTACAAATAATGAAGTTATGGAAGAATGAATATGAAAAGAAGTGACTATACAGAAAGTGGGTTATTGGTTTTTATGCTGGGTTTGGGAAAAGATAAGGGGGATTTAGATATAGAAGCCATAGAATTGACAATGATTATGTTGTGGAAATGGGATGGAGCAGAATATGGAAAAACTTAGTGAATGTAAAGTGGCTAAAGGGTTTCTCTGGGCATAGTTGCTGAGAGATTCCTGATTCCATTTAAGGAGAAGTCACAGTGCATCACATCGGCCAACCGGTTTTCCTGGACATAATTGCTGAGAGATTTTTGACTCCATATAAGGAGAAGTCACAGTACATCATATCACATCATCATGTGGTGTTCAAAAAAATATTTTAAAATTTATATGCATTTTTGCATTGTTTTTCTTTAATTTTATTTTTAAATGTGTGTGTAATTTAATTGCATTAAGTGAAATTACTATATAATACAAGTATCTAAAGGTTCCAAGAAAGCTAGCATTATTTGTCAAAACAAGCTTATTTCAATCTAATGTTCATATACTGCATTTCTTGGTAAAAGGGGCATTTTATTACTGAATTCTTGCAAAATCCAAATTAATTAAAATTATAATAAACATCAAACAGGCATAATATGAAATGGTCTACATTGTGAAGCAACCATGGTGATTCTCAATTAAGAGCAAGTGCTCACGATATGTGTTTTGATTATACTGAATTAAAATGGTGACACAAATGTTTGATAACAAATAATAGTCTGCAAGTAGATTAAATTATAACAAAGCAAGTAACTTCTTTAGTGCAGTTTAATCATTTCCCACTTTGTCTAAAACACATTCAATAACCTAGTGAATACCTAAGAAATGGATAAAGATGATTTGGCTTCAAATTTTAGACATTCTCTGCAATACTTAGTTTTAATACTGGCTTTAACATACAACGCTGCCACACCATTCATAGTTTTAATTATCTGTATTAAAAAAGAGTAAATTAAATTTAACAAAATTTAGAAAATGAATTTTTAATCTTTTACGTATGTGTTTTTTTTTGTTCATATTGTTAACTGTATGTGTGTTATACAAGTTTTCAACGTGCATATATACATATACTAGAAGGGACTTGAACACAAACTTTTAAGTTCTCTACATCTATTCAATCCATTTTATACAACCGATATACATGACCACATATGTGTGAAAAAGATCAATAATCTCTAATATACATATTTCGTGCTGAACCAACATTCATCAGTTGGTCCAGATCTCCATCTCCCACACATATATACAATCACTCCCTTATAATTATATTAAGTCTAGTATAGACGGTATACATATATTTAAATATTATATGTATAACTACACACATCTGTAGATATTGTATTAAAAAATGCTTTAAATTACATTAAAGATCCAAAAACAGGACAAATATATGAAACATATTACATTAAACATAAGTTAAACAATTGTATAAATATTTACAAAATTTCAATAAATTTAATTAACAATTGGCTAATTAAAAATGAATGGAAAATTGTATAAAATAATATATATAAAATTGGATAATGTATGTATTATTTATTCTATATATTTTTATGTTATACAGTCAATTCATTGAAGTTATATTGGATCTCTATATGAATTTTTATTTTATTTTACTAATGTTTTATTTTATTACTATTTTACTTCCATTATAGAACACTAGATGGTGTTCTATCTGCAATAATTGGTTAACATTAAAAAGAGCACGAAACTATGTGCCAAAAAAGCCTTTTTATGGATAACATTATTAATATATTATATAGCTGTTATATGACTTTAATTAACTACTATAACTTATATGAAAGAATAATATAATGGATTTCATTAATTTCCATTTTTTATTCCCTATTATCTGTGAAATAACTTAAATGCAAATATCATAGATATGATAAAAGTATTAGTATGCTATATTATTTTTTAATATGTGTGTTTTGAAGATTAAATAAAAATATTATGTATGCTAAAATAGTAGCTTTAGTCATGAAAGGTTAAAAATCATCTTTAAAGTTTTGTCTAGACAATAGGTTTTTCAATTGTAAGAAACCACATAAATGGTATTCTACCAGTATATATTCAGATTATAAGAAAGAGGAAGAGCAAAAAAATGATCATAATCATATTTATTTAAATCATTTCCATTACTTTGCAGAAGTTAATAAGTAATGACTCGTACCTCCTAATTTATTAACAAACACAGAATGTCATATGAACATTCTACAATGTATATAAAGAAGAAAGTAAATCTAGTATTATAAAAAAATAAATTCAATACAAGTTTAAATGACAAAACACTTCAATTAATACTGAATTAAACCTCAAGGAGCATGGTTTCCTGTAGTGAGAATTGTAAAAGTAAGATATATTTTAGTCACTTCAACAGAACAGTTTGTTAATTTTGATCTGAAACATCATATGAATCACTTCATATGGGCTAATGGACTGGTAACATGGCAGATACTGAAGCTCACACTTTATAGATTATGTTTCTGACTTCTTGAGCCCATTACTATATGTTTATTTACTTCTATGAGTCAAGGGAATCATTTGCGTCTAGGGTCATTATCAAAAAATGTATGGTAATCCTTGACACTAAGAAAAATAGTATTAAAGAGTATAAACAATTAGTTTATTAGATTCACTTAGAATTCTGATCTTCATACCTAACACTTGAAATTATACTACTGACTTCAGTGATTACATTATGTTCAACCAAAAGAGTCCAACTTTTAAAATGTATATATAATAAATTAATGATAATAATGATATTAATGAATCACCTTTGCAAAACCTGCTTACAGTAACATAGTTTATAAACAAGGCAAAACTCTCCATACAGTAGTGCCACCCTGTGCCAAACAGAGTAATCAATGGATGCCAGAAAACTTGTGCATAAAATCCCTATCAAATGCCTACTCATCCAATATCCCCAGACTAGTTTCTGGCTTGTGGCCTTCATCAGTGAGGAACTTTGGATCTGAGAGCACTGCACCTAGATCTGCAAAATTTAGTGTAATGACAGAATGGTAGATTCTGAAGTTCAAGTTCCATGGATTGTGACTCCAACCTCATCATTTTCAATACTCGAACTTCCAAGGCACTCCCCAGCAATAAAATCATTTAATTACTTACTTTTAGTAGCATTCTTTCTGCTAATTATTTTAGTTTGAAAATAGCTATGTAATTATTATCATTGCAGATATTATCATATATACTTAATGCTTCTATATCCATTGCATTTGATTCCAAACCTTGCCTTGGATATCTAAAACTATGAATAATAGTAAACCCTATACAATAAATATGATCAACATATATACTCACCTACAACATAAGACATTTTTTAGTGTACATTAACAAACAATTTACAAACAGTCAAGAGCAAAAACAACCACATGATTGAGTAATATACGTTTTAAAATAGCAGAGTGGAAGATGATATGGGATGACATTCTTATAGGGGTCTGCATGAAATAATTTTTTCAAATCACAGATGGAAAATTCTTGGATACGTGGAATTAATACGTAGATGTATTGTAGGCTCTGCTAAAATATAACTTACGTATCTTATATCTGATCATTGTTTTATGATAAATCTTGAATCTTAGGTTAAATGAAAATCAATGGCAAAGTACTACTGATTATGATCAAGCAATTTTATCGCATATTTCTACCAAATAGTCACTTTGGAGTCAATAAACCTTTCAGGAGACTCTTCAACATACTGTATTTTTTTTCTCTCATATGTCATAGCATCGGCCGGGACACAAACCCTTAACTGTCTGCAACCAACTGCTCGCTTGCAAGGCAGATGCAATAACATCTCGGCTAACAACGCCTGACAACATACTGTATATTCTAGATCAGAAATCAGCAACCTGCAAGTTGTTAGACACATGTGATTCTTTTATCCCACTCCCATGACTCATTTTTATCACAAAAAATATAAACTTTTATTATTGTTGTAATATCTAAATAAATATTTTAATGACTTTGGGGGAGAGGGATTGTGTTTTCAACATTGTTTTTTTGGGAGGGAATTAAACCTTATTATAAATTATTAATTACTATGTATGATGAAATTAGAAATTTGTGAATAAGTCAAACTAATTTTTATTTTGGGGTGTATATTTTTAAGAGAATTTTTATTTTCGTTATAAGTATGCAGATTTTATTATGTTCTATTACCAGAATAAATGTTCAAATACATCCACCATTCAGAAATTCGTGAATCTTCAAAACAAGAGTCATAGATCAATTCATAGATCACATGACCCTATCTCTTAAGCTTGTAAGTTATAAACAGTGAGGACTGCCAATTCCTCTACAAGCTTTGTGATAAATGCTTAGCCAGAGCCAGCACTTAAAATATCTCTGTCAAGAACTCCTCCCCAAACCCCTGACCATGATTTCGTGCTTTGGCACCCCTCAGAGAGGTGTCAGGGTAGGTTCAGACACTAGATATTTTAAGTGCTGGCTCTGGCTAAGCATTTATCATAAAGCTTGTCGTGAATCTATGTTTCATCTATTTCTTCGCGGCACTTTAATTGGGGGGGGGGGGTATTAAAACAAAATGGTTCTTCGTATTAAAAAGATTGTTGACCTCTGTTCTAAATCATATTCAAAAATTAAGGATTATAATTCTGTTATATATAAAAATAAAAAGACAGTGCCGTGGTTGTAAAAAAAGTTACTTTATTAAATAGGATTAATGATACTATTCAAAGTTGCTGACACAGTTCTAATTCCCTTTCAATTTTTAAACATTACTTACCCATGCAAAAAAAATTAAAAAATATATTTTAGATTTAAGAAAATTGTGTTCGTTTCACTCATGAATAACTGTGTAAATAAATCAGAAAAAAAAAATGGCGGTTTGAAAAAATAAAAAGTCATTCAAATTCCAGTTTGCATGTTTAATTTTTTTTTCTCTCTTTGGCAAAAAAATTAAAAAAAGAAATAATATAATAGCTTATTTAAAACCCTATATTATTCAATTCAGTAGTCCATAAATAATTGCCTGATAAAGAACTCCATAAACAATAGAAAAGATGTTTAAGCAACATATTTTATATTAAAAATACTAACTTTTTAAATATATAGTATTTCTAAAAAAAAAATTTTAAACTACAGTTGTAATTAATAATTTGTTAAGCGCATACTCATTACGTAAATAATATATATATATTAAGGCTATATAACCTTAAGACTATGTGATGTGATGTACTGTAGCTTCTCCTTAAACGAAGTCAAGATTATCTCAGCAATTATGCCCAGAGAAACCTGTTAGCTACTTTATTTTACATTCCCCAGTCTAAGTTTTCCCATATTCTGCTCCATCACATTTCCACAGCATAATCTTTGTCAACTCTATGGCCTTTATATCTAAATCTCCCTTATCTTTTCCCAAACCCAACATAAAAACCAATAATCTACTTTCTGTATAATCACTTTTTCATATTTATTCGCCCATAACTTCATTATATGTGCCCTTTCTGTTTTCAAGCATTTACATTCAATTAACCGATGCCTAATATTTTCTATTCTTTCCTTATATAATTTACAGACTAAATCACCCATATTTTTCCATTTACATGTATATTCTCTTGTTGCTAAAGATCCCGTTTGAGCCTTAAACAATTAACTACTTTCCTTACTATTATCATATATTAACTCGCACCTAATATTGTTTATTTCTATATATATTTAAACTCTTTTTACTCTCCATACTAGTTCTCCATCTCTCTAACTCCCTATTCTTTATTAATAAATTTATTCTTTTATCCCATTCCTAGCCACTATAACACTCAACAATCCTCCTAGCACAATCATTCCATCTTTTGTACAAATATACTGAAATAAATTCTTTATCCAAATCTTTTGCATACCACATTACCTTTCTCACCCATCTTATTGCCTGCCCTTTACTCATAACCAATTAAATACTATTTTGGCTATTTTTTATTATCCATAAACTGCAATCTACCAAACATTTTCATTTTACTTTTTGCATCTATGCACTTAGATATGACAGTAGGGACCTCTACAAATCCAAACACAAGATTAACGACTTTAAAAGACAAGAGTGGCCTCTTATCTTCGACCTACTTTTTAATTATATGGGTAAATCTAAAGCATTTTGATTTTGATTTATACTATAGAGTTGTATAAATTATTAATAAATTATGCAGTGATGCATCTACACAATTCTCTTCCTTAGTAGTGAAATCCAAAAAAAATATTAATCATCGGTCTTATTGCATATATATAAATATCTCAACAGAAAGTATTTTTTGCCTAACTAAACAAAATTTCAAAATAAATGTATGCAATAAACATACAATAACTCTTCACATCATACAAAAATGATAGAAATATAATGATAAAATTATTACAAATTAAATTTTTGATGGAATGCTTTGGGCAGAAATAACATTGAAAGGAAAGATGATTAAGATTTTAATAAATATTTTTCCAGTTCTTACTTACGTGTCCAAGACTTGCACATTTAACAGAAAAGTAGTTCAAAGACTTCAGATCATTCAATAAAGTAGGTAGATATATATGTTAGGAATAATAAAAAATATCTAAAAACGAAGTACATGGATGCGAGAACAAATAAGTATGATATTTCTGTCGTGTGAGAGTAGTGTATTAAAAATTACATGACAGAAATATTATTCATTAAGTGAATAATCTCTAGTCTAATGAATGACTAATAAAAATTCTTAATAAACAAAGAATTATCATTCACATAATTGAAAGAATTAAGAAAGTAAGATAGAGCCAGCTGAACTGCTGGAAGCGATGATGACAGTTGAATAGTGAAAGTTTAAAATCTGATCCCAAGATATTAATAACATCAATAAATATGCACTTATAACGCCCGTTAAAGAAGTTATATATATTATTAAATTTATTTAAAGCTTAGTGCTTTCAAAGCTCTATGACTTCATAATCATAGCTGTATGCAGTTGATAGTGATGAGGGGGAGTATTCAAATTTATATTACTTAGATGTTTCAGTATTTTATTTAAAATATTGTTTGAATTAGTTTATCCATCTTTTAGAAATGGCAAAACAGGTGTCTTTTCTATTGATTGATTGGGTGTCATTATTTATGAAATATGCCTCCTTTATTTTGCGTCTATGGTTGTTACTCTCTTTGCACACTATTCTGGGGTAGGTGGGTTCAAATCTGTGTCCAGTAGCTTTTTCATGTTCCATGAATGCTGATGTAGACTCCTTGTTGTTCAGTGCCCTTTTATACATATATATGTGCTGGGATTCTCTGTTTGCAATGGTAGTTTTTGTTAGCATCCAGCCTGAGGGCATTGTATCTGGTACACCACTTGAGATGTTAGTTTGGGATCAAGTTTATCTTTTGAATTGTTTGTTAGTCTATTGGTGTTGGCTGGAGTGCAGAAACCAATAATAAATTCTTTTGATAATGTTTTAGTTAGATGTTTGGCAATATTGGGTATGTATGGTATAATTATTCGTGGTTTATTATCTCTGATTCTTCCTTACTGGTTTATTTTTTCTTGGAACTGTGCTATTCTTTTAGTTATGTGTCTATATTTGTAGCCAACAGATATTAGTTCTCTAATGTATTTTAATATGTTATCTCTTTTGTCTGAATTACATTTACATAAGTAATCATTTCTATGTAGAAACAAATTCAGTCCAGCATATTTATGTGAGTTGGGAACTATTGCACTCTGATGCATGTATCCTCTAATTTTTAAGGGTTTGATGGTCATGCGGTACATTAATTGTTTATCTTCTCTTTGTATGTCTAGGTCCAAGATATTGTAAAAGAGTTAGAAAGATGATCATATTTTAGATGGATGGATGAAATAAGTTAAGGTTGTCAGTGTGTTGTACAGAAGAGAGGCTAGAGATTAGAGAAATTAGATCAAACGTGGACAGACTTTCATCTTTTTGTGCATTGTTGATTGTTGAAAAAGATGACGATGACAAAAAACGAAAATCTCGTTTTATTTATATAATCTAAAATAAATGTAATATATGCAGAAAAGCATTAGATGCTATAGCACAATGGTAGTCAACCTGATCCCTACCACCCACTAGTAGGCATTCCAGCCTTCATGGTGAATGGTAGGGGTTTTGTCTGATACTGAAGCACTTTCTTTTTTTTTAAATTTAATTGACTTTTTAAAAAAAATTCATAGCATTATTTAAAAACATTTTCATTAGGTTTTCATAAAATTCCCCATGACAATTTAAATTTCTGAATATATACTATTTGTATCTCCCGTGCATAAATTTAGTTCACATTACGTAAGTAAAACTAAATTGAGCTGTAGTGCGACTGATAACAAAACAGCCTTGTCCCAGAATAGTTTGCACATCTCCCCCTTTCCACAAACCCAATCCATGATGCATAAGAAGCTTGCACAGATGACAATTTATGGCAGAGGCCCTTTTGTTTGCAGTCACATTGGTCACTATGCAGTTAGATTTGCGAAAGTGAGCATGTACCTACAACTTCAAACAAAATATTATGAAATATTGTGAGTACCATGTCTCAAAAAAAGAAATACACTCATGGCTATTTACCAGAGTATCTAAAGATGTGTTTCATAGAATCTGTTGTAAATAAACAACACCCAAATGTGTTTAGTGTGTCATAAAATATTATCCAATGAGGCAATGAAGCCAAGTTGATTGTGAGAACATCTTGCTACAAAGCATCCAAATGATAAGGACAAGCCCATTGAATATTTTCAGGAAATATAAAAATTTCAAAATCGTTCAACAATCATTGCATCATTTAAGAAACAACATGCAGCGAATGAAGATAGATTAATTGCCTCTTATCGCATTTCACAATTAATTGCAAAAAGTGGTAAAAGCTATAATATTGAAGAAACTGTAATAATACCCTCTGTAAAAGAATTTATCTCAACAGTAATGCATCAAGATATACTGAAATTTTAAAAATATTGCCCCTAAGCGATAGCACAGTAAAGCAACGAACTGAAGAAATGGCAGTTAATGTGGAAAAAAACTTATAAGTATACTCCAAAACTCTTCATTTTCCATTCATTTGGATAAGTCTAACAGTGAAGATAATAATGCTTAATTGTTGGCATATGTATGTTATTTTGATGAAAACAATTAATTACAAAAAGAAATACTATTCACAATAAATCTCATTACAGATACAAAAGGATTATCTATATTTAATATTGTGAAATCATACTTTATAAAAAATAATATTCCTTTGAATGATATTATTGCATGCGCTACTGCTAGAGCACCATCAATGGTAGGCCACTGTCATGGATTTGTTGCTTATTTGAAGGAAGAAGTGCCAAATGTTTTATGTATCTATTGTGTGGAGCACAGACATCTTGTAGGAAAACATCTAAGTACAAGTCTCCATTCATCATTAACTATAATAATTCAAGCCGTAAACAAGATCAAATCCAATGTAAAAAATGATATAATGTTTCGACAGCTTTTCCAGTACAATAATGAAGATTTTAATACTTTTGCACACAGAAGTTTGGTGGTTGTCAAAGGGCACATCTTTGGCTCATTTTGTAGCATTATATGATAGTCTCATACAATTTTTTTAAAGTAATTATGAGACCAATCTATGTCAACAGTTAAAGACAGTAAAGAATGATACTTTTATTTGGCAGATATTTTCAAAAGATTTAATGATGTCAATTTGCAGCTTCAAGAAGCTAATAAAACTCTTATAGGTTGCCCAAGTATTGTGTCATTATTTATTGACAAGCTTGAACTACTTCATTATAATCTATTGAAGACGGAATTTCATCAGTTTTCCGAATTATCATCTATAAAAGATTATATAACTCCACAGGATATAGACAGATTCAGCAGCCAGCTCAACAAACTTAAATTGGACATGGAAAAATAATTTGAAGATATTTTGAAATTGAAAGTGTATGACAGGATGAAAAATCCTTTTACTGTAAATATTGAAGAGGCTGCTACAACTTTCCAAGAAGAACTGTTAGAAATTAGATATGATGAAGGAAGTAAACATAAATTTGATAGTGATGGATATGAAAATCTATGGCAAAATAAAAAAAAATACCTGTCTTATATCCAAATATGTGGAAAATGATATTCAATTTATTGATATCTTTTCCTGCCTCATATCTTGTGGAATCAGGTTTTAGTGCTGTTAATCATATTATGACCAAAGAAAGAAATTGCCTGAATATTTCCGAAAGAGGAGACCTTCGTTTTTTTCCTTACAAAAATTGTGCCAGATATCCAGTATTTAGTTTCACAGCATCAGTCTCAGAGATCTCATTAATAATTTAATTAATTAAATGTAATTTCATCAGACTTCATGCTTCTATGTATACAAAGTATAAATAAAAAGTTAGATTTAACTACAGTAAGTTGTTTTATAAAGATTTATTCTGCCAAACTTAGCAAAGTCCAGCATAAAGTATTTGCTAAGTAATTATTATTATATGCTTTAGCTTGCTGTGTAACTCTGCTTTATAAATTTTATAAAGTAACATTACTTCCCTACTTTATAAATCACCATTACCGTGGAACCATTGGGTGGTTAGAAAATGTTACTACTAACAGAGATACAAAGGTGGGCAGTGGGGGTAAAGGTTGATTAACCCTGCTATAGCACAAAAAGCCTAAAAGTATTTCACATAGTCAGTCTAACAGGCTAATTATGTAAGGTAAAACAGAATTTAAATAATAGGCCACTATATGGTGATGCTGCGTCCAGCAGCCTCAAGAGAAAAATTTCCAGAGTCCACGTCTTACTTCCATATAATAAATTTGATCTGGGTTTTTTTTTTTTTAAAAAAAAAATCAATAAAATATATCTATAAATTATATTTATATAAAAATTATTAATGAAAAAAAAACCATACGGTATATTATAATAACGATAACAAAAAATGATAAACAAATGTGCGCGTGCGAATATATTAACTTATGTCGAATTCAAATTTAAAAGAAACAAATAGTTCCCATTATCATTACTTCTTTCCTCTTTTTATTAACATAATAATATTACACTGAAATGTTAAAAACACACACACATATACAATATTTAACAAATGATATTAAAGAAACAATAGTTGCTAAAATTAAAACAAGATTAATTCCTTTGGTATTTCCTCACCTTTAGCAATATGTCTACAGCAATTAGTTCTATTATTATACAATAACAATTTTAATAGCTACGAATATAATGAAAAATGCCAGAAGCCATTTAACATTGTATTAAGTTAGTGTACTATTAAGATTTAACCGAAGTTTAAAATTATGAAAACTAATATTAATTTTCAAACAACTTATAGACATATAATAAAGTATATAATCTACAAATATACCTATAATTATTTTTATATTTTTATACTAAATGGTACAGTATTGTACAAATATATATGTTTGCAAGTTTTAATAGCAATTACGCAAATCCTACTCAGATAAAAAATATATGGTGACCGAATATATATATATGTAATCTTATAATTAAATATTTATAAATACTGTAATTAGATATATATAAAGTATAACTTTAAAAATTTTATCCACTTAGGAGCGCTTTCGACTATCCTCGTAGTCCTGAAAGCAGAAAGAATACAAATAATGAAGTTGTGGAAGAATAAATATGAACAAAGTGATTATACAGAAAGTGGCTTATTGGTTTTTATGCTGGGCTTGGGAAAAGATAAGGGGTTTTTAGATCTAAAGGCGATGGAATTGACAAAGTTTATGTTGTGGAAATAGGATGAAGCAGGGTAAAAAAGAATATGGGTAAACTTGGGGTGGGGAATGAAAAGAGGTTCAAAGCGGCTAACAAGTTTCTCTGGGCATGGTTGCTGAGAAATTCCTGACTCCATATAAGGAGAAGTCACAGTGCATCACATCACATTTTGAAAGGCTAACCTTCCCACAATTCCATGAATATATATATGCAGAAGTGGGAAAAAATAACTGGAGTGCCTATGATATCTTTATTAATAGTGTGCAGGACCATTACTTGTACCAAGAATTACTTTAATTCTATGAAAAATAAAGTTTATAACATTCAAACAGTATTCAAAGGAGAAGCCATTCTTGTAAAAAAAAAAATGCCCTGAGTTTATCGCCTTCATGTTCATCAAATTAATATTTTAATACAGTGATTATATGAATTAAATTACTATTATCTAGAAAAATGGTAAACATATCTAAAAACAATGTTTGTATGATGTATATAGCCTGACCTCTCAAAATGTTCAAAGATACAGCCTGATAATAAACTTTATAAATTGACGCTGTAAAATGAAAATAAAATCATTTCTTTCCTTTTTTATTTTATTTTTATTCAAAATAATCTTTTGATTGAATACATTTGTAATATTGATCTAATAATGATTTCAGTGATTTTTCAGCTTGTTTTGTGATTCAACTTAACATTGTAGATTAAATTACTAAACATCACATGAATGCCATTCTTTATGCTTACTGAAGCAAAACTCTTCATATAGTAGTGTCATTCAGTAAGTCAGAGTAATCAATGGTCGCATCCATTGATTAGTGGTACTACTGTATGGAGTTTTACCTCTGTATAAACTGCTTGTGTAAGCACAAAGAATGGTGATCATGTGATGCTTAGTGATTTAATACCAATCCTGCCCAATGCGATTATGATGATAGTGATTATTAAAGAACTAAAGACACAAAAAAGTATGAATGGGTTAAGCTCTATATGACTATACAAGATAATGGGCTTGAATTGAAAACATTGTATTTTAATTTTGGAATCAAAGCTTTATAGTTATCTAATAAGTTAAAAGATGGCTGCTGGAGGTTTGTATTAGAACCTAAGATCTAGGTGCAATGCTTTCAGATTCTCACTGATGAAGGCCACAAACTAGAAACTAGTCTAGGAATATTGAATGAGTAGGCACTAGACAGATTTTATGCATAAACTTTTTTTCATCCATTGATTACTCTGGTTTGCACTAAGTAGTGCTATTGATTGAATGCAAAAAAATGCCTTCAAATGAACATTTGAATTTTGAAAATAAGGAAAAAAAATGCATGGTACTAAATCTGAGGAATACAGTGGGTGACAGCATAGAGATTGTTAATTAATAAATTTTGACTAGATGCAATGTCATGAAACAAACACTATCTGTTAAATAAAATTCATCAGTGACTTTAAGTCCTTGTGGACAAATTCTTTATAGATAATGTCTTTTCTATCATAAAAACAATAAACATTGTTTTGTGTAAAAGTATGGTGGTTGGTCAACTCAATTTCTATTCAACACATTGATATTTTTTTATCACAGTGGAAACACTGTATCTCATCACTTGAACTTGCAACAATTTTTCATCTTCTGATAATTTGTGAAATAAATTTTGCATAAACCTTTGTTTTTCCTAAATAATCTTTAAAAATTAATTGAATTGTTTCACAATTAATGATGAGCATTTCTTCCATAATTCTAACAGTTGTATGATGATCATTTTACACAAAATCATATTTTTTCCCTATCATTTCAGGTAATCAACTATTATGCCTGCATGATCACCATCTATTAGATTTTTTTAAATAGTTATCACCGTAAACTCTTTGCATCATTATCATATCTTTTTGTGGCATTTATGGCAAGTTTTGCATGAAATTTTATTTCTTCTCTTTGTTTGTTATCTATTTTTCTACATAATGCTGATTTCTACTAATATTTTAAATGCAATTAATCATGAATGCAATACCATATCTAATTAAAATTTGGGTGGAATGTTCGTCATAAATTGAGGTTAAAATAACATATTGAAACAGTTATGTGTCTCATGGCAAGCAACAACGTAATAATATGTGTGCATATATATATATATTAAAATCAGTCATCAATCACATAGATGTTAAAATTAATTAATGTATTATTAAAATGAATGGATTTTTTTTATGATTAGTTTATGAAAATTCAAATATGTTACAGCACATCCATGTGCTTTTATAGATGCATGTCATGTACACACATGCATGTTAAAATCAGTCATACTTTATGAATTATTAAAATGAATTGTTTTTTATAAGTCTATGACAATTCAAATATGTTCATTTTATATTATACAGCATGTCTGTGTACTTACATAGATGCATGTCATGTAGAACCATATATATGTTAAAATTAATTATTATGTTTTATAAAAAAGAATTTTTATTATCGCTTTATGATAATTCAAAGATCTTAATTTTAAATTATTATACAACACATCTGAGTGCTTATATATAGGTATGTTTTATGTAAACTTATTGAGATATATGTAAATTACAATGAGATAGCATAAATTTGTATTATTGTAATCAAAATAAGAATGCTGAATTTATATTTATAGCATACTTAGCAGACCTTAATTTCATTTTATTGTTATTGTTTTTAATTAATAAATGTATATTTCATTAGGTTATTCCAGTGAATTTGTTTAATCCTAAAATAGGTTAAAAATATTATATGTTGGTCTTCTCTCTTGCTCACCGTAAGTTATAGAGATCTTGTTCTTTGAGCTGGATTCATGTGTAACAGTCAGTTATATGGATATTGGAGTTTATGTTTGATGTTTTGTATCTGGATGATTTCATTACTTTTCTGTAATGGTGATGATGCAAAGGGATTTTCTTTAAAATCCATGCACTACATTTTATTTATAGATAGAAATTAAGTTTATAGTTGGCCAGTACATTAATGCTATTAAGTGGCCAGATGGCATTGATGATTTTAAACATGTTTTAGTATCCCAGCACTATTCTGTTAATTGTTATATTCTTATGGTTAGCACTTAAATTTGTGCATCCAAATGATTGTTTATATAATTTGTCCCAAGCTTGGCAAGAACTAAATAATTAATCTGGTTTATAGTGGACCACTTTCAAATCCGGTCACAAGGTTGACTGTTACTACATTTTGTGATCATTCATGATAATGAATGATTATTATTCTTCTCTATAATGCTAGTGAACTTATAGTTAGTCTTTGTTTTTGCTGATCTCTCATGCTTATTCCACATTATATTCCTTTTATATTTAAATTTGATACATTAGCTGAGGTTGATGATGATGTGTGTCATCACTCTAAGTACACCCCATGTTCTCTATTGCTACAATATTGAACACATAGATGGCATTACTCACTCTTGAATTGTAAACTAATGTACAAAATTTATTGTCAGACTATGTACACTAAGGTAGTAATACATTCATGAAAAGATATAATTCTATCAAAAAAATAACATGACATGGCTACTCAAATCATGGTAGTTCTCCTACTATGTTCTGCATAAGGGAAAATGCTGTCTATCTATATTGCTAGGCATCTTTTAATGACTACTACATCTTTTCAGGATTTGGGAAACACAATTATTCATTTAATCATATGGCATTCTATCCAATCAATCACTGCTTTAGATGGTTTGAAGCAGCATTCACATCATAAATCAGTGGCATTTTGATAATAAAGCTCATAGTAAATTGTTTTGATTAGCAGTGGAGTTTTTGGATACAATCTTCATATGTCTTTTCATCTTTCTCAGTAAAGAAATTTAAAAAACTCAGTTGATGCCAGAAAATTTCATTCTCCCATCAAACTCACTTATGATCACATTGAAATTACTATTATATATTTGGTTATGAAAATTTCTGCAAGATTCAAAATATAAGAAACAAAGAAGGATTGAATACAGATGGTTCTATTAGGTAAAATAGATTATCATACCGTTTTTGTTATTATTAAGTATTGTAAGCCCAAAAATGTTGTTTTCCATTGTAAAATTTTGCATAGTAAATGTTATTCTTGTGAATATTTGATTACTATAGCTGTATTTAATACCCCTCATAATCAGTCTATGACTGTAATAAAACAATTCATCTGGACTCATTTTCATATCTTTCATTAATCAGAACCACATGCTTTCCCATTTGCAAAAGAGACATCAATTTCATGTCTCAAATCTTTCATAACTTATAATAGAGACAAAATGTATATTGTGTCTATTGTTAACCCAATTTCAGTGTCATATTCCCCTTCCCTCCAATATAATTGCTTGATTCACTTCCTAGTTGGACAATCTTTTTCCACAGATCATGCCTTTGGCATGCTAATCTATTAGGTCAGTATAATACCAAATCTTTCATTAGCATATCATTTAGAGATCAAAAGAAGCTAGCCTAATCCATCCAGACATCTACAAATAATCTTTCCAGTTGCCAAGACTAATCAAGGTCCAAAACCTTTGTATTCTTCAGTCATGGCTAAATTTCTATTTAATCAATTACAAGATACAATTCCAACCAAAATGTTTCTCAATGACTGATTCAAGCTAAATTTCAAAAACCACATTTCTCTTGTGCATTAATTATTCAGAAGAAATGCTACACTTTTTTCAAACTTTCCCACACTTTTCATCTCTAAGCCTGTTTGTTTTTCACAAGTACACAATCAATCTCAAGCAAATGCTTAAAAAATATGTAAAAATACTTCCAGCTTTACAATGCATTTATGATTATTTCCCACATTAAAAACCATGTGGCTTACATGCTGCTCTATAATATTTGACAAAAATAAGTACAATATACAAAAAAGAAATAACAAAGAACAGTTCGACTTGTACTTTTATACTCTCTCAAACTTTTACCTAGAAACATTACAAACAATAATTGGCATTCTAGCAAATATGCATTCTCATAGTTTGAATTTTTATTGCCATTAACATGCTTCATAAGCACTCGTTCTTAAAGTAATTAGATGTTATGCATTTAACTTTATGAACTGCTTGCTGTCTGTGTACTTTTCATTTGCATATATGTTAATATCTGTAAATAATATATTATCAATATATTTAAATAAACATCACAATGATTTTTTTCAATAACTTAGATAAGATAATTTTTACATAACTTAATATATTTTATATACGAATTTTACTTCTAACTGCAATGAAAAATTTATTGAATCATTTTCAAAATAACTAAAAAGAACTTTTTATATAGATAGTGTTACTTATTCAGATATTTATATATTAAACCAGCAAGCATCACATGATCACATCTCCAATACTAGCACATAATTGTTTATAAACAAAGCAAAGCAAAACTCTATATAGTAGTGCCACCTGTGCTAAACAGAGTAATCAAAGGATGCCAGAAGGCTTGTGCATAAAATCCCTATCTAATGCCTACTCATCCAATATCCCCATTGATTACTCTGTTTAGCACAGGTGGCACTACTATATGGAGTTTTGCTTTGCTTTGTTTATATTATATATTAGTACTAGTATAAACAAATAATACTATCAGCTAATATTAAGTATTGAATGTCTATAGAAATATTTAACTTTATTTAAATTTTCCCATTACACTCAACTATTAGTAATAGCACACAGACTAGTATATGCACAACATTTCAAGTAATATTATTTTCATCTCTTCTTCAGGTGCATTGCCAAATGTATACCATATATTACTAAATCATCCATTCACTTTACTACTGTTACACAATGCTTTATTTACCACTCTCCTTTACAGTTTACAATTTTGATTGTCCAAGCAATCTCTTCAGAAATTTTATATCTCCTATTCAAATTTTAAAAATGTTGAAGTTAAGAGATATAAAAGTTCTGAAGAAGATTGCTGGAGCAATTGAAACTGTAAACTGTAAAAGAGGGTGGTAAATAAAGCATTGTGTAACAGTAGTAAAGTGCATGGATGATTTAGTATTATATGGTTCTTCAGATGCTGCTAACCTGACACAGTACTAGCATGGGAATTGTCCCTGGACCCTTAGATTCTTGAATATTTAATTTTAAGATAATGCTTTCCTTAAAATTCACTATTCAAGAATCTAAGGGTCCAGGCACAATTCCCATGCTAGTACTGTCACTGGTCAGGCTAGCAACACCTGAAGAAAAGAGAATAATACCACTTAAAACATTGTGCAATTACTAACCTGTGTGCTACTACTAAGAGTTGAATGTAATTGGAAAATTTAAATAAAGTTAAATTGTTCCAAAGACCATTCAATACTTAATATTAGATAATGGAAATTGGACAATATATAAAAACAAATAATAATATCACATTCTTCTGTACATTTGACACATTGATATATTATTTATTGTTCTCTTAATTCAGCAGCATACATATGCTACTTAATATAAGCTTTGGGAATTAACAGATGCTGATGATTGTGTTTAATAAAATCCTATTCAGTGCTGTTTTATCCATTATTCTTACACTAGTTTCAAGCTTATGGTCAGTGAGAAGCTTTGCATCTTGGATCACTGTCTAGACCCTTAAGATCTAATGCATCTTTCTGTATCTGTCATCATTTATCTTTGTTTCACTATCAAATTATCATCATGTGATAAAGTTATAATATCTTATTGATTTTAAACTATTCCTCATCACAGGATAGAAGTGCCTGTAGTTGTTAAAAAGCCAAAAACACCATGATGTATGGAAACTGCATTGGTTTCAATTCTATATGACTATACAGGCAAGTTAGATTAGATTGGAAACATTTATATGTTTTTTAAATTGAGCTGATACCTCAAGAGTGAATAGAAAGATAAATGATGGCTGGCAAAGGTAATGTGCATTAGATCCTATAAATCCAGATAGTGGTTAAGATCAAGGGTCCTCACTGAAGAAAGCCCTAAACTTGAAACTAGTCTGGGAATATTGGATAGGACAGCATTGGATAGAGTTTTATTAAGCATTAACACATGCATCTGTCAATTACTAAAGTTTAAAAGTAAATGGCATAGCTGTGGTGAAAAAATAAAATATATGCTGAAATAATATTGAACAAGCTGAAGTCATATGGTAGAGCCATGTGATATTTTACTGTTATTTTAAATATATTTTCATGATAGTATTAAGATATTATTTTTAATATTTGCTTATGAATCATTATGTTTATCTCTGTATAGGTTTTTAACTGTTAGAACTCTTATCAGTCAATAAACTGATTAAAATAAAAAATATTTACCCAAGAGCTTTTCTCATTACCTACTCCACTGCCATCTATTAAAATGTTGACCAGTTAATGGTCACCATATTTCCATAGGAAAGCATATTACCAAGCACATGAGAAAGTCATGTGATATTGTTATTGGTAAAATATAGTGAACCAGATGAAAAAATGATAGAATTCTTCAACAATTAGTATGTCATTACATGCAGATGGAAAATGATAATCTTCTTGCTTAAGTATAATAAAAAGAAATTAATTTATGCACCTAAACATTGGTTAGTAACTGAATCATTGATAGAATCATTCAACATCGTTAATTTACATAGTTTGATTCTCAAAATATGATCTTAGTAACATAACTCCCTAGTAATAATTGCTCTTACTCATTCTTTTGTACTGTTTACTAAAAATATTGGCTAGCCCTTCAGCTTTGAAGGACTGATCTGCCTATCCTTATTATTTCTTAAACATTTGTTTTCATCTACAAAGTTATCAGCAGTTTATCACAGTGTGATGCTCTTCAAGATTGTTGTACATATATTCCACAAATACATATACAAATATGATATATGCTATACCACCAGGATCAGAGTTGACCTAAAAATGGATATAACTACAATTATAAAATTTTAAGTGCAAAAAACCCACATTGCATTCATGTACAAATACATAAATCAAACATATATGATGCATGACTGTGCATATTCCTAGTTGTATTTACTGCCTTATTTACACTCCACCACTCACTCAACTTCTTCAAAGATATAAATGCATAGTGCAAAAAAAATCACTTGATTAATTACATAAAATAAGTTAATGAGATATTAACTTACACTACTGTTTTTATACTATTAAAAAAACTTTTGAAAAATATTATAAAATCCTAAAAGAGAAAGAAAAAATATTAACAATGAAGAATTTATAATTTCTTATCTGATCAAATTACTGCTAACATACTGAAATACTTTAATAAACTATAACTATTGAAGATTTTATTAAATATAGTTTTTACATCAAGCTCTTACCAATATTTCAGTTTAGTATTACCCTTTGGTATTACCATTAAGTAACTTCTTTTATTTTCACCATGAACAGTTATAATTTTGAGAAATACACTTTTGACAGTATTGAAAATAACTTTCCTCTTTTGCATAGCCAGTCCTTCAACTTTGCAGGTTCTTCTTCCTAGACTCAATTTTTCCTCAGCTCTACTCCATACCAGTCATTTTTCTGAATTTTATCTTTTACAAATTTAATTTTCCATATGGCATAAATTCTATACAAATAAGTTTGCTGAATTTCATGTTTATTCACAACTCTTTAAGTTGGTATATAAGCTGTCAACTCAGGGATACATTTCATCATGCAGGATTACATAGTAAATCATATATATGACATCTTTAAGTTCTACATCCAACATTCAACCAGTGATTACATTTCTAGATAGTAGATAGTGAATCAATTAAGGTCTGCAATTAGTGCATATCTTTATAATATATATCTAATAAATAACAGTTTTTAATGTTAGCTTAGATTTGTTTCACCATTAAACTTCATGTTAGCTTTTTTTCTTGTGATCACTTTTGCTAATTCTTTGAGTAATTATGCACTTGACATCTTTAAAGCATCCAACTTCCAACATATAATTTTAGGCAACTATTGTATTTTTTATTGGCCTATTCCCAACATCTAATATAAGTATGAATGTCTTTAAAAAAATTTTAACTTGATTTAAATATTCCAAATACATTCAACTATTAGTAATACCAGTGAACATATGTTCAATTAGGAAAATACAGAAATATTGGATAAAGAAAAGGTACAAAGAAGAAAATTCAAAGAAGTTTCTCACATGATAATGGTGAACAACCCCACAAGTGACCTAGTATGACTAGACATAATGTATGGAACCCATTAATCAGCTTTGCTCTGAGGAACAAGTGAGAAATCAGGAGAAACCTCATAGATAAATATATGAAATTTCTACTGACTTTAGTCTTTGCAGGTTGACTCATTGGTTAGAGTGTTACATTAAAATTCAATAGGCTAAGGATCCATACTAGTAGTACTATTACTAGTCAGGTCAGGAATATCTGAAGAAGAGGAGAGAATAATACACCTTGAAACATTGTGCATATACTGATATGGGTGATATTACTAATAACTGGATGTATTTGGAATATTTAAATAAAGTTACATTTTTCTAAAGACATTCAATACTTATATTAGATGATGAAAATAATCCAATATATAAATACAATTACAACACCATCATCACAAACCTTCAGGGAAACTTAGGCAACTGATTTGCAACTAGCTTCAACAAGCAAACAAACTATAACAAATCAGTGATTAAAGTTACTCCAGCCCTTCGTATCTTCATAGTTCACCCACACAATAATCTATATTGGCATGAAATTGAAAGCAATGTTATATGCTTTTTTAAAAAATATACTGATTTACTTACAGATGATGCATTGTTTTTCAGTCAGTCCTTCTTAATGACTCGTATAATAAAAAAAAGTTTGAATACAAAATGAAATAATTTAATTGGAAATTAATCTTTCATCCTTTTAATTTTAAGTTCGTAACATTTTATTTTATAAGACTAAAGCTAGACTGTATAACATTCTTAAAATCTCTATCGAATATTCCAACAAAAATTATATTTTCAGATAATTGGACAGTGATTCAGCTAAAATTCACAATGGCCCCATTTTTCATTATATGTGACAAACAACTGTCATAACAACATTATCCTATGCAGGTAGTTGAATGTTTGATTTGGGGATCTAGAGATCCCGGGTTCGTTTCTGATGCTCAAACTTCTTATAAACTCTGGAGTAATAAAGCCGTAAGCATTTTTTTAATAGCAACAATTAAAAACAATAATAATAACTTACTGTTTTCAACACTGAATTAGCTTTATTCCATTATTACTAAACTGATGTTAACAGCACACACAATATAGTAATCTGAAGCTTAAATATTATGATTATCCAGTCTTTACGTAAATTAATTATTAATATTATTTTTTATGTTATTTTATAATGCATAATTTTTACCTATATATCAATGTGTTTAATATTTAATTACTCATAAACTGGCTTTGAAATATTTATTAGGAGTAAATGAATGATAATGTTTTATTTAAACCACCAAACATCACATGATCACCATTTCGTATGCTTGCTCATAATTATTATTAAAACCAGGCAAAACTCTCCATACAGATCGAGATGCAGTGCTCTCAGATCCAAGGCTCCTCACTGATGAATGCCTCAAGCCAGAAACTAGTCTGAGGATATTGGACGAATAGGCACTAAATAGGGATTTTATGCACAAGCCTTCTGGCATACATTGATTACTCTGGCTTGCACTGAGTGGCACTCCTGTATGGAGAGTTTGGCCTGTTTTAATGTTTTATTTAATCTATCAAAGAATTGCTCTTTATTTAAATCCTACAAGACTTTCCTTTTTTGCTTAATACTACAATAAATATTAAATTTAATCATTATTACACTGTAATGTTTTAATCATCTCCACAGTTCTTATTTATAGAGGCAAATTTGTTTTAAATTCTCTAACCTGTCTGCATAGTTTGTAAACTCCTAAATTTGCTGACTCAATAGTTTGGCAATTCTTTAGACTTTCATGTACTGACAAACATATTTGTTGAAATATCATGCAATGTAAATATTAAGTTTTTATTTTACAATACTACATTTCTTAAATAATAACATAGCTTAAACCATGGCACATGCGCTTTATAGATGGAACACTATTTAAACTGAATACTCTCCTTTCCAAACACAAGATAAAGTCTTTTTAAAAGATAGAATGGATCCACTCTATTTTTTTCACCCAAGCTATATGTATGGGCCAATCTGAAGCATTTGGAACTGAGAGTGTGAAGATTTTGATTAATCACTTTAAATTACTAATCATATGATTTTTATTAATGACTTTTGCAAAATTTTAACAATTTATGATACATCATTATTAGATGGAAACTTAAACATATGTAAATATTTTAGTAATATACCGTAATGTTTTTATATAAATTATAAATAATAACATAGCTTAAAAGACAGCACATACGTTTTACAGATGAACTCTCCTTTCCAATCACCAATGATAAATTCCTCTCCCTCTATGCTTTTTTTAATAAACACTATTGATTATCTTTTATTTCAACTTCAAATTAATGATTTATGTGGCTTCTAAAATATGTTACTACTTTGGTAATGTTCCAAAACATTTACTGCCTACACATACTTAATCTTTTACACTTTAGTTTAATCCTGTGATTTTGTAATTCCATTTCTATGTTACTTTCTGACTTGGATAAACTATAATTTCACTTTTCTACACTCTCATCTATCAATTCAATTTAAAAACAGAATATTTAATTAAGTTATAATTATCTAAATATTATCTAAACATGTCTAAATGTGCTAAAATGCAGTCAATGGTGAAACTAAGTACAAATTGTAATATTAATTCACTAAGAGCTTTCAAGAAGTTTTATCTTTTCATAATCATAACAAGTGGATTGTGTGAACACAGTGATAGTGCAACAAATATTTAAATATATGCAAAGTGGATTAGAAAAGTTCATTTTTTGGAGAGAGAGAGAGAGAGAGAGAGAGAAAGAGAGAAGCATGCTTCTTCTGGTTAAATACATCACATAGAAACAATATTTTATAATATTATATAAGTAAAACTTACTTGACCAGGAGAATTAAATAATTCCACTGTGATTGTATCTGGACCAATATCCACTATCCGACCCAGAGAAAATCCAGATATGAGATCAGGAGCCCAAACTTTTTTTCCTCCATCCATTTTGATAATACTAAAAAAAAAGTAAAATGAAATTGTTGTAAATAAAATTTTAAAAAATGATAATATTCAATAAAATATATAATTAAATAATGGCTAGATCAGTAGTAGAGGACTTTGCTGGTGAGTAAAAGTTTCTGGTATTACAATTAACTTCAAGAACTAAGCAAAAAATAAAATGACTACTAACAAATCTTCCAAGCAGTGCATATCTTGAAACCAAATTCACCCCCAAAAAAGACTACTTTTAGAGCCACAATATTGAGTAATTAAGCCCTTAAGTAATACATTGCAGGACAGAGTCCTCTTCAATAACTGATGAATTGTGAGTGCTTGAGTAACTTTTTTATTTAAGCTAAAAATAGCCAGAAACTAATTTTCAAACCAGTATTATTTACGTGGCATTGGTTAAAATCTAAGCTTGCTTAGAACCTGAAAAAAACTTCAAAATTACTTGGCCAAGATATGAACCTACGTTATGAGGCATGGTAGGAATAACTGCCATGCATTACAAGGCCGCTATATAGGTTAATACAGCCCTAATACTAATAGAGGAAAATTATTAGTGAATAACAAATTAAAAACAATACATATATTCACGGAAAACATTAAAATATTAAATACAACCTTAATGTATTTTTGGTTTAAAGTGCCATTCTTAAAGGTTACCTTGACAAAAATACTCAATACCAAAAATGTAGTAAGGTCATACTTAATCTTTCTTAGTTAAGAGTTTACCACTCACCCCTCAAGTTGTGTACAAAATTACCTGCCCCCAAAGAAATTGTACGGCAACATATTATGGAGGGACCAAAACTAACATTGCCACCAGAGTAGTTCAACACCGATACCTTTACAATAAAACCAAAACAAAGTATGAAGGTAATTCTATTTTTGTCGAACACGAGAGAAACTCTGGAAATGCTTTTCTACCTACCACAGCCAGTGTCGTTTGCTCTGAAACAAACGACACCAAACGTAAAGTTAGGGAAGCTTACTTCATTGCGGCTGACCCATCGGCAATCAACAGAAGAGAGGCCTGCTATTCCCTATCTCATAAGTGGTCCACGTAACATCTGCACATAAATTTGCATAGTTTTACAGTTATTAACAGAATAACTCGCCATGAATATGGGATTGTAGACTGTCCCGAAAGCGCTTGGCAGTAAAAATTTTGACAATTTATTAATAGCTTCATTACCTGTGCGCAGAGCACATATATATATATTAATTTAATATTTCTTAATGTTTTCTCTAAACACAAAATATTAGTATTGCCTTTAATTGATTACATTTCAAAGATGGGAATTATTATAATTATTTATAGTGAATTATATTCGAAAATAATATATATATATATATATTGTGGATAGAATGTCTTCATTAGTCATTCTGCACTAAGGTTGTGGGGGATAAGAATCTCGTTTTATTCTGACAATGTGCCATGATCTGTAAAGCATACACACACATAATATTTGAAACCAATACTTCCTTACTGAATTTTTTTTTTTCAAACTTAACAAAATTCGTTACTAAATCATAGCAAATTATCCATATATAGTTGGTACTTGTAGATTTAAAATGTTTCATCAGAAATATAGTGCTTTATAAACTGAAAATGTGGAAAATAAAAAAAACCAATTCTCTTTAAAGTTGTGTGTAGACTAGTTTAACACTTGTAAATCAAAATATAACAATTTACTATTGATAAATATTGGCATATAATAAAGATATATGTGAGAGATTATGATCTGGGCTGTCTGATGAGTACTGGTTCGGGGTGAAATGCTTTTTAGGTGTCATTATCATTAGTCTTTTAAGGTGTATTTATTGATAAGTTTCAGAAAAATATGCTAAATAAAAGATGAAAGAAACATTAAGAAAAAACGATAGAGCAGATCATTTTAAAAAAAAGTTTATTTAAAGCAAAAACCTAAAGTAATGGTGTTACATAAAATCTTAAGCCCATATATATAATTTATGTAATCATTTTTAGCACAATTATTTTTCTATTGGTTAATGTCTATGATATTATAATGATACGATGAAAATGTTAAAAAGTTATAATTCATCTCATAAATCTCATTTCTATCTTTATAAATTTAAATTTTCTATATTGACAACTACAAAGTTTAATAATATGAAGTTGTGTGTTACAGATGTTTGCTTTGGTGTATCTTGTGACATTTAAAACCTTATAAATAAGACATTATTCAGAGACAAAGTATTTGATTCAAAACTACATTATATATATATATATTCTAAATGTATTTGTTATTTAATGTGTAACATATAATGAATATGTAGAAAGTAGCCATTCTAAAACTTATAGCTTTAATTGATAAAACAAAAAATTAATCAAATGCTTCACTACAAATGTTCAAGAACCAGAGTCGATATAATTCAATTTTGATTCAAGGACCCCTAACTCTAAAGCCCATCAGTCTAATTGTGGCACTAAATTGGACAATACAAAATAGTTTATTATAATAACACTCTAACTAGATGTTTTCCTGAAGGTTTGTGATGATGGTGTTTTAGTTGTATTTATATCTTAGACTATTTCCATCATCTAATATGAGTACTGAATGTCTCTAGAAAAATTTAACTTTATTTAAATATTCCAAATGCATTCAACTGTTAGTAATAGCACACAGGTTAGTATATGCACAATATTTTGAGAGAAATTATTCTCTCCTCTTCTTCAGACGTTGTTGGCCTGACCAGTGACAGTATTATCACGGGAATTGAACTTGGACCATTAGATTCTCAAGTACTGAATTATAAGGTAAGGCTCTTATCGAGTATTGAATTTTAAGGTAATGTCCTAACCAACTGATTCATCCTGTCAAAGACTTGGTTAGGGTGTTGCGTTAATATTCAATACTCAAGAATCTAATGGTCCATGTTTGATTCCCATGCTGATACTGTCATTCAGACCAGCAACACCTGAAGAAGAGGGGAGAATAATATTTCTTGAAACATTGTGCATATACTAACCTATCTGATATGCTATTACTAACAGTTGAATGTATTTTGAATATTTAAATAAAGTTAAATTTTTCAAAAGACATTCAACACTTATATTAGATGATAACAATAGTCCAAAATATAAATACAATTCTAACTAGATATCTTACTTCTGTTATAATTTACAATACACGTTTTTTTTACTTTAAATATTCTTTCCTGATGTTTTTAAAAAAAAAAAAGATGAAATGACTTTTCAAAATAGTCAAAAGATATGTTGTCAAGTGTTATTAGCCGAGAGGTTATCGCACCCGCCTTGCAAGCAAGTAGTTGGTTGCAGACGGATGTGGGTTCGCGTCCCGGTTGATGCTATGACATATGAAAAAAAAAAGATATATAACAGTCATAACAAAATAAAAATTTGTTCTTTCTTTTGAATGTTGTATTATATACATACCAAAAAATATATACCTTAATTAAAAATATTTTATTAATAATAAAAACATATACATATAAAAATAACATAAGCAAAAAAAATGTAAAATTGATGTTTCTTGATAATATGGGCTTCATTATACTTATACTGGTGTATAATTATAATAGAATAGTTAAAGGTGATAACAATAGATTAATTTAAGAAAATGATTACGCATATATGTAAACCAAGATTTATAAAATATTCTGAATAAAGATTTTGGTAAAAATTGGAAAAACAATAGTTAATATTTATAAAGTTGTTAAAAATTTATATAGGTATATAACTAGGTTTATTAAAATATAGTTGTATTATGTATAATCTATTAAGGGTTATATATTTAATTATATATAGTTGTATAATAAAATGTATTAATTATGTGATCATATATGTTTGAATATTGCAGCTCTGATGAAGGCTTTTGGTCAGTCGAAAGTGTAAGGAAATATCAAGAAATAAATCAAATTTGTTGCATCATAAACAGTGAATAAAGAAAGGTGTATTAAATGCTATTACAAGATGCACTGTTTAAAAAATAAAAATATAAAAAAAGGATTATCCCTCAAATAAAAGCAAAGGCAAAAATAAAACAGATTAATACTAACTATTATTTATTAAATGTATTAATTTAAAACAATATTCTGTTTCATCATCTAAATAAATGTATCATATGATAACCATCTCTTATACTAGCACATAATTGTTTATAAAGAAGGCAAAACTCTGCATACAGTAGTGCCATTCTATGCCAACCAGAGTAATCAAGGGATGCCAGAAGGCTTGTGCCTAAAATCCCTATCTAATGCCTACTCATCCAATATCCCCAGACTAGTTTCTGGCTTGTGGTCTTCATCAGTGAGGAACTTTGGATCTAGGTGCATTGCTCTCAGATCCAAAGCTCCTCATTGACGAAGGCTACAAGCCAGAAACTAGTCTGGGGATATTGGATGAGTAGGCATTAGATAGGGATTTTATGCACAAGACTTCTGGCATCCATTGATTAGTTTGGTTGGCACAGGGTGGCACTACTGTATGGAGAGTTTTGCCTTGTTTCTAAATAAATATATTCAATAAAACAAATATTTTTTAACAGCAGCTAGATAAGAAGTCATTTTTGGTATGGTATAATAGTAGAATGGCAGATTCTAAAGTTCAAGACCTATGGACAGTATCCAATTTTAACATTTCTGATACTCAAACTTCATTCAAACTTCTGACCAATAAACCACTGGAATATTTTTTTATGCATCTTCATGTTGTAAGAGCTTTTATTATTTTATGACATTACTCTAAATTTGAGATATAATTATGTTAAAGAGATGACAGCAAACTCAAACCATAACTGATGATAATCAAGTTTTGATATGCAATCAAAGACAAAAAATTTAATAAACATAAAAACAATATTTTAAAAGAATACATCGTGAAGGATCAAATTAAAAAAAAAACAATTAATTAATCTCTATAAATATATTTAATATTAATTAGGTTGAGATAAAAATCAATTCTTAAGAATGATAAGTTTTGCAAATAGTAGAAGAGGTAGAAAGATAAGGGAGACAATTTTAATAAAAGAAATAAAGCCAAATGTTAATAGGGAAAATGGTTTAAAGACAATTTTAGTACAACAATGAAGAAGGATGGTAAATTATAAAGTTATGGATAGATAGTGTGTTTGATGTATAATAGAGGGAGCTGTGTTATTATAAATAAAGATTAAGGAAGTAGAAAGAATGATGGGATTGAAAAAAGGAGGAAGAAAGTGAGAATGAGGTCAGAATTTAAATTAAAATTATAAATAGGTAGGGTTAGATAAAAAAAAAATAGGATAAAAATAGATAAAAAGATGTATAAATAAGGAGGGAAGGAGAAGGTAGAGATAAAATCAGATAAAAATAAGATAGTATAATTGAATAAAAGTTAATTAAGGTTGGAGATATGTATAATAGTATTAAATTTTTTTTAAATTATAAAAGTAAAAAAAGTGTAAGAATTAAAATAAAATTATGATAAAAAAAGAGATTAAATAGTAATATGAAAATAATTATGTTTTGATTTATAAAAGTTAAAAAATGTTAAAGTTAGATTATATAGAAAAGAAAAATTAATGGATTGAATAAGGTTAAATAATTAGTAGATTAAATTGTAAGATTATAAAATAGAAAATTGAATATATGTTGGATAGGAGTTAATATAATAGTTTAGTAAGTTTATAAAAAAAAAATTATAAATGTAAAATATGGTAAAAGATGAAAATTGATTTATTAATATAATAAATTATGATAGAAAGGGTATTAAAATTAAAAAATAAAAGTAAAAATAAAATAATATTAAAGTTAAAACAATTAGATGATAAATTATTAGAGATAATATAATGTAATTTGTAGATTATATGTATAAATATATAAAATGTGATTATATTTATGTAATGTTTAAATTTGTAGATCTGACGAAGACTGCTGGGAACAGTTGAAACTGTAATCAATTAAATAAATATATATTTTGCTATAAAGTATAAAAGAGTGGAGTTTTGATGTTATATATTATCTCATTGCAAAGATATATATAAATTCTGAATTATAAAAATAAAAATAAAACCTTATGGGAATTGATTTCAGAAGAATTCATACAAATACATATATTGGAGATCATTTATCTTTTTCACATGTACATGGTCATGTGTATCAGTTATATAAAATAGACTGTATAGCTGAAGAGAACTTGAATATCTGTGTTCAAATCCCCTCCAATTACATCTAAATTTCAATATATATTATACATTCAGTCTGAATTCTGCCCATCCCTCTTTTCTGTATTTAAATGGACATATTGTGGTCCTATATATGAGGAATCGGAATGACAAAGTCAACTTCAGTATGACAAATATTGGCATCAACAAGAACTTTGAGCATTCCATCATCAGATTTTCATTAATATGTATGGCTGAAGGAGTTGGAAGGTGGAAAAGATTGAAATCTGACTATTAAAGTTTGAAGATTTGCTATCTTAATATAAATTGAGAACTGATTATATATATGTGTAGGAGATGGTGATCCAAATGATGAATGCTGATTCAGCATGAAGTATGTACATTGGAAATCTTTTATCTTTTTCACATATGGTCATGTGTATCTGTTATATAAGATGGAGTGGATAATTAAGGCAGGTTGAAAATCTGAATTAAAATCCCCTCTAATTACAGTATATACATTATACTTGTATTAAAATATAAATATATATTATTTATTTTCTATATTTGCCATATTAAAAACAAATCCGTCAACGATTAAAAAATTAACTTACGTATGAGTATAATATTAATTCAGATTTAGACAAAAAATATTTCTTTTATTGCAATTATTGTTTTTTAATGTGTTTGTAACATTTTTATGTTTATTTGTAAATCATTTAATGTAGACTTTAATTTTAAAATGTGATAAACATACAGAATACGAAGTTTTATTTACATTAACCATATATATATACACACACACATTCGACATTTATACAAAATGGTTTAAATATAGGGGATTTAAACTGACTTTCAAGTCCCTTCACTATCCAAACTATCTCAAACTACTGATACACATGGCCAAACACATGCAGAAAAGATAAATAATCACCAATAACCGTATTTCGTGCTAAGCCAGCACTCATCAGTTGATCCAGATTACCATCTCCCATACATATATATAATCAGTGCTCAGTTTATATTAAGATAGCAAATCCTTACACTTTAATGCATGGGATTTGGGAATTCTATGATCATACTTTCAATGATATGGATGGCTGAAGAGTTAGAGGTTGGAGTAGGTTCAAAATTGTCCATTAAAGTGTAAAGATTTGCTATCTTAATATAAAATGAGCACTGATTATATATATGTATGGGAGATGGTAATCTGGACCAACTGCTGAGTGCTGGTTTAGCACGAAATATATATATTGGTGATTATTTATCTTTTCTGCATGTGTTTGGTCACGTGTATTAGTAGTATGAGATAGTGTGGATAGTGAAGTGGTTTGAAAGTCTGAGTTAAAATCCCCTATATTTACAATTAGGCTCCAGGTATAAGAGGGCCTGGTGTTTCAAATCTTACAAAATGGTTTAATATTTACGTTTTATTGTGACAATTTAAAAACACATTAATTTAAACTTTAATCTGATTATTTATATGCATTCAGGTGGGATTTTTTACTTATATCTTCTTTATACGAATTAATTTATTAAATTTGTAAATTTTAATGTCTTAAGATCACGGTTGTTTTTTTTCTTCATTAATTAATGTAATGTGCGTTTCATTCATTTTTTAATAAAAAAACTATAGTAAGTTGTGTATTATAATATTTAAACAGAAGAATATAAGTAACTTAGAAGGGATTTGAACTCAGATTTTCAAGTTCCCTCCATTCCATTCCATCTTACAGAACCGATACACACGACCACATAAAAAATAAATATACGTATTTTTATTTATCTTATTTTAAATTACAGTAAGTTCAGTACAGAAAATATTCTTCTATTTAAATATTACATATTCAGCCTGTATTCTGCCCATCCCGCTTCTAAATATATTTAAATGGATATATTAAAGTCCTATATGTGATGGTCAGAATGACTTAAAGTCAACATGGATATGACAATAATATTGGCATCAACAAGGGCTTTGAGCATTTCATCATCAGATTTTCAATAATATGGATGGCTGAAGAGTTAGACAGTGGAGAAGATTGAAGCTTGTCAAGTAAAGTTTAAAAATTTACTATCTTTATATAAATTGAGCACTGATTTTATATATACATGTGGGAGATGATGATCCGGACCAACTGATGAGTGCTGGTTCAGCATGAAAGTATATTGAAGATCATTTATCTTTTTCACCTGTATGTAGTCATGTGTTTATCAGTTGTATAAAATGGAGAGGATAGATGTAGTGAGCTTGAAAGTCTGAATTCAAATCCTTTCTAAATTACATTAAGTTGTGTATTATAACATAGCAATATCTTTTTCCGAATTCATTTCTTTTTCTTTTTTTTACACTTGTGCAGTCCGAAAATCTTTTTTTTTATTACTTAAAATCTTGAAAATGAATTAATTCTTAGCATCATCATCATTACCATCAACCATTATCAATCCAATGCAGGATGAAGGTCTCTCAAGTATTTCATCCATCCATCTTACATGTGGTCTTTTTCTGGGTCTTTTACAATCTCTTGGACCACAGTTTAAAATTTCAATTGTCCATCTATTATCATCTCTTCTAGCAATATGTCCAACCCAACTCCACTTCAATCTTTTAATTTTTTCAATGAGGTCAGTAACACCTGTTTGTTGTCTTAACCATACATTGCGTTTTCGATCTCTTCTTGTTACTCCCAACATACATCTCTGTATACTTCTTTGAGTTGTCTGAAGTCTCTGTATTGCTCTTCTATTAAGTGTCCAAGTCTCAGATCCATAAGTAAGAACTGGTAAAACACATTTGTTAAAAACCTTCCTTTTCAAACACATAGGCATATTTCCTTTTAGTATTTTGTCTTTATTAGTAATAATTTTGATATTATTTTTTAATAAAAATTTTACATTTTTTTATTTTTATTATTATTGTTATTGTTTAAAATAGTCACTTGATTTTATTGAACTCATTGTTTTTGTGACATTTATATAAACTAAATTTTTAACTAATTCCGATATTTATAAAATTTCTCCTTCAAATAACTTAACATCTGAACAAACTAATTGTACTCTTGTGAATTTTGTATTAATATTATTTTTTTATACTTAATAATAGCTGAACTGAAGATCACTTTATGAGATACCCTTGAATTGGAATCATCATTATTTTTATTGTAAGATCATTATCACCTTTTTGTTTTATGAATATATTATGAATAGCAATAAAAAATATGAAAATTTAATTAATTTATTGCACGAAATAATTGTAATAGAATTTTTTAATTCAACAATAATTTATATAAACAGAGTAAAGGAAGAGGTATTGTTTAGTAAATGGACAGATGTAATGCTTAAATTAACCTTAGTATTTGCTAACCTTTGGTTTCAAACCATTCTACAAATGTTTAATGTATACATACACCTTTCATACAATTTAATTTTTATATATAAATTAATAGTTGAGTACTGCATATATATATAATTACATAGACGTAAATTAATCTTACCTGCGCTGTTTGTTTCAGTCTATAAATCTATGTAATTACATATATAGCCAGCGCTAAACTATTAATTTATGTATATATCATACTAATTATTTTAATTGCAGGTACTGTGATATATCAACAAAATTTCTACAATTCAGTTGTCAGTTAGAATATCAGACACAGAATAAGATCAAGTCCTGAATTAAGTATTGTTAGTAAGAGTTGGCTTATATAAGAATAAGGTCTAAGTACAACGTTTTCACTTGTGTTTTTAAAACTTTTACTGATGGGTGTGTGTGTGTGTGTAGATTTATATACTAAAACAGAACAGATTGGAAGGTTAATTTCCTTCTACATAATTTAATTTTTAAAATATGCACTTTCTAAAATCAATAAAAATAACAAAAACAAAAAAAAATGACTACTATGGGTTTTGAATAGAACAGTAAAATAATAAATCTTGATAGAAATTGAGAGTAAAAGATAAAGAAATGACTAAATAATTCATAAAAGCAATCATACAGGTAGATGAGCATATTAAATTTATGAGTTCAAATTTATTAATTGAAATTTTTTTATTTAAAACCTCTTCATTATTATGAATGCATAATGCATTCAAGCATTTTCAAAATGTAAACATCCATTTTCAACATTATATTAACGGAAATCTATGCAGTCTATGCATGCGCTTTTTAGACCCTCATTTTAATCTGTTTTCCAGCTTTCATAAAGATAAGGTTTATTTTTCTACGATAAAAATTAAAATTTTATGATAATTTTTGTGATCAAGTAAATTGAATTTTTTTGTCTTTCTCTCTTTTTTTTTTTTTTTTTTGATAGTTACGGGAAAAGATTTCATCCTGAAAAATATATCGGTAAAAACTTTTACTTTGTCCGATATATTTTGAAGACAACGCCATGTGAGAGCCCAAAAGTAAGTATTTATTTTTTTATATTTTTTTAATTTTTTCTATATTTTTTGATTATTATTAATTTTTATATATTTTTTTAATTATTATTTTTTTATATATATTTGATAAAAATATATGAAAAATCTACTATTGAAACTAATATAAAAAAAAAAAAGATCGTGGTTAACTGCATTTTTTCTATGATACTGAAGTATTTGAATTAGATGATATCAGATAAAGATATTGTAACGGTCAGAATCGTCTATCTCACTAACACACTGCATAATTCAAACCCCAGACACTAAACTGAACATTCTAGGAGGGGTTGCCTTCTAGATATACTAAGTTCGAATCTAAAGTCCAAATTTCACAGCGCCACCTACGTGATAACGCATCTGATGCTACAACTAGTATAACCTTTTACCGGTGCCTGGTGGTCAGGGAGAAACAAAAGACTCTATACTAAGATAAGTTTGGGTGGCTAATTAACGTCTATGGATTTACAAAAGAAATGCAGAAAATATATATATATAGACCGAGACAGTGATAGGAATCAAATAAAATAAGAGATAAAATTTAGTTTTAAATAATTTCACACAATTTATTTATATATATATATAAAACGCCACTGTCTGCTTATATGAGACAGGGACGCGTATTAAATAATTGTTGGCATTTATATTTCAGTAATGACAAAAAGGTTTTAAAACAGAGTGATATATTCTATTCCTCGGGCTAATAGCGTTACGATAATGTGCTTGACAAGATAGGAACATGTGCGAGGTGCTTTGAGTAAATAGACAAGTTTAAGACAATATTTGAAATTAAATGTTCTAAAATATTTATTGATTTCGAGAATAGTAACGGACTAAAGCTTACTAAGCAAACGTGGGAATGGGATCAAAGCATTTATTTGAGAATAATAATAGATTTGTATTGGGAGGTCAGTATTGCTGATAGTGAATTTATAAAGTTGGAGGGTGTGACTCGTTTAAGTCACGGATGCTTTGTAAAATAAATATAAAATGAAACAATATTGAAGATCCGGAATAATTACGGAGGGCATCTCGCCGCTAACCCGTAGGAAAGTATTTTGATGAACAGCCGAAACTTAGCGACTGTGTGACGATTGCGTTTAATTCCCAGGGGTGTCATTGGTGAACACCCTCTGCCTGGAAACTTGCAATAAGCGAAAAGAACGGACTTTGCCGTGTAAAGAATCCTTGGAAAAATAAAACAAAGCGGTCTCAACAACCAATTCATGTACCAGCAATACGAGACTAGTGTATATAAAAACATACTAAATGGGTTTTACTTGGATTAAGAGAAATGCCCAATCAAATTCCCTGAAATTCATTTAAAAGGGTCCGCACATTCTCGACATCAATGATGAACTTTATAATTAAAGTAGAACACGGTAATTAAAATAAGAAAATGCATGCTTGCGGGTTTGAAAAGTAAGTATAGATTTATATATGCAATCATGCATTTGGGGACACATTTAATCATTGACTTCACACATACTCTTATATTAGATTAAAATCAATAACATGTAGATTTTAAACTATGTGATTATGTTACATTAAAGAAAAGAATCGCCCTCGAACGAGTGATTTGCAAGACAATAAAATTGGAAAATTATAAATTTAAAATATGCCTTAATAGCGGCGTCTTATTTTCAATAGAGGGAATAATTCACTCGGTCAAAGACGATTCTGACACATTATCATAATAAAATAAAAGAAAGCTTTATAAATAGAAAATATTAACCCAAGGATAGAGCAAAATGTTGAGTATATTTAAATACATGAAAGAAATACATAATGAAGTTGTGAAATATAAGAAAACAATGTTAAATAGCTATAGCATGTTAGTTAGTGATCACAAGAGCTCTTGGGTTAATTTAGGTTACCTCTGGAGAAGCATTTGCAGGTAGATGTTCGGCAGGTTTTATAATTCAGCAGCAAAATCTGGAATGTTCATATTTTGGCAGCGGCAGCAGCAGTTCCGGGATCCGTGTGATAATTTCTGATGGTATGGAGCAGCGGCTGGCTATTCCGAGGGGACATAGCCATCTTAAACGCCTCTACTCGGACATGTCAAGGTTAGCAAATTATTAGAATTTTAGAACAACTCAGAAACCTTTAGACAACTCAGAATTCTTTAAAAGCTTAGAATGGAGAACAAAAGAAAAACATCCTTTTTATAGTAAAATTTAACAATAGACTTGTCCTGGAGCGTACAAAATTATTGGACTTATCTGCTGTAATTAAATCTATCCGAATGTCTAAAGGAATTCAACATTAATTAATTTCTTTTGTTAACTTCCCCGTCGACATTCGAATTACAAACTAGATTTAATTAAAATTACTGCTACTAATTAAAGAAAACTTAAGTGGACAGCTGCTGTTTTTAGATAAACTTATATAATTAAACTATTGTCCCTCATTTATTTTAACAGAAATATTTGGGATGATTTTTATTAAATAAAACGAAAATTATTTTATTTTAAATTGTAATATTTGAATCTATCTACTAAACGAATATTTACTAAATGAATTTTATTTTAAATCAAAATATATTACGACGGTAATATATTTGTAAATAGATCCAAACAAAATAACTAACAATTTATAATTTTGATATGTTTTAAAATGGATATCATAGTGTGTGCGCAATTACGACTTATATAACTTACTTTTTAATAAATGTAAATTATGTGAACAAATACATAATTCATAATATTTTATTTTATTTGGGAATAAGTTATATATATAATACGAGCATTGTGCTCGTGGTTTAAAATTAGGCGGGATTTTCGGTATATAAGTGTATTGCAGACACACTACGATAGATTGGGGTTCAAACTAAGGTATGAGGGTAGGAAGTAGGTGAGAAAAGGTGAAACGAAGATCTGCAAAGCAGACCTTACTGTTTCAATATATATGTTTTTCAGATATTATGACCTGATTTAAATTTTTTTATAATCTCTTCTCTGCATTTTAATAATAATAAATATACACAAATGCTAAAAGTAAAGATTTTGGCAGTATATATATATATAAACTACTAACTTATGAACCTCAGGCTTAACTCTATAATGAATTTAGTATTTCATTCACTTTTTATTTTATTACTTTTTTTTGTATACAGTGGCAATTTTAGTAGTACTTTTTAATAAATTACAAACTGTATTGAAGTTCTTTATTATAATATTCAAATTATACTAATTACTGATGAATATTAACTACTTGTTTTGTTATTAGAGATGACATTTTCATTGCAAACCCCTTTTGGAAATATATTTTGAAGGGCTACAGAGAAAAAGGAAAAGTACTAATGTCTTTATTCTAAAAAGTATTCAAGTGATGGATTACCTTAGGTAAGTGTTATTATATATCAATTTGTTAGAAATTTAATGATGCATGCAACTAACCTAGCCTACTAACAAAATTATAGTTTTAAAATGTATGCATGATAACTTTGAATTTATGAAATAATGTGAAAATAATTATTAGAAATATTAACTTTTTTTTATTACTTTGAATATCAGTGACTATATTTTTTTCAGCTTAATTACATTCTTTGATGTTTCATATTTTAAATAATATATATTATGTCATTTTTGAGTAATACAAACATATATTATGATAAAATTTGTGGTTTAACATATTTTTTTAAATATTCAATATGGCTGCTTCGTCAGTTCAAAGGTTAATAGTTTTTTTGAAATATGACTAACTGAAATTGTGGTAAATCCATAAGATAGCAAGTACTACCATATATGAAAATCTCACTTAAAATAAATATATTTGTCAGTAGCAAGTTAAAATCATTATTTTATATATATATAAAACTTTAAATACAATTAGGAAAATAAATTATTTTTCTGATTTAGAATAGAAAGAGAAAAAAAATAAGAAAATTAACTTCTTATATAATAATTCATAAAAAAAAAAAGAAAAAAAAACACTAAACTTATAATACATATAAAAGTTCATAGAAGTAAATGCAGATAAAGAGTGTCTCACAAAGTGGCATTAAAATTTAGACAACTCTGTAAAAGACACAATGTAGATACAAAGCTAACAAAAACAAAAATTTATTAACTCAGATAATCATTTATCTGAAGAAAAAATCATAAAAACAAAAATGAATAGTTTATTTGTCATGAAAAGCATCATGATGAGTAAAAAGTATTTTGCTGTTTATTTTGCAATCACAAACATGTATTGGTGGTCAAGAGGTCAGCGACAGCTGCTTTACAAGCAGTTGTCCCGGGTTAGCGGGTTCGCTTCCCGGTTGATGCTATGACACATGAAATAAAAATAATAAGCATACATACCAAAATAAAAGTTATTTAACTTTCCAAAATATTTTATAAATAAAAGGATTAACAACTTTAATCTTAATTTGAATCTGTCACACAGCTAATGATGTCTTAAATAGAAAATAAAATCAAACCAATATTACATTAAGTCAGTGATTCTTAATGTGTGATACTGCATCCCTGGTGGTACACAATGGAATTACTGGTGGTATGCCAACACTATTTGAAAAATTATATTTAAACCAGATATGCCAGGCCTAAATAGGTCATGGTTTTTTTAATTGGCTGTTTTAACAAATTCTTTTTTAACATTTAATGTAAATTAAACAAAAGATATTAATATTATACAAATAAATGTGAGAATTGTACACCAGCCCAGAAAGGAGTCATTTTGATTTCAACTATATGTCCGCTCACTAAACATCACATTTCAAACATAAATTTAGGTGCTGTAATTACATTTTCTTCACAATTTAAATACTATACGTATTCAGTTCTGTACTGTAGTTAAAAGCACATGAATTGATTTTTTCCAAGTGTTTTTTATTAATGGCAGCATTAATAGTTTTTTTTTAATTGGTTGTGAATTTGACATGCAACAGCCTTATGAACAAACATACATTAACCAATCAGACAACAGAAAAAATATGGATTTTATATATATAGATAATTTATTCAAATAATGTCAAACTTGGTAAAAAAAAAATGTAGACAAAGCTATTAACTTTTTAATGCCATTTTACATCAGTTATTTATGTAAAAGATTGTCAATAATCTTCTACTTAAAGAACAAATAAAAAACAAAATTAATATTTCAAAACTAAATAACATAAAACCTGATATGTTTTTTAAAACAAGTTTTTAAGATTCTCCATTAATTTTAATTAAAAAGTTTTTTATAATATTTTGATTATTTTTTATGTAATAATTCTAGAAATGCTAGTAATAGTAATAGATATCTTGTTAATAATAGATATCTTGTTTTTAAACAAATTAAATATTTAAATTTTATTCTGGTAATTACGTTCTGGTTAGCAAAAAAAATTAAAATAAATATTTCTATTTGCGTACCTATTTTTTTTGTTTTGATGCAGAATTTTTTTCTAAAGGAGTAGTATGGAAAAAATTTGACATTTTTTGGGTGATAAATAGAACCCAAAAGGTTTTTAAATGCTGTAGAGTTAAGTAATAAAATAAAACAAAATCATGACATATATATATAGGGTATATGAGCACAGACTTTCACACAACCCACCACTCTCCACTCTATCTCATAACAGTGATACCCTTGAACACATACATGTCGAAAAGATAAATAATCACCTTTTCGATATATATGTGTTCAAGTGCATCAATGTTATGAGATAAAGTGGTGGGTTGTGTGAAAGTCTGTGCTCATATATCCTATATATTACATATATTGATACAGGTATATAATAAGCCTGTATTTCAGTTAAAATTTATGATAATATATATATTAAAATTATTGATAATAAAAATTACTAAATATATTAGACAACATATATATAATAGTATTACATTTAAAAAATAGGGAGGGGGGAGGGGATTGCAGCATGTTTGAAAAAACACCAGCATATCAAGAATTCAATGCCAATCAGATTTACACAAAAGATTTCAAATACAAACATAAAAACACATATTTTTTAAAAAAAGATATCACTGGGTTACACTATGCAATGACTTCATAGAAAAATAAATGATTATGGTAAACAACATTAAATGAAGAACAAGGGTATCCCTTGATCTTATAAAATTAAAATATAAAAATTTAAATTGATTTATATAAATGAAATAATTCAGTTATAAATAAATAAAAAACCAATAAAGTTATAAATAATCAAATTAAAATTTTAAAACGTATTCTTTCAAATAATTAAATATCAATAAAAACATAACTTGTATATAGAAGCGTGTGCGCATATAAAAATATAGATATAAAGAAGGTAAGTAAAAATTTTATATTCTGCAAATCATATATTTAACAACTAATAACTGCATTAAGTCAAGCGCTGGTGGCCTAGCGGTCAGCGTAGCTGCCTTCCAAGCAGCCGACCCGGGTTCGCTTCCAGGTCAATGCTTTGACATACAATAACTGCATTAAAAGAAATTATAAAAATGTTTTAATTACAATAAAATATCAAAACATTCACATGTAACTGGATTTTTTAAAATAGATTATTTTATAAATAATATATCCAGAAAATAAATTCAACAGCAATGTTAAACATTCATATATGATTATGGCCATTCTATCATCAATGAAAAAGAGTTATATATGAGTTTTGCAATGAATATACAATCTATGAATACACAATCATCATCATCATTTTCAAACATTATCGATCCGTTGCAGAATGAAGGTCTCTCTAAGTTGAACCAACTTCTCCATTCTCTAGCCCCCTTTTACACGTCACTCCAATATATTTCCTTATTTCATCCATCTATTTCACATGTGGTCTTTCTAGGTCTTTTAAATCTCTTGGAATCCAGTTCAAGGTTTCAACTGTCCATATATTATCATCTCTTCTAGCAATATGTCCAGTCCACCCCCACTTTGGTCTTTTAATTCTTTCAATGATGTCAGTAACACCTGTTTGTTCTCTCACCCATGCATTTTGTTTTCGATCTTTTCTTGTTACTCATAACATACATATTACCATACTTTATTGAGTGGTCTGAAGTCTCTGTACTGCTGTCCAAGTTTCAGATTCATAAGTAAGAACTGGCAATATTTTACTGAAAATCTTCTTTTCAAACACACAGGCATATTTTCTTTTAATATTAAATTATTTCTACCAAAAACACTCACAACCAAGTTTATTTAATTTTATGATTAATTTCATCCATTATGTTTCCAACTGTAGTAATAATCAGACCAAGATATTTATAGTTGTTAACTTCTTCTAACTCACCAGTATCAATCTTTATTTTCTTCTTTTAAGAAAATCCATTCAACATTACTTTAGTCTTTTTAGTCTTTACCTTTAATCCTACTTTCTTACTTTTTTTTTTCCATATGTCAAAGCATCATCCAGGAAGCAAACCCATGACAACTGTCTGCAAGCAACTGCTTTGCTTGTAAGGCAGCTGTGCTGACCTCTCGGTTACCGATGCTTGACGGACACTTTCATCTGATAACTCTTGCAACATTTCCTGAAGCTCTAAAACATTATTTGCAAAAATAACTACATCATCTGCAAAATCTAAATAAATTAAATAATCTTTATTTACTTTTATTCCTTTAGCTTTCCATTCAGATCCACAAAATACTTCTTGCAAAACTGCTGTAAAAATTTTTTAAAGATATGGAGTCATGCTGTTTTACTCTTCTCAATGTTATTTTTTTTTAGTATCATTATGCAATCTCATAGTTACTGTTGCATTTTTATAAATATTCTTCCGAATAAGACAATGTCCTGGGTCTATATCTTGATGATCTAATGCTTTAATCACTGAAGAAATGTTTATAGAATCAAATGCCTTTTCATAATCTACAAACCCAAAGCATAATGACAACTCATATTCATTAGTCCTTTCTATAACTTCTCTCAATGCTTGAATATAATCCACTGTACTAAAATCACTTTTAAATCCGGTTTTTTTTTTTTTTTTTGGTTGATTGGATTTACTGTAGTCGAGTTATTACATTTTGATAAAATTTTTGCATAAAATTGATAAAAGATTTATAGGTCTGCAATTTCTAATATCTTCTTTATCATCTTTTTTAAATAATAATACTGTATTCTTATCTCATAATAGAACATTTAATCTGTTTATTTGATAACTTGCACTGTTTTCAATTTGCACATTCTTCATTTTTTGCTTTTTAAAATATTTCTGGCAGTCCTTATATATATTACTCATACCGAAAAACAATAAACATCACATGATCACCATTTCTTATGCTTGCTTATAACTATTATTAAAACAGGCAAAACTCTCCATACAGTATGGTTATTAAAGAACTAAATACACCAAAATGTATAGGTACTGAACTGAGTTCAGATCTATATGACTATATAAGCTGATAAGCTTGGATTGAAAATATTGTGTTTTCAATTTAAGACTCATGGTTTTGTAGTTAAAGAGAGATAAAAGTAGCTGCTGGAGGGTTGCATTAGATCCTAAGATCTAGGTACAGTGCTCTCAGATCCAAAGCTTCTCATTGATGAATGCCACAAGACAGAAACTAGTCTGGGGATATTGGATGAGTAGGCACTAAATGGGGATTTTATGCACAAACCTTCTGGCATCCATTGATTACTCTGGCTTGCACTGAGTGGCACTACTGTATGGAGAGTTTTGCCTGATTTCATATTGAAAGACTAAAAATATTAGCAAAATTATAAGAATAAATACAAATTGAAACTACCTTAAAATATCAATTTGATAAAGATGTGTGTATGTGTTAATAAAATGCAATGTGAGCTATCTGGGTATTAATTTTCCAAAATATTTTATAAAATAAATGAGATTTATTGTACTTTATCTAAATTTAAATTTCTTAGAAAAAAGAAAGAGAAATAAACACTAATCACAATAAATATGCTATGCATGGTTTAGTGCAGTGGTAAAGGGTCAGACTCTAGACTGCATGGGCTTTGGAATGATTCAAGTTCTGGCACTTATTCCATCCAAAATTCTTAAGAACCCCGAATTAATAAAGCCATTCAACATCACTAATCATAAAGTCCAGAACATTCCAACATTGATTCACAAGCCTAGGCACTTTGCATACTATAAACAGTCATAGGGAATGTAATTAAAAGATGGTAATGTGAACACAGGGGTACACAATCCCATTATCACAGTTAATGCAAAAATTACCAGTGGTTAAAAATTTATAATTTGTCCATATACTAACATAAGAGACTGAAGATAATAAGATTTTAAAAAACACAAGAGAGAAAGAGCACAAAGAGGAGAAAAAAATGACTTCTTGATATAAAGCAGTACCCAATCTTTTAATGACCTAATATCCTACTCAGACACAGATGCTCTTAATCAGTCACTGCTTACTGATATCTGAAGGATATTCATTATTTAACAACTAAAGATGAACATCAGCAGCTAGAATTAAAAAAATAAATTATAAATATTTGTAATATAAGTATTTTAATAAGTGTATCATCATCATCATCATCAACCATTATCAATTCACTGCAGGATGAAGGTCTCTCCTAGTTCAATCCAACTTCTCCGATCTTTAGTTCTCTTCTCCACATCACCCCTGCACATTCTTATTTCATCCATCCATCTTACATGTGGTATCTTTCTGGATCTTTTACAATCTCTTGGAATCCATATACTTATCAATATATAAACAAAGGGAGTAAATCACCATTCTTCAGGTTATGAAGTAAAAGCACTCTTAACTGTTGAACAAAGAATCAATAATAGAATAAATCCACCTATTTGTGGGGTTCTAATATTTATAAGCATACCTTTTGTCAGTGTTGACAAAACATCAGAACTCTAAGAATAGGTGGATTCATTCTATTCTTCATCCTGTTCAAATGTACTGCTTTTAATTCTTAACCCGAGAATGATTTGTTCCCATTGCTTACATATATGTTGAGTATGTGTAATTTAATGTTTATCTATGTACATATTTCAGCAATATATTGTATTTGTAACATATACAAATACACATAAAATAGTCAACACTTAAACAGAGGACCCATAATTCTTGAACGCACGTGCATGTCAAAGGACTTTTTTGAGAACCAGACTGTAATGAATTCTATTTCATATCTTCATAAGGCTAAAAGCAATAATTCTGAAATAATATAATTTCCTAATTCAGTAATGCACAATGAGGTGTTTTTAGGTAGACACAGCAAAAAGTAAAATGCAGTACAAATTATTAGTCACACAAAACATAAGCACATTATTGATGTTGGTTATACTTGGGAATGAACAGGAACATGGATTCTGCAAGACGACAATTTATTTTTTCAGAATTTTGCCTTGATATTTCATGATACCAATATTGATAGGATTCTCAAAAAGCAAGCAGGTAGCAGTTTTGCTGAAGGAGAATGGTCAACCAGTAATTATAGTAGACAGGATTTTGGTAAGGTGTTATCAATCACAGTTAATCCTTAAGAGAAGCTTAGGGTACTGTCATATATTATTCAATTTTCTTCTTATATACATAATTTTATTACCATTCAATTGCTGACAGATTTATTGCAACCTTTAGATACTGATGAAAATATTCAATACCAATATCATTAATAAACAATAATCTCAATCTATTGTCAAGACAACCACTTATATGTAAGAATATTTATGACAGAATATACTTTGGAAGCACATGTGATACCAATATCATTAACAATCAATAATCTCAATCTGTTGTCAAGGCAAACACCCTTATGTACATTGATATGTGTAAGAATATTTATGACAGAATACATTTTGGAAGCACATGCCATAATAATTCTTTGCATGTTTCCTGAGCAGATTAATGCAATGATGGAATGATGGGCTCTCAAGCTAAAAGTTCATGGGTCATGTCTCCAGCTTTATCATTTCTAGTACTCAAATTCTTGTGAATACCTGAGCAGTAAATCAGTCAATTAGTTTATTAATTATAAGTCAGACTTTCTGGAATTACTTCAATGAACTTGCAAAAAATGCCTTCTCTTATATTAATGCTAAATCATTATTCAGATAGAAAATGGTTTACTTTTATCTAATTTCCATGCTATTATATGGATAGTAAACCAATCATTGATACTTGAAAGAATGAAATGTTAGTGTAGTAATGAATCTTCAAAAAATCTTGATCAAAACTATTTAGTTTCTCAAAACATTTATTAAACTAATTAATATGGATGATATATTACAAATATGGAGATGAGTTATGGAACTAACATTATTGAGTTAAACAAGGTTAGGTATTTAGTGTTTAAGTTCTTTGTTAACTTTATTAGAGAGTCTGATATAGCTTCCATGTCTCTTGAAAAATGAATGTTGTGGCAAGAGTTTTGTCTCCTTGTTTAATTTTCTCTATGCTTTGAATAAATAATGAGTTTTCATCTGGCTTGGGATGTTGGTATTGTGCCTTGCACCTTACAATCCAAATGGCATAGGTTATGAAAATTGACAGCCTGATTGTAGGAATATCTCTTCCACGAATGCATTCTTTTATATTAAGTATTTTGTAGTAGTCTATGTTTGAATTGTTAAATATTATTGTTTTAATATTACCTAGACCCATGCATGTTTTAATTATGTGGTCAAATGTTTCCTCATCCCTGCCACAGCTGTGGCAAATTGATTGGACTTTGGTGATAGATCTTTTATATCTGAGGAACCAGTTGACCGGCATGGCATCCAGATTAATTTTAAGTAAGTAATCTAAGTATTTTGGTTCTAGAGCCCAATACTTGAATAGGGTAATTAGCTTGTGATTAGTTATTCCTAATCTTGTAGTAGAGATTTGATTATTTTGTTTTAGGATGCGATGGCCATCCCATAGCTTGATCTTGCTTTGATAGTTGTTATGGGCATTTGTATTTTGTTGCATTGTTGACAGGATTAGATGGTCAAGCCAGCTTAATTTTTTAACTATTTATAGCTTCAAATAACAATTAAGATGTAAATTGTAATAATTGTAATAACCTCATAATTAAACAATGATGCTAAAATATATTAGTGCTGAGAATATATAGATATCCAACAATAAAAACAATAAAAAAAATGGTAATTGATGAAATAATAAATTGATATTGTGTGTAATGATAATAGTATCTATAGATATATAAATAAGATTATTTATTGCTGTAATGTTTTATAGATATTAATGCATGCATATACAAATATAATTCTCTTAAGAGATAGAATAGATAAATATATAGTGTATTGTTGATTGAAAGAAAGAACAAGCTTTTGTATTAAGGTAAAGTGAATTTATTTTAAGGATTAAGAGTTTATTTAAAATTCATTTTATGAATGGGCATGCAAGATCCACTGCCATTTTATGTCTTTGGCAGTCAATCAGTCATCGCTTATTTAGTAATGGAAAGATCAGCATACATAATATGAACTCAGTACAATTTTGTCTAAAGTAGTTCAAAACTGTTTAGTTTCATCAATATTCAGGAATTACCATTCTAACAACTTCAACAGTTATTCTTGGTCTTGATATTACCAGTGGTATACATAATATATGATGTAATCATCTCCTATGAAGATAAAACTGGATATTTTGTTATTATGAAAGATGTTTTTAGAGAGAAGGTAGATAAAGAATTGAATTATAGGAAATATATTTGTTTAGAAAAAGAACCTGGTAGTTTTATTAAAAGAAATTTAATATATAAAGTAAATGGAAAAATTAACTTTTAATATGTAGAAACATTTAAAAAGCCATCCAAATGATGTCATATCAACCAACGAATATGAATATTAAAGATATATTTTTTATTTTATTGATAGTGTAGAGAATGATATTTTAAATATTTCTCTTGAGGCTTTCAATAAGATTAATAATTTTAAGATGGAAGATAATTGGGTATATGATAGTTTTGATATACAGAATATGTTTCTATCTGTTAATAGATTAAGTGTATTGAGGTTCTTTCTTTATTAGTAGACAATGGATCTGGAAATAAAATTTAAGTTATTAAAGATTTGCTTTTGTTGCTGGAGAATTCTACATATTTACTTATAATGGTACATTTTATAAAATTAAAGAAATGTGAATAATAAGTTATTGTTTCAGCTTCAACCTGTTCCATGCATTAATTATATGGAAGAATTATTTATTAGTCATAAATATGTATATTTAAAATTGTTTGTTAGGTATGTTGATAATTGTTTGTTTGTAGTGAAAAAGGATAAATTAAAAGAATTATTAAATAGTTTTGATTCTTCTATAAAATATATTTTAGAAGAAGCGATGGATTTTGTTCAATTAAAGTTTTTAAATTTATTAGCGATAAAAGATTTACTGTGCACTAAAAAGTCAAACAATAATTATTTTTTTGAATAACAACTAAGTCCATTTTTTTATTTAAAAAACACCAAAATATTTAAATTGGCTCACATTCTTAAGTCGATAATCATCCAAGTCAAAAAGTTGCTCAAGATTAAAATATGATGAAGTCTTTGACACTGGTGAGGGAGATGTTATACCCCATATAAGGAAACTATTAAATTAAGGTGATCGTATATATTTTTTTAAATCAGGGCTTTCCTATCTAGAAATGAGACTTTCCATATCTTGTTTTGAAATTTGTATGAATACATAATTTTCTTTTCAGTGATGAAGCAAGTATATTATTGATAGAGAGATGAATCCTCCTTAAACTGATAAGTGCATAATCACATACTCATTTTCTTTGTACACATTTTATTGTATATACTTCCCCATATTCATATTCACAGCATAATATTAAATATACCAATTAACATTTTGACCACCACATCTTATGGTCTTTTTCTTAAGATGTGTTCATCATTTAGTGAAAGGAAGACTTGGAAAAAGTCATAGAACTGGAATGAGAGGCTTCTGGACTCTAGGCCAACTCTGTCCCTTGACAGCTTTCAATATGGCTCACAGATGGTCCTGTACAAAACCTCTATTTAAACAAGTGCATGTAATGCAAATATTGATTTAAAAGTTAAGTAAAATAAGATATTTATTTTCTCAACTACATCTTTTTGACTCTCCAATCCTTATAATAGTTCATTCTATCAGAGGTGCAAATAAAAAAAATTTTATGTTGTGTGGTCTACCTGACTAGAGATTTAATTTATAATACTGAGGTCATTTTATGTATTTGCATAATGGTTTACACAGATGCACAATATTACTAGGGAAAATAAAACTCAAATTTCAATTCATTTTATTAGTAGTATTTTACCCTTTTTTAAAGATTGGTTACTCTGAATAGGATAAGAAAAACTGACATAGAGAATCAGTGTTCAAAAGAAAGGGATCAACACAATTTTTTTTTATAGATAAAAATAGTAAATCGATTTGCCTGATATGTCTGGGAAGTATTCCAGATAATAAAGAACACAAACTTAAGAAGTATTTCCCAACATTCTGATTATAACAAAATTATTGGGGAAAATGAGAAATATTAAATTCAAAAACTTGAAAAGCAGCTTCATCTTGTGGCTTATATGTTTTGTAAAAAGTCCAAAAAAAGATCAGAAAAGTCGGGAAATTATGTGAGAGCAAGTTACATTATTTTAAAAAAAAAGACAAGACAAATTCATAAAAGATTGCATATCCTATTTTCTGTAGAATTAATTTGTCCATAATATAAAAAGTTTGAGAATATAAATATATTGCTAAGAATAGTTCAAGGTGAATTGGAAAAATTATCATTGAATATGTATGATATTAGGAGAGGATTGAAACTCAGACTTTATATATATACATATGTGTGTCAAAGATGATAACCTGGACCAATTGACGAGTGTTAATTCAGCACAAAATATATGTATTGGAGATCATTTATCTTTTTCACATTATGTGGTCATGTGTATCAGTTGTATCAGATGGAGTGGATGACTAAAGGGAGCTTGAAAGTCTGAGTTCAAACCTCTCCTAATGACATCTAGTTTAAGTATATATACTACACTTGTATTAAATAATAATAATGCTAGTTTATTTTTAATTCACAAAAAAAGTATAGCTCTTATTTAAAAAAGAAAAGTGAGGTTGTCCACTCCTATTTATTAGGGGTAAGTTAATTGCAATTTTGATCAAATATGCAGGCTAATTTTTAAGTCAATAATTCTGTATGGCTCACGAATGACATTACAAATATCCAAATGGCTCTTGTCAGAAAAAAAGCTCCCCACTCCTGTCATAGGATATGGTAGAAGTGTCAGTGGAAACATACAATGATATACTGTATATATGAATATAGAAAAAAAAGTTCACACAATAAATTAACAAGTATAAAGAAAATGAGTATGTAAGAGGATTATGTGCCATTTTTAAAAGATAAAAGGAGATATTGATTTATTAAATTTTACAGATTTTTTTTCAGGTTCACAACAGATACAGATGTCAAAGAAATACATTTAATATACATAATGAGTTGTTTGAATTTTGTTTATATGCCTTTTATCAGCTTGTTTTATGAATTAATCATTTCAAAAAAAAAAATTTAATCAATTGAAAACATTATTTTTACTAAGAAGCAATAATATCTTGGCGGCTCAACATTTTAAATATTTGATTTTCAGTAAGAGGAGTAAAATATGCCTAATCTAAGTAGACAAATTCAACTAATGATTAAAGTTCAATTTTTAATAACTAAATCTAACTTGATTACAAATATATATATATCTGATTATTTTAATAAACTCAAAAAATATCAATATAGATTACATAATTCGATTACTTAGCAACAAGATAAATAGTATATAATAATCAGGTCATAACTTTAACGAAAATTTCTAAACTATTTTAACTAATGTAACTATAAATTTATACAATAACTAGATAATAGACATTGGGAGTTCTGAAAATAATGCTATCTTCCTATTCTAGCCATGTTAGAAACAATAATGAGTTTAATATTTGAATACAAGTATATATTTACTTGGAGTTAAGGGATTTGAACACAGACTGTCAAGCTCTGGTCAGCTATTCACTCTAACTCATACAACCTATATACATGACCACATACATGTGGAAAAGATAAATGATTTCCAATATCCATATTTCGTGCTGAATCAGCACTCATCAATTGGCCCAGATTTTATATTAAGATAGCAAATTTTCAAACTTTAATAAATAGGCTTAAATCTACTCCACCGTCCAACTCTTCAGCCATCTATACTATTAAAAATTTGATGATGAAATGTTTCAAATCCCAAGAATATATACCGATATATATATATTTGTATTCAAATATCACAGATTTAGCCCGTATCCTGCCATCTGTGTATTTAAATGGACAAGGCCCTACACATGAGAGGTTAGAGTGACTTAAAGTCAACATGGATATGACGTAATATTGTCATTAACAAGGGATTTGGGCATTCCATCATCAGATTTTCAATAGTATGGATGGCCGAAAAGTTGGAGGATGGAGTAGATTGAAGCCATCCATTAAAGTTTGAAGATTTGCGATCTTGATATAAACCAAACATTGACTATATATATATGTATGGGAGATTATGATCTCAGCCAATTGATGAGTGCTGGTTCAGGATGTAACATGTTTAGTGAAGATCATTTATTTTTTTCGCATGTGTGTGGTTATGTACGTCAATTGTATAAGATAGAGTGGATAGCTGGAGTTTGAAAATAATGAGTTTAGTAAATGAAAAAAAAAAATGTTCCTTGTGGAATGTAATTGCCAGCAAGTCTTGATATTTGCAATTACAAAGAGATGTAGCTTAGATAATATAATTATCTCTAATTACTATTAAAATAAATAAAAAATAAGAAATAGATGAAAAATATAAGAGTTTCTAAAGTGGTATTTTATGGCGAATTTGAACATCGTTTTTATGGAAGAGATAATCTTTGTTCATGTTATAAATAGTATCTCAAAGATATTCTAAAAAAGGGCAATGTTGATTGTGAAGATATAGGTGTAAAGAGAAATATATTGGAGTGCTTCAATTATTCACAATATTGAAGTATTTCAGAAAGAGAAGTTTTCTACTGAAGAAGTTAAAATACAGCATTGCAAATTGTCAAATTAATAAAATAATAGATGAGAATGTTTTAAAATATATGACTCACAGATTGGTTTGTATAGTCACTGCAAAACTCATCTCTTTCTTGGAGCTAGAATGGTTATAATTATTTGGGAATGATTATTGTTGGTGATGATTTGAAAATTCCTATATAAAAAACCTTTAAGTCTAATAATGAATCTAATGTCTGATCACATTAAAAACTTCATATCACATGATCATAATTTCTTATGCTTGCTCATAACAAGCCTTCTGGCAACCATTGATTACTCTGGCTTGCACTGAATGGCACTACTGTATGGAGAATTTTGCCAGTTTTAATAACAGTTGTGAGCAAGCATAAGAAATGGTGATCATGTGATTTTTAGTGGTTTAATACCAATCCTGCCTAATAGAATAGTGGTAGCTATGGTTATTAAAGAACCAAAGACCCCAAAATGCATGGATAGTGAACTGAGTTCAGACCTATGACTATATAAGTTAATGAGCTTGGATTGAAAATATTATTGCATTTTAATTTTAGACTCATAGTTTTGTAGTTAAATAGAGATAAAAGTAGCTGCTGGAGGGTTGCATTAGATCCTAAGATCTAAGTGCAGTGCTTTCAGGTCCAAGGCTCCTCACTGATGAAACCCACAAGCTAGAAACTAGTCTGGGGATATTGAATGAGTAGGCACTAGATAGATTTTATGCACAAGCTTTTTGGCATCTATTGATTACTCTGGCTTGCACTGAGTGGCTCTACTATATGGAGAGTTTTGCTGGTTTTAATAACACATTAAGAACTAAAATAAAAAATAATTAGAGGGTTAATTCTCCAGAAAGTCAAGTGATATTTAAGCCAAGAAGTGACAGATTGAGCACAGAATCTATTAATATTAATAATAAATGTTTGCATTTAGCCAAGCATATTTCAAATTTATAAGCACCCCATTAATTTCAAACTCCATAATCTTAGAATTGTCAATTGGTGCATAAACTCTAGCTTTCCTTTTCATTACATATGTATTTCATGAAGAATCATCACTCAGTAGATGAGTTAATAGGCTTCAACACCTGGATCTCTATATCTGTGTTGATAATCCAATATTTATATATTTATATTCTACATACAATTCATTTTTATTTAAACCTTGACCTTGTTAGAAATCAAATACATATTTCAATGTTGTTTATTTATTCAATGCCACACAAGTAGTCATTGGGGAGGAATTTACATGGGTAATAATTAATGACTATGTAGTAAAAAAGATTTTGCAACTACTCTTTTTTCTCCATTTAATTATCATTACCCATCCTTAATATGACATGATAGCACTTTTTTTCAAGATATACCATTTTTATCCACTTTGTAACACCTTGTAGGACAGCAAATATGACACAAGTAAAAATATGTGCAATAAATAATGGTAGCATGACATGAATACAATATGTTGCTGATTATATTAGTTAATATTAACAGTAAAATTCCAAATATGCAAAACAGAAAAAAAAAATTGATCCTGATGATTTGGAGCTTGGCCATAAATTTATGTTTTCTTCCATTTATTTAAAAAACCACTGAAGATAATTATAATCTCAGCATATGCAGGGATATAACATTACCACGTTATAAAAACTCAACACATTTACATTTTTACATGACAATGTATCTGAGACTTTTACTATTAGCTAATAATGGTTAATTAGATGATTAGCTAGCTTGATTATGAACCAATGAAATCGTAATTCTAAATGTGACAAAAAAAATTTTTAATTTGCTCAGGAAGTTGGAATCTCGGTTCACAGACTTGGCAGGCAGGTGTGCTGACAACCAAGTACTTTGCTATATTTACCATCATTAAAAATATTAGTCAACATTATATACCATCTAATTCTTGTGAGATCAGAATTAATTGAATATCTTAAAAAAAAATTTAAGTAATTTAAAATTAATATAAACAGTTACAAGTAATGTATTTGCAAAAGAAAACAAAGAATTTAAGCAACAAGATGTTATACATATTTTTTTTAAAAAAATCCCATTCATAGTTTATGAGTTATAAATGTAATGTTGATTTTAATAGTAATAAAAAAATGCAAAAAATTATACAAATATGGATACTAAAATTATTAAATCGAAAGTCAAACTCCGATAATGCGCTATTTCTTAAATATTATAAATCTCTGTGCATTTTGCCATTAGGCGAGCAAGTGCGTGGAGATTGGAGTTTTACTTCCGATCTAACAATTTCCAAATTTTCAGCGCTTTATAATAATAGATTTACAAAATATGGAGACATTTTGTGTAAATGGAATGCAAGATCACAATAACGATTCTCTATGCCATACCTGCATAAAGAATCAAATTAAAAAGAGACTCTTTTGTGTCAAATAATTCATATTGAATCATATATAGGTGGAAATGTAAATAACTGAATAATTTAGCTTATTTAACCACAAATCTATTTCCAATAATTGAGTAACATTTTTTGAAGATGGCTACTTAAAGGCAATCAAATTGTATTTTTCACAATAAAATTTATCATTATAAGACATCTGTCCTAATTATACCAGCATTTTTAACAACTTACAACATTTCATTAAATCTTTCATTTAATTAAGCCTCAAGTTGTTAGCACATATCTGCTCAATTGGTTTACAAATAAGTAATAAGTGTGTGTTTGTGCATGAAAATAATAAATAAAAAGAATAAAGTGCTGAGTAATATATATCTAAATAGAAAATCTGAAAGGCATGTTTAGTATTTCTTTATAAGAAATACAATTTGGATTATACGGTCAAAAATGGTATCAGAAAATTAAACTAAAAGTCTAAAATAATGTTTACAAATTGTAGTTCAAAATCAAAAACAGTTCCTATGTAAATCATTAAGAATTGCAAAATATGTCATTTTCTAATTAACAAACACCACATGTCTATTTCTGTTTAATATAACACTTACTATTAGTATGCATTCTCTTGGCACTATTCCAGCATCCATTGATTATTCAAGCTAACAATAACTGATTCTAGATTGATCAAATAGCAAAAAAAAAATGTTTTCTTTTGTTAGAAATATCAACCATTCTTTAAAAACTTTAACAAAATGAAAGGAAATTAAAACTGTTAAATAATCACAAAGTATTAAAAGATAAATATTTGACATAGGCTTAGTGCCCCTACGAAGAATATATGATACCAATCTCACCAGTAATTGAAATTGCATCTCATTTTTAAGTCTGTGTATCCTCATTTATGTGATCTGGCAAATTCTGATTAACCTGAAAATTTTACATATAAGCTAATAACAGATACCCATTTACTGACCAATAATAAATGAACATTTGTTTTGGTTTTGGGCTAGCTAACTAAAAACAAAAATTCTACGTTTGCTTGTAATTTTGAAAAAAAAAAAACATTCATTCAATTGAATTCTAACCCCTGGATATAAAAAATGGATGGTAAGTACTCTGCAAAATATTGTAAAATTGAACAATTGTGGGTCAATAGTCACAAATAACTAAATAACATTTGGGAATGATTTAATTTTTTTAAAAAAAATGTATCAAAACAATTGATTTACAATGTTTTTGTTCTTCAGTTTAAGATCATTATTTTAATTTATAACAGTTAGAATGGCTGAGAAAAAACAATTATATAAATGAATGGATTCATTGGCCAATGTCAGATCAGCAAATTTTAAGATATGTTGAATTATCACCATATTATTTCCAGTATACAAAAGGTTATAGCAAACAAGCTGGTGACTCTTGGAAGAAAAATATCTATTCCGAATGAGAATTATTACTGCATTTAGTGGTGAAATAAAGAATTTTTAAAGGTAATATTTCGTGATTTAAAATACGTCTTTATATTCCAATAATCACTCGTGCTATGTAAACAAATATCACAGAAAATTGCAGCAAATTTTCAATCTTTTTATATAACAATTCCTCTATGTAAATTATAAAAAGTATGGTATTTATTTTTATGTCTATGTTAATCTCATACCTATGTATTATTTTTAAATAACAATTTCAAAACATAGAAAGGGAAATGATAAATCCTTCAGATATGTAAAAGACTTCCTTGAATAAGCGTCTATTGGCCTATTATTAAATTATAATTGGAGGAATTAATTCAGCTATTACAACAAAATAAAGCTAAATTATCAAAAAAAATCTATCATATTTAAATGAACTGTCATTAGGAGTTATATTCGACTTCCTACTAAGCATTAATGTATATATGACGTATTCATATATTAAGTATTCCATCTTAATGTATAAATGTGTGTGCTTATATATTTTAAATCGTATCAAATTACAGTGTTCATTTATATTGTTTAATTTATTCATTATATATGCTGATATCTTGAGTGTTTTTAAGCATGGATATGGCCATGTAAACATATATATATATATGTATGCATGTACTTCTGAAATATATTCATTTGTAAGAAGCACCTTTGCAATAAACCACATCGTCAAAAGATCTTTGTCTTAAGGCATTTATATCTTCTCTCTTCTGCTTTATTTCACCTTTTTTATTATCAAATTTATTATATAAAAATACAAATAATTTCCTGTTTACTTTTCAATCTTACAACCGCAAGATATTATTTATAATCGCATCGTATGTAAGTATGAATATATAAAATATTATACTAAAAAGTTAAAACTTAGACCATGGATAAATTTCCTAATAAATTTTAAGTAAATAAGCATTTATTTTTATATGACGCTATGCATACAATTGTATTACATTCAAAGAGCAGCATTTCAAGCTAATTGTGCATGCGTATTCATTTATTATTTAACACTCGCAGAGAACGCATGCGCAATTAGCTTGAAAGGCTGATCTTTGAATGTAATACATTTTAAGAAATATGTGACAAGGTATATTAATAATTTTTATTATTCATTCATTAGACTACAGATTAATGAATAATATTTCTGTAGTGTAATTTGTTAAAAGATGTTTGGATAAATGTAATGATAACAACGTGTTTCATTATTATTATTATTTTTATCTCTATCTGCTCAAAGTTTAAACTCCCAATTCATATATGGACAGAATAAAATGCAATACCCCAAAGAGTGTTATTGTATCATCAAAATGGAATAATTTAAAATAACTTTCGGGGGGGTTTTGGTGCAATACAGGGAGATAAAGAAATTACCATGACATCATAATATAAAAGTCTCATAAATACCCATATTATGTCATTCACAATTTATTTCGTGAAGAGTCCTGGACAGTTTGACACAGTGGCCAGAGCATCCAACTTGGGATTGGGAGATCCCAGGTGAACCTGGGACAACTGCTTGTAAGGCAGCTGTGCTAACCACTTGGCCACCAACGCTTGACGAGATCCCAGGTTTCAGTGCAATAAAGGGGGATAAAAAAATTACCATTACATCATAATATAAAAAAGATCCATAAATACTCGTATAGTGTCAGCACAATTTATTTCATGAAAAGCCCAGCAAAGTTTAGCACAAATCACAGGATCGATTCTAGTGCTCGCAGGTTTGGGCTCGATCTTCTTATGAACTCCTGAGCAATAAAACCATATGCCTTTTTTTTTCATTTCATAAAGAGGAAATACAGAAAAAAGGTCTTCACTTTAAATATTCTAGCTCCATATTTATAAAATAATTATATACATCCCAGTGAAAAGAAAATTGGTGATTGGTTCTCATTCCAAGTTGCCTCCAGATCCATCTCTTAATGAATGCATATCATTTCTCTAATCTTGTTGGAACTCAAATATTTTTTAAAAATATTGTAATTTACACTTATTTACTTATTCAACAAATCTGAAAATATTTTACAAATATTTCTCTTTATCACTTGATTAACTTAGTTTTTATTATTATCTTACAAAGGATATTCTCAATTTTACCATGATTAAGTTATCTGTGTCATCTTAAGAATGAGATTAATTTGCTTAATACTATCTCTAAATCTATTTTGAATCAGCATACAATCCAATTGAAATGTATTCTTATTGGATGAATTTTTATGAGTTTTGAATCGTATGTTTAATATTTTCATATTATTTTCACTACAAAAACATATCAAACTTTTTCATTTTTACTTAACTCATCATTGCCATCATCATCATCATTATTATTACATCATCTATTTTTAGTTAGTATTCTTAGAGTGTCTAGGAGTACTCAGTTTGTGAAGCCTAATATACTACATTCTCCTCTTGAGTTCTATATTCGATTGCTTTGAGTGGGAAAATAATTTTTTTTCATCAACAATTAGGGATTTTAAATGGATGATTATAATTAAGAATTAGTATTACTTGGAGTGAATTGTATAACTATTTGAATCCAGATACCACAGTGGCAAAATTTGTTTGTTTGAAGGAGTGAGTAATTTCCCACAATTACTTATTAAAGTCATAAAAATAAGTAAGACTAAAAATACATATCATAAATTGTTTATAGTTTACCAATTCTTTATATTATAATGTTGGTTTTTTTTAAAAATCTTAGATTTACTATCAAAATTAGACAAAGAGTACATTTAAAAAATTACTTATTAAGGATATATGGCAATTTGCTCAGGTATTCCAGAAGCTTTCAGAAATTTATCATAAGATATAAAAAGTTAAATCTTGAATCCTCATTCAAGATTAATGATGATATATATAAATAAAACATATGCTCTTCTTTATAAATCTTGTTTTATTATATGAACCGTTATAAAATAAATAAATAACACTCAAATGTTTTGACTATATATTTTTTATAGTCTTTATCTAAAAAATACATAAAAATCAATATATATATAAATACAAATATTCCACAATGATTCAAATACATATAACAAATACAAATAACTCTTATACATATTTGGATTATTGTGGAATATTTGAATTCATATTTATTGTCTTGTTCCTTGATAAAGACTGTAAAAAAATATAGTCGAAATGTTGGAGTGTTATTTATTTATTTTATAATAATTCATATAGAATAAACTTAATTTTAAACTTTGCGTAGTTGGTTAATAATCTGTAATTCAATACTAGCACTATAAATGCAAAAATCAGCATCACATTAGACAATCAGTTACTTCACAAAGAGGTATGATTATGAGAACCGTGACTCTTGAAAGCACCCAGCCCATGGTTTAATAAGTTATTAAATATTAGCTTTGTGTTTATGCATTTATAGTGCTAATAATTCATATAATAAAACAAGATTTATAAAGAATGGTTATGTGTTTTATTTATATATTAATGGGTCATTTTTAAAATAGAAGACTATTTGTTGATTATTGATATAATTTATTAATGATGATATAATGATTAACCCTTTGTTGTTCTCTGGCTATATTGGTCTGATTTCTTATCTTTTGTAAAATTTAGTTTTCAATGAGTATTGTCAGCCTTTTATAGAATAAAAATAAATCTTCAGTTGGTTTTGATAGCATATCTACATTTATTTACAATGATCGCATGGATATTCTGGCTTTTATACTTCTTTTCATTTTTAATCTTTCCATCCAAAAATCACTTTTTCTTAATAAATGGAAAATTACTGAAGTGGTTCCTATATATAAGAAAGAATATAAAAATAAATTTGATAATCAGTTCCAGCTAAATTATTTGGATTGAATGCATACTTACTTAAAAACAATTATTTGAGAATTTTCGTATGGATTTATAAGAAATAGGTCTATTTCTATAACCATGATATATTTTATTGATGTGTGATAAACAGAAATAAGTTAATGCAAACTTTTTTTTGTCTAATATTTCCTAAATTATACTTTTTAATAAATTAGTTTATCTGGAATTAACTAAATCGTGCTTAGATTAGTTTGCAGCTTATTTGCACAAAAAACACATTTTGTTAAATATTTGGATTGCGAATCAGATTAATATTTTAATAATTCTAGTCTTTCTCAAGAATCCATTTTAGGCCCATTTCTGTTCAATATATATACTTTTGACTGGAATAATATTATATCTGACTGCTTCACTTTAAGCTTTGCTGATGATGTTAACATTTCTATACATCAAACATCTAATGGGAATGATTATCTACAAAATAGTATCGGTAGATTTGAATTGTGGTATAGAAACCATTACATGAACATAAATGAAAGCAAAACAAAAATGTTTTTTTTTTAAGAAAAACAAATTCCATATTATTTAATTACATTTAGAAATATTTTCAAAATTAAAAAAAATTAAAGTTTATTCTCAAGCTATGGGCAATATTTATGTCCTAAAGCATTTAATGTTGTAGGATATATCTTTAGAAAAGTAAGATTACCTAATAAAGAAACGTATGAACATTTTTTTTACATCTTTAGTGTTACCTATTTTAAACTATAGCAATGTTCTTCAAAACTCTTGACAACCAATCTCACAGTGAAAAATTGGCTCACAATATAAATAAATCTTGTAAGTTATTAAAATGCAATGTTTGGAGCAATGTCTCTTCATGTTACTTTAAAAATATTTTTAATTTTTAACATTTTGTATCTTGGAAAATCAGTTAATGGTCAAATTAACTTTGTAAACTGTACTAATGAACTTTTTCATACTGTTCCTGACATACACTTGAAAGAGTAAAACATTTTACATTGCAAATATCCTTAAAAGATTCTTCATTATTTAGGCTTCTAAGGTTATTTAATGTCTTTATCAACATGATGATATTCATCCGTCATTTAACTGTGAAAGAAATGAAAAGTGTAATTTAAATACATAAACAATTTCAAAGTTTGCGAAAGAGTATACATGTATATGCATATGTGGAGATGTATATATGCTCATACTTGTGTGTGTGTATAGATGCAATTTTACATGTAATATTAATGATTTCGTTTTTGTTGATATATTCTGTAATAAGGCTTTTAAGGTGTGCATGTAAAATGCATGGTTTTGAATAAATTAATCAAATTATTACTATTATTATGCAATGTCAAACTAGTCTGGGGATATTGGATGAGTAGGCACTAGATAGGGATTTTATGCACAAGCCTTCTGGCATCCATTGATTGCTCTTGTTAGCACAAGATGGCACTACTATATGGAGAGTTTTGCTTTGTTTTGGATTGTTTTAGGATATTGATACAGCATCAAACTGAAGAGCTAAAAGCCTATGAATCAATTGTTTTTATAATTTTATGCAATACTTTTTAAATTTTTGTATATATGTCTACTACTTCATCTCATCATGGTTTGCATGTAAGTTAAATAATTACCGAATCTCTTGGACATGCTTTTAGTCTGGTTGCCAAGAGTCTATCACTTAGTGGAGTGATACTTATAAAACTGTCTTTTGCTTTTGGATCTTAAACAATACCATTATAACTAAGCAATCAAAATTTTTACATCTTATTTATGCTTCTCATCATAATCCATTCACCTTATCTCACAAAATTCCTATGATATCTATCTTTTTACCTCCATCAAAAAGTTTGTTTTGTTTGGCTTATTTTTTAGTCATACATTCCATGTACCTATATTTTAAACATGTTTTAATGCTAAAGGGTTTAGCTAGTTAGTCAAAATTCAATTCTGAGAATGTTAACCTTTAATTGAAGTAGTTTTCCATTTGCTTTCTCTGACCACCTAACAATGCTGCCATTTTTTTTAATGCTGTTTAAATAAAGTAAAAGAAAATAGCATTATCTTGATATGAACTAAATTATAAGAAATAATTGAATGTTTAAATAATATGGCTTTATTGCTTGAGAATTCATAAGAAATTTAAGCACTGGAATCAATACAAGGATCTAATGCTCTAGAGTCGGACATGTTACCACTATGCTAACTTCAAGGCATCAAATGGTTTATTGTTCAGCAGTTTATAAGACATTCAAGCTCTAGAAGTGATAAAATTGGAATGTGATCCATGAACCCTGACTTCCAGGATCTACCACTCTATCATTGTGCCAAACCATGGGGGGGGGGGGTCATAAAAATAAATCTAAATTTAACTAATTACACTTTATACAAATAACATAAATATTAAATCCAATTAGAAATGAAAGAAAAAAAAATCATATAATTTTTACATAATGAAAATATTTAAAATAAATTGTTGGAAAAGTAAAATATTTTTTTAGAAAGTTGAAATACGATTTTGACTGATATTATAATCATTTTAAATGAAATAAAGCAATTAAATTTTAAATAACTTTTGATTTAGTCTCAAAGTAAATATTAGAATTTAATACATTTTTAAAAATAAATATGTTATATAGTATTTAAAACAAATATTAGTAAGTATCGTTTTACTTTTAATAAATTATACTGTCAAGATTAATTTTATGGAAAGGTCATAAGTCACAAAGAAATTGATTTATGATCATTGGATTCCGACATCCATTACAGTTTGCCTCCATATCTATAATATCCAATTCCAAGGCATGTCATGGATTCAAAAATTCATTGATAAACACCAAGCCATATTATATGAATTTTTAACATACATGCATGGAAACAGGTAGATGTGTGTACATAAAAATGTATATGTTGAAAACTTATGTCTATGTACAAACATGTTATATATGCCCAAAAAAAGACACCTGAAAGCACAGATATGAAGATAGCAGATATGTGGGAATATTATATTTGTTTTTTTAGTAGATTACAATAGCCTGCTACAATGAACTAAATTGTACCAGAGGTTTGTCTATTATATTATGTATTCACTGTAGCTTATAGTAAAATGCATGTACTTAGAAGAAATTCATTCCAGGCTCTGAGTCCAGCCAAAATAAATATTTAAATGGGAAAAATATAATGCACAATCAAAAATATATGCGTATAAAATAAATTGCTCTATACATTGCGCAGTTTGATTTTAATGAAAAAATATTAAAAGCATAACCAGAGGCCTCACATAAAATTGTGTATAAAAATTAATTGCAAAGAACCTAATTGCTTGAAGTCTTACTATGGTGAAACCTGAACTAACTTATCTACAAGACTTGCCCAGCATAAATATCTGCACAAGTGGGCCAAGAAAAAATAAATACTCTTCCATTTTCTTGGATCATGAGTTGCACTCGGGTCATATTTTTGATCTCTCTACAGCTGACATTGTTTGTTCTGAGAGGTCAGAAAGGTGAGGGAGGCATGGTCAATAGCTAAAGATCATATCATCAATAAAAAGGATTCTAGCACCCCTCTGACTAAAAAATGGCACTTGTAGTGACCACTTTCATCATTAGTATGTAAATCTACCCCTAAAACTTCAATTTTATGATAATTTATTATTTAATATTCAAAAGTAACTTTAAATCTAGATCTCAACTTCCTTTAGTCACATGATACTATGATTATGATACTATTCAGTATTGAAAGTGCTCAGCTTTAAATAAATTTCTTTTTTAAAAAGTCAAACCTGTTTTGTTGTTAAAAATATTTTACCATTTTCTGAACCATAACAATCATTGCAAAAAACAGGGTGAAAAATTTATTCTAGAATTAAATAAACATATCATAATAAAAATTCATAGAATATTGATTCAGCCATATTGTTTACAGAATTTCCACTTTATTGTTTGGGATTCAAACTCAGACTTTCACATGACCCACTACTCTCAGTCCCATCTTATATTGTTGACCCACCTGATCACAATGTTGAAAAGATAAATAATGTATATGATCAGGTGGGTCAGCAATATAAGATGGCACTGAGAGTAGTGGGTCATGTGAAAGTCTGAGTTTGAATCCTGCATATATTACATATATAAATGCAGGTTTAAGCCTGTACAATATATTACTTTATTGTTTGAAAACTTTTTTTCTTAAAGCAGCATTATAAATGTTTTTTTTTTTTGACTCATAGTAAAAATTAAAATTGGATTTTCTAAAAGCAAACACAAACCTTCACTTATAAAAGTTTATTTTATTTTTGCTAGTTTTTGATGGTGTTAACTTTTCAGAAAGGTCTTGAAATGGTGTGCATATACTAACCTGTATACTATTACTAACAGTTAAACATATTTAGAATAATTAAATAAAGTTAATTTTTTCTAAAAACATTCAATACTTATATTACATGATGGAAATAGTTCAATATATAAATACACCCTTAAAATGTTTTGTAAATCTATATCAATGACTGTAGCATTTTCATAAGTTGATTTTGGATTTTTTTTATTTATTGCCACTATGCTCTAACTCATATTAAAAAATTTAATCAATCTAAAGGCATAAACAAACTTATACTAATAAAAAATCACTTTCTATTCTACTTCTTTACTTGGAATTTTTTTCATAGCATTAATGAGCTTTCTAACCCAGCTTTGTAGAAAGGCCTTGAAATATCTTGTGCATATGTACCTATATCAAACAATGATATTTGTAGAAGTATTTTTATTAATTTCCAGCTTTACAGCTTTTTTATTTAACAAGTTTCTTCTTTCTTTATGCCATGATCTATCTTCATTTTTCTATTTCATGATGAAAATTAAAATGTATGTTCTAAAAGCAAAAACAAACTAATAAAAAAAAATCACTTGATTTTTGTTTTCTAGTGGAATTTTTTTCATGATATTAATTAATTTTCTTATTCAGCTATTTAGAATGGTGGTGAAATGTTTTGCACATGCTCCAATGTCCACTAACTGTATTTGTCATAACATATTCAGTAACAGTTTTACAGCTTTGTCTACCAATTGCATTTGTCATAACATTTTCATTCATTAACAAACAGGTTTACAGCTTTGTCCACCAATAGTATTTATGATAACATTTTCATCATTAACAGGTTTACAGCTTTGTCTGCCATCTGTATTTATCATAACATTCATTAACAGTTTTACAGCTTTGTCTGCCAATTGTATTTGTCATAACATTTTCATTCATTAACAATTTTACTGCTTTGCCTACCAATAGTATTTGGGATAACATTTTCATTAACAGTTTTACAGCTTTGTCTGCCAATTGTATTTATCATAACATATTCTTTAACAGTTTTACTGCTTTGTCTACCAATTGTAATTGTCATAACATTTTTAATCATTAACAGTTTTACTGCTTTGTCTACCAATTGTATTTGTCATAACATATTCATTAACAGTTTTACAGCTTTGTCTACCAATTGTATTTGTCATAACATTTTCATCATTAACAAGTTTACAGCTTTGTCTGCCAATTATATTTGTCATAACATTTTCATTCATTAATAGGTTTGCAGCTCTGTCTATCAATCATATGTGTATCTTTGTCTACCAATTGTATGTGTCATAACATTTTCATTCATTAATAGGTTTGCAGCTTTGTCTACCAATTATATTTGTATCTTTGTCTACCAATTGTATTTATCATAACATTTTCATTCATTAACAATTTTTACAGTTTTTCTTTAAATTTTTTATTGTATATAAACAACATTAATCAGTTTTTTAACTCAGATTTCCAGGCTTATGATTAAAATTATAATACATACGTAGCAGAATAATTAAAAAATAATACAATCTATAATATATTTTTCACTGTAAAAGGTATAAACGATATGTGAATTAAATTTATGATTTAAGCCTTATGTGAAACACATATCTAATATTCTAATAGTTGTTTGTGTATATTATTTGTTGCATAAATCTTAATTTAGTAAAAAATGTTTGTTGTATTATTTGTTAGCTCTAAAATCTATATAGTGGCAGATGTCGCAGTACATTAAAGATTATTCATTATAATATAATATTAATACCATTTTCATTTTTTATTACTTTACAATGCTTTTTACAACCACTATTGATGGTTTTGTTTGCCCCAGCAATCTTCTTCAGAACTTCTTCTATGTTCTGAAGAAGATTGATGGGGCAATCAAAACCGTCAATAGAGGGTTGTAAAAAGCATTGTAAAAGTAATAAAGAACATAAATAATATTAATATTATTCATTGCGCTTTTTTTTTTTTTTAGGATTGGTTTTGTTATATTTCAATTTAATTTCTTTTGATTAACTATTCAAAAGACTATTTGGCTACTCATAGGGTAGTTGAATGCATATGTATATAATAATAATTACATACTGATGTATAACAATTATAAAGAAAATAATGATTAATGATATGATTATTTAAGAAATGAGTAGTAAATTGTAAAAATAAATAAATAGATAAAAAAAAACAACAACAATTAAAAAATCTTTTAAATAAGGGAACTAAAAAAATCAGTGGATAATTAAAAACATACACAAACACTTATAATAATAAATAAAACATCAAATAAACTATCATTAAAAAGTCATTTCCAGAAACTATACATATCTATCTTGCAAAAAATTGTTTTTATCAAACTTGCCCACACATTCAAGCCTACATCAGTTAATATTGTATGCATAGAAAGAAATGATTCTAAATGCAAGATAAAGGAGGATTGGCATATCGCCAACAACTTGATAAATAAAAAGGAATCTTTCAGTACAGGGGTCTCCAACCTTTTTGCACTTAAGAGCACATTCTATAATACCAGCTAGGTGGCAGGCACCATTTATTTTTTCAATGTAAATTTATAGTTGGATATTGTTAATAATACACATAATGTACAAAAAAATATTTATTTCAAAAATAAAATTTTAACATATAATTAAGTTTATATTTTTACACTGTAAAAGTATAGTATGCTCTACAATTTGATTACAATGTAATACAATAATTTATAAGAAATTTTAAAAATTAAATTTATTTGTATCAGATAATTAATTTTTTATCATGTTCGAATAGTGGCGGGCACACACAAAATGGTCTGCATAGGGCTGAGGACCCCTGCTTTAGTATATCCTCTCTAAAAAGTGTCATATAACTCATTTATATATATTTTCATAAAATTTATATTATCTTACACTCACAACTCTCTCATCCACTAGTCATTGCTAGGAGTATGATATCAGGATTAAGACATCTAAAGATGTTCAGCATACTATAATAAAACGTTTATTCTTAAGCTTTTCTTCCTCAGAATTCCTAGCACTAATATCAATTACAATCAAAATATTAAATATATAAAGTTTTAAAAAAAATATTTTTTTGATAATGTACTAATGTCTGTATTAAATGAAAATTTATCCAATTTATCTGATATTGTATATAATGTAGAATCTTTAAGTATAGTGAAATATGCTTTAGATAAGGCAATTTTATTATTAAATCTTAACACTTTCAAGGAAAATCAACAACTTTGTCATAAATTATGAGGCATTTGAATGTTAGGATAATGATGGTATCATATTAGTTTTCTTCACTATTTTGTGGTTATCTATAATGTTAGTTTATCAGTACACACTTTGTGTGTGTGTGTAGGTAGAAATTAAAATTATTAATTTTAAAAAAATCTGAAGATTTCATTAATGTACAGACTTCATACAAACATCTCAAATTTGAATCTTGAAGCAAGCTGACAATATCCTGATTGGTTGTATTATAATACAAAGAAACTGACAGCATTTCCAATTGGTGGATTATTTGACCCCAGGCATTTCAGGATGTGCTTTATTATTTTAGTATTTGCGAAAAAAAAATTGTAATTTTTAGTAATTTATTTATATATTTAAGCTTATTTATGTAGCACGCTTGTAAAATATATATTTTAATCAAAAAAACTATGTGATTAACATTAGATTTTATTTTAAAATATTGTAAAACATAGTTATAAAGCTAAAGCTGTTTTTACTGACTAATATATAATAATTGCTTTCATAAATGCCAGTGAAGCAATGTTTTGTGAAATTTTAATAATAATGTGTTTAGTTATGAGTTTTAAGACATATTTTGGATTCTTTTATGATGTCTCACTAAAATTAATTTCTATTTCAAAAATGAATTCAAATAAAAAAACATTTGGTTCAATAATTTTTATGAATAGATAATATTAGAATCTAATACAAAATATGATTAAGGGCTTTTCAGATAAGATTAGGAAGAGATGGACTTTAAATGAATTAAAAGATTTTATTACAAATTCCTTTTACTATTGTAACATATCTTAGCTACAGTGCTTTCACAGTAAAGTATAGGTTGCTTAAGTCATTCAGATTGAATTTATCACTTATGGCTATCCAAAGTATGTTTTGTTTTGCTAGTATTGCATTCATTTGATAACAAAAACTTAATTTGAAGAAAAAATCTGAAGATGACAGTATCATACAGAACATTAATACAAATAAGCCATAAATGCTGCTCATTGGTAATATCTTTGTTTTGGTCCTGAAAAGACTTCTAAGAGAACTCATCTTTTATGTAACATTTGAAAAAGAAAGTTGCATATTTTCAGTAGTTTGTTTATATATATAACAGGGCTGGGTTCAAACCCTGTTCTAAAATATGGTAGGATATGGGCACGCATATATATTTAATCAAAATTGATATTAAATTTGATTATTTCTTTTTTATGTGTGTATGTATGTTTTAAATGGGGAAATAAAAATAGATTAAAACAGAAAGGGGAAGGGGGTTATATGGTTTGTGCTCTTGTATTTTGTTTAAAAACGCATGTAGTTATATTGCTTTATGGATGAATAAGTTAATAAATTCACTAAAAGAAAAAAAAAATTACATAGCCAAGTTTTATTTTCAAGATGGAAGACAGAGTACAGAATTGACAAAAAGATATGTTAAATGTAAGAAAAGAATCAAAAATGTATAGATTGCTATCTTGATAAATAAAAGTTATTTTAATTAAAAGGAAAATGTTAGGAGTAAAAGACAATGAACGGACAAATGTGGATTTTTGAGGTGTTGATTAAAATTCTTAAACATCAAGAAACAAAAGTTGCTAAAATGTTTTTGCAAACCTAAGAATACCACGAGGTTTTGTTTGAAAGAAAAGAGAAAAAGAATAAAAGGGAAAAAAGGAACAATGGTGATTAATTAACAAGTTTTGAGAGTCGAACTTTGGCAGAGATTCTAGAATTATTAATTCTACTAGCATGATCGCAAAAATATAAGCTTAAAAGTTATATATAACCATCAGCCATGAATAGGCTGAGGTAAAGACCAAAACGGGCCGGGCTCTACCAGCCATCTTGTGGAGATACTACCAATGCCGTCTACATAGGAACGAAACCCCTTCTAAACGATAAGCAGAATGACCACCGAAAGACACTGATCTTGCATTGAGGAATCAACGGAGAGACACCAAAAAGGCACATATTTACCACACCGCAGTATCAAGCAAACAAACATTGCCATTTATCTACACCCCCAGGGGAAAAATCAAGGTAATATGAACAATTTCTTAATTGCTATTCACCTCATAAATACAAATTTATTTCCAATAAGATAATAAAGCGTAAAGACTAAAAGAAAGAAAAAAGAAATCTTTGATATATCGCCAAACATAGTTATATGGATGAATAGGCTAAATAATGACTTATTTCATTTTTGTATTCTATGATTTATTTGTTTTAATATATTTATGTATCTATGCAGTATATGTGTTTGCATGTGTTATATTCAAATATTGGAGCACAAGCCAGTAAATAATTATTATGGGATTTTGTTTTTTTTACATTAATGATTATTAAATCTTTGTTTTAAGTACGAGTATGTGCATTCAGTGTTGTCTTCTTTAAATTTAGATCATATCATAGAGATAGAGAGTAGGGGTAAAAACAAAAAAATAATATATTCAGAGAATCATTTAGGTGTCTGTGTGCAGTTATTCCACCCCCCCCATCTTTCCCGCAGTTAATAACCACCCGCCCTGAGTGAGCTAGCCAGAGATAGGAGCTCTGTCTATAAAAAAATTGATACTCAATCTCTCCGAGCATAATTTCTATTTACTTGTAGATAGGATTGGCGCTTGGAGTCAATAATTGACGTCCATAAATATGCTGGGCGAGCAATAAGAGTACCATGCAGAATTACTTATATATATATTTGTGTTATAATTTTAAGGAGAAAAAAAAAGAAACTATTATGTTTTAAATACGTAAATACGCGTATGTTATATACATGCGTTATTCTCATGGACCGGGTACCTCGTTACATATATTTGATTGTTTTTGCAAAATATTTATTTTCCATGAGAATACAATGTTAAATTAATGTTTTATTCAAATACTTATCTTTTAGGAACATAAGTCAGAAGACATGTTATAGCATAAAACAGAAAATTAAGATTGATTGAAAAAGGAACACTTCTATAATCATTGGAGCCATTATATTTAGACATTTTTAAATAACAGAAATTTTAAATTTCAAAATAGTATTCCATCGCTTTATGATGTCTTAACAAAAATTTGTTTTAAAATATAACTAAAACAAATTTTCTCTCATTCATTAAATATTTTTATGCGCAATAGTGAAAGAACCATCATTGCTCAGATTTTACTTTATTACATTTTTTTTCTATATTTATAAAGCTAAAATATTATTTTTAAGAATGGTTTTCATTTGTAAACTTAAATTTCTAAAAAGTGAGTTTAAAAAATTGTAGTAATATATTCCATAATAAATGTTTAATCATTAAAATAAAAAATTGAATGGTTAATGCAAATGGCCACTAGAGGGTACCAAAAAAGTTCCAAGTGAAACTGCATATTATACAAAAAGCTAAGTCTTTATACCATTAGTGTATTTATTATCTGAACTATTATTTTGAGGTTTTTATAAATTCATGCCTTCATTATCTCTTTGTTGCTCAATTTAATATAATATAAACCATGTCTCTTTTTTGTACTTTTTAAAACAATTTCATTTTACTTTCTGTTTCAGTTGAATTTACAGCCTTCATCAGAAATTTGTAAATGTTTTACATTTTATTATTTTACATTTCGTAATATCAACTATAAATACATTTTATTTTATTTTAAAATAATTATAATTGTAAACAAACATATTGCAACAAACAAATTTAAAAAAAAAAAAACCTTAAACCTTATGTATATAAAAACAAATAATTAATAACTATACATTTGATTTTTACATAGCTGTTTTTTATGATTATATTATGTAATAATTTTTCATGTTAAATGCTATAACTTAAATTTTATATATTTCTTTTATTATACAATAAAATTCCTATACATAATATTGATATTTTTACAATATATTTTATCACTTTTTGTAACATACCTGTAAATAAAATAAAATTTATTTTAAAACCATTATTATAAAGCTATTACTTGGTTAATATATTATATAGAGGGTAAATCAATTTAATTTCTTGATTTTAACTCTTTTGGGTTTTTAAATATCTATATTTTTATGTAAAACTAATTTGTCTTTTTTTTTACACTTAAATGTATTCAATTATCATTAATCATTTCAGTAAATAATCTAGAATTTTTTTTACTAATGTAGTGTCAAACTGTAATTCTGATGTTAAGGTAATCATCCTTCACGCAAGCACCGTATTTTAATATTCAATTAGTAATGATAAATATTAGTAAATTCTCAATTCAAGTCACAAGCTAAAGTCTTTTGAAAAGATAAGAACAGCTATCTTATTTTTTCTACCTATGTGTAATTATATTGGACTGAGAGAGCATGAATATATATTATTCACTTTACTTATATTTCTATTTTATTATGTATTAACATGTGCAAAATCTTGAAATTTTCTACATGTTAATATTAAAAGATGTTAGGCTTTAATGTAAATAATCTAAAAAAAATTTACTAGTATGGTGTCAAACTGATACAATGGTAATTATTTTTCATACAAGTACCATATTTTAATATTCAGTTATCGTTGTTGAATACTAGTAAACTCTTGATCTAAGTCATAAAAAAACTGTGGTGTCAAACTGTAATTCTGATACAAAGGTACTCCTTCTTCACATAAATCCAATACTTTTATTTTCAATTAATGGTCTTAAATACTAGTAAATTCTCAATCCAAAACACAAGATAAAAACTTCTGAAAAGTATGTAATATTTACTAAGGCAATAAACCTAAAGCATATGCGGCTGAAAATGCGAAGATAGTGACCTCTACAGGTCTTAACCACAAGCTTACACATTGGAAGTATGTACTAGAGATAAAACTGCCATTCTTATTTTTTCAAAAGTCTTTATCTTGTGACTTGGATCGAGAGTTTACTAATATTTGACATCGCTAATTAAATATTAAAGGATGATGATTGTGTGAAGGATGATTATCTTCATATTGTAATTACAGTTTGACACCATGCTAGTAAAAAATTTCTAAATTATTTACAATAAAGTATAACATCTTTTAATATTAACACATTTTGCAAATGATAATACATAATAGAATAGAAATATGAGTAAAATCAATAGTATAGTCATGCTCCCAGTCAAAGATGCCTAATATTGGTCTAGACTAGTGGTGGTGAACCTATAACCCATGGGCCAGACACTGACCCATGCAGGCTTTTTAAATGACCCACGAGTTGATTTTTATAAAAAGGAAATGTAAACTTTTTAGAGGATGGTGCGACTGACTTAGTGACCCATGAGCTAGTACTAAAAAAAATAATGAACAAAATTTGACCCACTTCTCAAAAGGGTCTATACAGTTGCATGAAGGTACAAAAGATAAGATGGCTGTTCTTATCTTTTCAAAAGACTTGTCTTGTAACTTGGACCAAGAGTTTACTAGTATTTAATATCACTAGTTAAACATTAAAGTACAGCGCTTGTGTGAAGGATGATTGTCTTTGTATCAAAATTAATCATTTATGTTTTGTATTAAGTAACACATAATTAATTTTTGGCATTTGTCTTTATTAAATTTGGGATTAATTTTTTTGGTATGCTTTTTTTTCTTTCATTGTTAACATTTGTTTTATAAATTTTGATATTTAAAGAAAAAGAAAAATATTTATAGATTTCTGATAAAAGTTAGGTTTCAAATAAACAATTAAATAAATAATTGAATGACTTTATTACTTGAGAATTTATAAAAATGTCAAAACGGATAGAAGGTTTAGTATCAAATCCCATAGAAACAGTTAAGAAATAACGTTAACATTGCTTTTTTTAAAAAAAAAATGGTATATTATATCATATCTGAGAAACTTAAGATAAATCATTTGCAATTTTAATTGGGTGTTTTAATCATATCTATTCTGCAATTTAAATTCAAAATTTTAACACAATTATTATTTAACAGGCAAAACTCTCCATACAGTAGTACCACTCTGTGCCAACCAGAGTAATCAATGGATGCCAGAATGCTTGTGCATAAAATCTCTATCTAGTGCCTACTCATCCAATATCCCCAGACCAGTTTCTGGCTTATGGCCTTCGTCAGTGAGGAGCCTTGGATCTGAGAGCACTGCACCTAGATCTAATACAACACTCCAGCAGTCAGCTTTTATCTCTACTTAACTACAAAACTATGAGAATGAAATTGAAGACAAGTATTATAAATATTTTAAATAAAGTAATTTTATTTATGCTGATATTTTACTGTGTCTAATTATTTTTCTCAATTTTTAAATTTTCTTAAATATGAAATTTATTAAAGTTACTCTTTTGATGGCTTCAGAGGTCATATGGTGGATTCAAAAGCTAAACATACATAATTGATTTATAGCCGAATAAACTGAAAGATTGATCAACTGAATAGAACTGTTGTGCTCAATCTATTTAATGCTGGAATATCACCTGACCTCCCAAACAATGAGCATTTTGACATCCTGTGTTAGCTCAACAGGAAAATAAGACACATGATATTATATATAATAACAAATTCTAAATTTTAAACATATAAATAATGTAGAGGCTTAAAGGTTTGGTTTTGGTTTATGAAAAACCCCTTCATCAGTTGTGCCCTTTAACAACACTTTAAAATCAACAGGCTTGAATCCTATTTGTATTAAATGATTTTATTAGTTCTATTTTAAAATGTGAAAAATGAAATATGTATAATTATCCAATGTTTTTTATAATGAATAAGAATCCACATTACATTATGCAAAAACATTATAATCAATTCCATTTTATTATAAGCCTTACTATTAATACATATATATATATATGTAACGGTTTTATCTGTTTTATGCACAATTACGTTTTTTTTACATAATTGACACTGATTACTGAAGATCATATGAATTGTGCTTCTTGAAATGATCTAATATTTGTTCCTTTTGTAAAGAGCACAATATATAATTTTAACATATAAAATGTTAATAATTTTATTTTGTAATTTTATTTCTTTTTTCTGTTTAAATACTATTTATACTTATATGAGTTACCACAATACTGCAAAAATTGCAAATAATTAGCAATATGATTCATGTTATAAATTTTTTTTATATTAAAATTAGCATGCCTTAGTTGCAGTTAAAATGAGAATGGTTACACACATCTTCACACACAATATTTATATATTTGTAAATAAATAAATAAATCAAACTGAATAATATATATATAAATATTTTATAATAAATACTTTTATTCACTGTGCATTAAAAAGTAAAAATAATTATTTTTTTTATTTCAATCACAATTGGTGTTTTTATAATTAATTTGAAATAAAAGCATGGGCTATATAGAAATTAATTAATTCAATCAGCAATAAAACCAGTGGTTGAATTAATTAATTTGTAGATGCTCCATGCAATTTATTTCAAATTAAATATAAAAACACCAATCGTGGTTGAAGAAAATAATTACTTTTGGTCTTGTGCACATTAAATGAAAGTATTATTTATATTATAACGTACCTCTACACGCTAATATAAACTGCGCGTGAGTTGATCAAGCTATGTCAAAAAAGAAGAAAGTTGTATTTCTATCCTAAAAACACAGCTATATTTCCAGATCAACTCGGCCTAGTAAGTGATGAGAATTATGCTATTGACGAGATCAGCTTTTAATTTATTTGATAGGCACCAGAGTTCTACAAGAACTCACTGAAACCGTCACATAACATCTCGCAAATTAAAAAGAAAAAAAATGTTTTTAAACTAATCGGTATTGCATCATACCGTAACGAGATTTATTTTCTCCTTTTTGATTATTATTCCTGGGCTTGTTTAAACATATTGGCAAGGTAAATTCCATTTTAAATCTTATTAAACTAATAATAAATTTAATACTAAAAAAAATAATAACTATTATTAATAATGCACAATGAAAAGGTTGATAAAAGTAAAATCTCTTTTATTCTAACAAACTAAAAATATTTATAAGTTAAATTACGAATTAACTAAACAGGAAAGTACACACACACTAATCCAGATAATGAAGCGATTAACAAAAACAGTTAGATTAAGCAATTAAAGCAATTTAATAATGTCCCAAGATCTTGTATAAAATTCTTTATTAGAAAGTCCCTTGAATACAAAAAGAAAAGTCTATATCAGGATGGTAGTCTAAGCTTAGATAAATAATTGTTTGCAAACTTTTAAGTCACTATCAGGAAAATTTATTCTTAACCTACTGGTAAGTTCATGTAGGTTTATGGGATCCCAGATCATGAGAATTTCCCTTGGTCTCTCCTGCCGGCGTCTTCCATTATTGTTCCGTTCTATAGCTGGAGAAAAGGTACGGTTGTAGTGACCCTTTTATTGCAAAAAGCGGTCTTCCCAAGTCCCGTTTCCATGCTTGCGTGACAGCTTGGTACAGCAAGGGGCATACCTGTGTAGAAGTATATTTCTTGCCACAAGTTATGCTCACGGAAACCTCCAACTTTCAGAGACATAACTAGAAGTTAAAGAGAAGACCCAGATTGAAGTTGTCTTCTCCTTTTTATATCGCAATCCAGTTTATGAAACTTCTGCACACTCTTTTGTCTTTTTATCAGCATATAAGATAATAATCTTGTACACTCTCTCTTAAATTTAAATTACAAAGTCTTAATTTTTTTTAGCATTATTCTTCCATCTTTAATTACTAAAATATTTTTCTTTAATTTATCTGGATTAGTAATCTGCATGTCATTCATTCTTTCCAATTTTTATTTCCAATTAGATAAAAAAAAAAAATAAGAATGACAATTTTAACTTTCATTGCACGTTTTAACAAAAATTATACTAATCAAAAAAAAAAAATCTAAATTTACTTTTTTAGCTTTTACCAAATGCCAATATATTTGCAACGTATATAAATAAACATTACAATATATTAAATGAAAGTATTATTTATATATATAAATTGTATACATTATTTTTTAACCTTTTAATATTGAGATCTTTTTAGCAATTAAACAACAATAAAAGCAATATAACAATCTGTGTAATATTTGAAAGGAAATTAGTGCGCATTAAAAACTGATTCCAATATTATTTGTTTTTAAAAAATCTTTTACAATCAAGAGAAATTAATTTTTGTTTTATTTCTATTTTAATTTACTGTAAACATCTTAGAGTTTAAGCTTTTTAAAAATATATATACCACCATCTCACATACATTACTGAAAACTTATTGAATCCAATATCAACACATTTGACCCCCCCCCCCATCAACACAGCAAGAGTAGACAAATGATAGTTCAACCTCCAAACATTTCATTGTATATTGTCATTGATTTCCAACACCTGTACAAAATTTGAAAGCAATCCATTTGATAGAAGTATTTTAAAAATCAATTACAAAATTTCAACTAAACAAACAAAGTTTCTAAATTAAATAAACTAAACAAACAAAGTTTCTAAATTAAATAAAAGCATTTAAAAAAACTAAAACAATGATAACTATTATATCAGTTAATACAAAAATGTATCTTTCAGTTGTGTTTTATTTACTTACTTACTGTAACAAATTATTTTAAATGTTTGTAATATGTTACACTGAGAATAAAATGTTGCCAAAAGAAGCTATTTTTAAAAAAATAAAACAATATTTGTTACTGTATGCCTTTCTTTGATTTTATTTGTATGCAAAAAAAAAAAAAAAAATTCATTTTCAACTATTATCAATCATTGCAGCATGAAGATCTCTCTCTCTATCACTCTAAGTTCAATCCATATTCTCTGATCTCAAGCCTCTCTTCTTCACATTAACCCAGCCCGCTTCCTTATTTCATTCATCCATCTCACATGTGGTCTCTTTCTAGGTCTTTTACAATCTCTTGGAATCCCATTTAAGATTTCAATTATCCATATATTATCATCTCTTCTAGAAATATGTTTAGCAATAATATAATGAATTATATTTATTTCTCTTAATAATATATAAATTCTTAATTTGCCCTACATGTTCGATACAGTGGTATAGTGGCAGATTCTAGAACTCAAAGTCCATGACTATATCCCAGCTATTATTTCTGGTGCTCAAACTTCTTATGAACTCCCAAGCAATAAACCATTAGATTTTTAATTCTTAATATAAAAAAACAAAATTAACTTACTATTATATAAAAATTATTATTTGGTAAATTCTAATCTTTCCAAGTAATTTTTTTTTTAAAAAAATCTACTCTAATAAACTTTGATCTAAAGACAAACTGCACAGTCCTAGATAGTATTTCTTTATAAAAGGTATTGAAGAAACCAAATATAATCGAATCATCTCACTGCTATGACGGCCATATTGGATTTTTGGAGAATGGGTTTAAAACACAATTTTTAAGATAAATTAGCACTATGCATAAGTCATATAATTTATGCTATCAGAAAGATAATATATTAAGGAATGTAATAAATCTGAAAAAATATAGCCTTTATACATTTGTATAATAAAAAAATAAGGTTTCAACATTTTTTAAAACTGTTATTTTTATGTTTCTTCAGAATTTCTACATTTTAATTGATATATTATTATTTTTTATTAAAGGTAACAAATTTAATCATAAACTACATATATTAATTTTTAAAATTATTTTAATACGCTCTCAATAATTACAAAAAAAAATATTTTTAATACATTCCAATAATAACTACTGAAATAACAATAGTAATATTACTACAAATAATAGTGACAATAGTAATAATTATTGAAAATAATGATAATGATAACAACACAGGAATAACAATAATATTAGAAATAATAAAAAAAACTATCCAAATATATTTGGCAATAAAGTGAAACTAAAAAATATATTAAAAGAAATATTGATTTTTCTTTTACCAACTTGAATTTTAGAGTTTGTTTTACATATTCATCAATTTTGCTCTTTCAGAGTATTTGATTTTTCAACATTTAAAATCATCATCGTTAAAAGTCTTCAACATCAATCAATATTAACGCCTTCAATTATTTCATTTTAGAATATGTCATGCACCCATCCTAAGGTGACATCTTTTCATCCTTTTTATCATCAAATCTGCTACACTTATTTTTAGATCTCCCAATTATATACTTCTTAATTGATCCATGATCCTCTAAACCAGAAACTGAAACAGTGAAATGATCTTGGTTGGTTCAAAATCCTCTAATCCAGAAATTCAAACAGAAAAATGTCATTGGTTGGTCCACAATCCTTTAATCCAGAAATTGGAACAGTGAAATGACCTTAGTTAGTCCACAATCTTTTAATCCAGAAATCGAAACAGAGAAATTACTTTGGTTGGTCCACAATCCTCTAATCCAAAATTGAAACAGTAAAATCACCTTTGTTGGCTCACAATCCTCTAATCCAGAAATAGAAATAAAGAAATTACCTTGGTTGGTCAACAATTTGCTAATCCAGAAATTGAAACACGGAAATAGCATTGGTTAGTCGACAATCTTTCTAATCCAGAGACTGAACAGAGAAATAACCTTGTTTGGTCCACAATCCCCTAAACCAGAAATTTAAACAGAGAAATGACCTTGGTTGGTCCACAATCCTGTAAGCCAGAAATTGAAACAGTAAATGATCTTGGTTGATCCAATACTCTAATCCAGAAATTAAAACAGTGAAATGACTCAAATTATTTCTTTTCTTATACTTTGACATATTTAAATTATAAAATGAAACAAAAACTGAAAATGAAAAAAAAAATGTTCTGTAAACCAAAAATAGAACAATATTAATAACTTTTTATTTGGTCACAATTTTTGTCAGTTCTCATTAGTTTATATATTTATTACATCACCATCACTATCGTTTTCTTCAATCATTATCAATTCACTGTAGGATAAATACCTTAAGTCCTGGCCTTTCTTTTCCATATTATAATAGCAAACTTCTTTACTTCATCCATCAATTTTACATGACATCTCTTTCTATGTCTTTTACAATTTCTTGGGATATAATTTAAAATTTCAATTATCCACTTATTATCATTTCTACTAGCAATATATCCAACCCAGTTCCATTTTAGTCTCTTAATTTTTTAAGTGATATCAATGTTACCTTTTTGTTCTCTCATCCATGTATTTCATTTAGACCTCTCCTTGTTACTACTAACATGCATCTCTCCAAACTTCCATTGATTAATCAGAAATCTGCTTTTCTGTTAAGTGTCCAAGTCTTAAATTCATAATGCATATTTTAAAAACATTCCTTTTCAAACACATACGCATATTTCCTTTTAATACCAAGAACTTTCTACTAAAAGTTCTCAATCCAAGTTTAATTTCCAATTAATTTAATCTATTATGTTTCCATCTGTTTTAATAATCTAACCAAAGCATTTGTAGTTATCAACTTCTAATATATAATTATCAATCTTTATTTTCTCCTGAGAAAATCCACAGAACATTATTTTAGTCTTTTTAGTATTTATCATTAGGCTTCTAATAATACTTGCAACATTTTCTGAAGCTCTGAAGTATTATTTACAAAAATAATCATCTCATCTACAAAAACTAGATAACTTAAATAATCTTCATTTATTTTTACTGCCTTAGCTTCCCATTTTAATCTACAAAATGCTTTTTATAAAATTGCTGTAAAAAAATTTGAATGTATGAGATCATATTGTCATACATTCTTTTTGCTATTAATATTAAACAAGGCAAAACTCTCCACACAGTAGTGCCACCCTGTGTCAACCAGAGTAATCAATGGATGCCAGAAGGTTTGTGCATAAAATCCCTATCTAGTGCCTACTCATCCAATATCCCCAGACTAGTTTCTGGCTTGTGGCCTTCGTCAGTGAGGAGCTTGGATCTGAGAGCACTGCACCTAGATCTTAGGATCTAATCCAACCCTCCAGCAGCCAGAAACTAGTCTGGGGATATTGGATGAGTAGGCCCTAGATAGGGATTTTATGCACAAGCCTTCAGGCATCCATTGATTATTCTGGTTGGCACAGGGTGGCACTACTGTATGGAGAGTTTTGCCTTGTTTAATAACAATTATGTGCTAGTATAAGAGATAGTGATCATGTGATGTTTAGTGATTTAACACCATTCTTGCCTAAAAGGATAGTAGTGGCTAAGGTTGTTAGATCCAAAGACACCAAAATGTATGGGTGCTGAACTGAGTTCAGACCCATATGACTATATAAGCTATTGAGCTTAGATTGAAAATATTATTGTGTTTTCAATTTCATTCTCATAGTTTTGTAGTTAAGTAGAGATAAAAGGTGGCTGCTGGAGGGTTGAATTAGATCCTAAGATCTAGATGCAGTGACCTCAGATTCAAGGCTCCTCACTGACGAAGGCCACAAGTCAGAAACTAGTCTGGGGATTTTGGATGAGTAGGCACTAGATAGGGATTTTATGCACAAACCTTCTGGCATCCAATGGCACTACTGTATGGAGAATTTTGTCTTGTTTAATAACAATTACGTGCTAGTATAAGAAATAGTGATCATGTGATGTTTAGTGCTATTAATATTCTTAGGATCATCGTGTAATCTAATCACTGATGTCGCATTTTGATAGGTATTTTTTCAGAATATGACAATATCTGGGTCATGAATTTTAATGATCCAAAGTTTTACACCATGATAATACATAATCAAATGCCTTTTCATAATCTACAATTCCAAAACATAAGAGCAATTCATATTTGTTAGTCCTTTATATATCTTCTCTCAATACTTGGATATGATCCTCTGTACTAAAACCACTTTAAAATCCATTATTCTTTTGGTTGGTTAAAATCCAAAATTCACTGTAAATGAATTAATTATCTAGGTAAAGTTTTTATATAGAACTGATAAAAGGCTGATAGATCTGTAATTTCTAATATCTTCTTTCTCACCATTCTTAAATATTAATATTACTACTATTTTCTTCCAACCATCTGAAACATATTTAGACATTTGGAATATAGCTTTGTCAACAATTTTGCTAAAGTATTTTTAAATGAGGAGGTAAGGCTTACAATCAAATCTATGACAAAACTCCAGGAAATGATGGAATTATGATTGGTATTTTAAAAGAAGCAGATAAAGGCATGTACTTAATGATTGTAGAACATAAACATTAAATAAAAATGCACTGCTTGTTTGATGCAATTGTCGAATGGCGATGGATCGCAACTATTCTGCCCCTACGATGTTTAAACTTTCTTATAAATTCCCAAAGCAATATATCATGCAATTATTTTTTTAAAGTATGATTTTACAACTAAAAAATAATAATTCACATTTAAAATTTCGCAATGACGAACGAAAAATGATACCACACACACACACACACACACACAGCATAAGAACTTGAAAATATCCAAATAAAGTAACATTTGTTGTGAAAGAGAATAAAAATGTTTGGAATAAAGACTTGGAGAATTATTCACCATTATTTCCTTGTTTGAATGACTAATATAAATTTTATTTCTAAAATTATATTTTAAAAAATTAAAATAAAAAATATGATTGTATTATATAATAATAAAAAAAGTAAAAAAAAATTTGACTAAAAATAGTATATAAATACAATTAACACAACGTATTTGAATAAATTCACAAAAGAAAAGAAAAATTACGATTAAAAATTCTTTTTAAGTTCTAGGACAGGAAGTTGATTTTTGAAAGGAAGTGTTTAATCTATCACTGTTTTGATAACTTCCTTTATATGATTATTTCTAGTGTATTTCATTGTGGATAACATAGCAGTCAACAAATCTTTTTTATCCATTTCACATAAAAAGTAAAAGGAGATATGCACTGAATTTAAAACTTTGAAATATTAAATCTTACATACGTATATCCATCCGCACACACACGTTAGTAAATAATCAATTATTATATCCTATCATAAAATTTGGTTAACTGAAAAAAATAAAAATGAAACTTTTCTCAGACAATAAATTTGTGATATACTATTTTAACTATTGCCGTTATACTATATTTTCAATAATATATATTAATCAACAAAGGTAATTTAAGGAAGCTATAGAAATTTTAAAAAGACCAAATTGTATTATCAAACATGATGAAACTACTATTCCTATGGAAGATTTTCTTTAGCCATGTGAGTACAAAAAAAAACACCATAATTTAATCCAGATAGATTATCAACCACGTGATAAAATTGTTATCGCTACAACAATCACGTGATTACCTACTTTGTGGAATTGAGGGCAATTATTCCTGTAAATATGATTTACAAAAATAATGTTTAGCGCATATATAGGATCATTGATCTGAATACCTACCTATTATTCAAAAAGTACTATTATCCAAACAAAATTTCAATGATGATTTTTAACTTTTTAGAATAAATAAATTAGTTTGCATAATTTTTTTTTTAAAAAAATCATTATATACTTACAAATTAATACGCTTAAGAAATGAGCTATTTTTTTTTCATCTTAGGACGGTTTGATTTTAGCATGAAAGAGAAAAAGATCTATTCCTATATTCCAACAATGACGTATCCAAAAACCCTGAAATCAAGGATTTGGGATTAATGCTGTTTAACTTGTATCTTGAAAGTGAACATATAATCAGTAGCTCAGAAATTCACGATTTTGAGCACTAAAATAAAAAGCTGAGCTCAACAATATCATTGCATTTTTTTGAAAAGCTGATAGATCTTTATCCTAGATGGGTATCTTAAATGCTATTTTTCCTAAAATACATTAATGTTATTTAAAATCATTAATGTAAAATAACCAACCATTACTGTATGTTTTTTGAAATAATCAACATATTGCAAACTAAATATATACACATCTAATTTTGGATTTAAGTTTATTATCAAACAGTTGATGGCAAAATATTGATAAGTAACTGGTTTTGTTATTTAGAGTTCTATCTAAAGACAAGCATCAAAAATTTCTATTCAGCTTCATATTAAAAAGTAGGTAGAGTTGAAATTAAAATGTGTCTGTTAAAAAAATTATAAAAGGAAATGTTTATATACAGATTTGATAAGAGTCAAGGCTATCATCATTCCTAATAAATATAAAGTTGTTTTAATGTTTGTCCTAATAAAAGAATGATGCTATATTTAAAATAAGTTCCATCTTTATATTTGAAGGTAATAAGGATAAGGGCACTGATGTTGTCTCTAATTTTTATACTATATTGTCCACTTCATTAAAACATTTTTTATAGTTATTGTTATTAAACAGATATAATGAATTACTTTGTGCTAAGAGAAATGTCCTTACTTTGTTGAAGACTGCAAATAGTTATTAGTCAATGATATTTGAGTCTATTATAATTGTTTCAAAGAAGTACTTAAGATCACAACATTTCAATTATCCAATAACAACTGTCTCTTACACATTCCAAAATTATATATTTTACATTTTCCTTTCATTTTTGTATAATCTATTTTTCCATTTTCTTCATGACTCCATTTATTTTCCTGAGTTTTTCAAAATTCTACTCTTGTCTTAAACAACTAACTATTACATTCCATGTTATAATATTCACATCAGAAAGCAACAATTTTAAAAAATAGTTTGGTTGAGCACTGGAACGAGTGCTCAAAAATGTGGTAATCTCTTGATTCATTCTGATTTTGCAGTTATTTAGCTAAAATTATTTAATTACTCTCATCATTTCTTAGATTTTTGTCCACAATTGACTCTGATAGATGTCAAATAATTTCTTTTATCTTTAATTAATCTTTAAATGTCATTTTTAGAGATTGGTGACCTCGAACATCACATTTCATCAGTTTTGGACAATGACACTTTAGTTATCAGTCACCAACAATTTGACACTTTTAAAACAGACAAATCTGGTGTTTTTCTCACAAACTGATGAAAGTAAAGCCACCAGTGTTGTATATAAAAATACAATGGTTAATTTCTTAGAAGATCATGTGGTAAGTTGTGCATAAGCAGTTCCTTTCATCAGACTACACTCTGACATTTTTCTCATCAGCAAACCATTTAAGAGCCTCAAGTGTTGAATCAACCACTAGCAGTATAGTAAACCATCTTAGGAATAAAGTGTAGCCATCTTTTACAACAGTCATGTTTAAAAGAAAACAACTACAAAAGATGATCATATTGTTTTCTGTGAGCACAGTGTAGACTAGAAATAATAAAATACAACTACACTGGAACCCTGTGTGATTTAACGAAGTGATAAACTCAAACTAAAAGATCCTGATTTTACCATTTGAGGGAGTAGAGTGAAAAAAATCTGAGGATAATGAACTAAAAGGAACAGTTATGCTCAATGATCAATTAGCTTCTTGAATGTCATATCTCTAGAACAAATATCCATGTGATTATTTACTGCATGAGTGGTTCCTTAAGTCTTACATATCATACATGAGCCAATAAGACTTCAATAACCAAAACTCAATTCAAAGGGATGATAGGTTTGTTTCAAGGTTAACTGCTCCATCATCAATTATAATCACAATTTTACACTGAGTAAAGTTTTTATATATCAAATATATACTGTCAGCAATTAATAAAACATTGCCTAAACATTTTAAACTCTATGGCATCATATGATTACTCCAAAAATTGAAATATACATAAAAAATGATAAATATAATAACAGTACTTTAATGCTTTCAATAAATCGAACATCTGAAAAAAATTTAAGACTTGCTAGGAAATCTTCCGTCATCTAAAAAAAATTCAAACTCTAGGAAATGAATGGATTGGCAAGCAAAAATAACCACTACACTATCTGTGGGAAATCATTAAAAATGTAACATTTTACATATCATCATCATTATCATCACTTCCAACTATTCTTAATCCATTGCAAGATGAATATCTCTTCAATTTTATTCTTTTACATATCACATCAACAAACTTCCTTATTTAGTCATCCATCACACAGATAGTTTTTGACTACATCTTTTTCAATCTTCTGACATATGTGAGACTTTAATTATTTATTTATTTTAGCCCAAACTTATTTCAGTCTCTGCTCTCACCCATATATTTCATTTTTGATCTCTACTTCTTATTCCTAACATACATTTGTCCATATTTCATTGAGTCATCTGAAGTCTGTTAAGTGTTCAAGTCTCAGAACCATAAATAAAAACTGTTAAAACAAATATATTTTAAAAAATCTTCCTTTTCAAACACATACACATATTTCTTTTTAATATTAAATTACTTTTACCAAAAACCCTCCATTTAGGTTTATGATTAATAACATCCATTATGTTTCCATCTATATTAATAATCTGATCAAATCCTCCCATGGCAATGATTTCCATATACACAGTTTCAGTTATTTGCATGGAAAACGAGGAAATTTTTTTTTAAGTTTTAAAAAATGGTAAATTAATATTTGTTCAGTATAACTGCTGGGCTCTTCGACCACAAATGTCATATGAAAATAGCAAATATGTTGTCTACCTATTCATTATAAGTTGCCAATTTTTTAAAAGCACTTATTATATAAGATTTTATATCATCTATGAATTTTGGAATCTCTATCAATGTTCATGATGAAATGATTGTTACGAATATGACAATATTATTGATCAGTATCTAAAAACTAAAAACTTTTTAATGCATAAAATAACAAATCATTCTACTGTAATATGAATTAAAATTTGATTTACCTTTAAATAGTAATAGTAAAAATATGAATCTTAAGCAAAATGTGATAAATATCTCCAATATATTTTTTTTTAATATTTGAATTTAAAAAAAATGATATAAATTAAGTTTTAAATATTGCTATAATAAAATTTTGTTTGCATATAAAAAATTATTTCAAAAGATTTTCTACCTCATTTGAAAAATTGTTTATGGAGCTCTAATATTAGATTAGGTTCTGAATCACTTTCCTGTATGTTTTGTAAAAAAATAAAAAATTAATTTCAATTTTAGGTTTACATAAAACTTCCATTCTACCATATATTCTTGAAGCATTAATAAAGACATCTGAAAAAGATAATTATCCCCAGATATCTTGATTCATATGTTTCAAGAATGTATGGTGAATAGAAGTTTTAAATATATCTAATAAAATATTACATGTGAAAAAAGTGTGTAAAGTTGAGTTATTTCTGGGTTTCTGTTTCATTAAAATACAAATGTTATATATAGAGCTCGCAAAACAAGCTCTTAACAAGCTTTGAATATCCTGACACCTCATTGACGATGCCAGAAGCAGAAACTGGTCTGGCATTGAAGATATTCTCAAAGTTTGTTAAGAGCTTATTTTGCGAGCTCTATATATAACATTTGTAAATACGAGCTTTATTAAATTAAGTCATGTGACATCTGACTTAATTTTTTTTTATCATTTTAATTAAAATACAAATATAGTAATTTTTAGCTAAAGTTTAAAGTTTATATCTGGGGTATGGGCAATTAGTTTAATAAATGATTAATAATGTACTTATCTAAACTGATGGTATCAAATGTATGAACACGGAAAATTTGATACTTGTAAATCCAAGTATACATTAGTAAACTCTCCATACAGTAGTGCCACCTATTGCAAAACCTTAGTAATCAATGGATGCAATAAGATTTGTACATAAAATCCGTATCTAGTGCTTACTTATCCAGTATCCTCAAACTAGTTTCTGTCTTGTAGTTTTCATCAGTGTGTTGTCATGTATTTGAGAGCACTGCACTTAAATCTTAGGATCCAATGCAACCCTCCAGCATTCATCTTTTACCTATAGTAGTTAACTATACAGTTATAAGACAAAGATTAAAAAAACAAATTTTCAGTCCAAGATCATTCAGTTGTATAGTCATACAGATTTGAACCCAGTTCAGTATTCATATATTTAGGTGTCTTTGGTTTCTTAAAAATCACAGTCACTATCATCCTATGGGCAGGAACTAAATAGGCAAAAGGTGGCTGCTGGAGAGTCGCATTGGATCTTAAGATCAGGATGCAGTGCGCTCAAATTCAAGGTTACTCCCTGATGAAAGCCACAAGCTAGAAACTGGTCTAGGGATTGGGTGAATATGCATTAGATAGGGATTTTATACACACCTTGCCTCCATTGATTACTATGGCTCGCACTGAATGGCACTACTGTATGGGGAGTTTGCTATTGTATTAATAGCTTGTGTAAGCATAGGAAATGGTGATCATATGAAATCCAAGTGTAAGGAATTTCAGAGTGTATAAAAAATGTTATAAATAAATAAAGAATAAGATATTTAAATTATTACGAAGTAATTTTTTTTAAAAAAAAAGATTACATAAAAAAAGTTTAGACCAAGCTGGTGCAATAAGATTTGTCTGATATATAAATATGTATATATGATATTAGTACCATGCTACATAATGGTTTTTATTAAAGATGAAAGTCAATGACACTATTATCAAAAACACTCAATTTGTTATTTCTCAATTCCAGAAAAATTATCGAGAACTTTTTGGACGAAACAAATTTACTCATTGATCACTTAATCCCGATACACCACACTGAAAGTATGATAAAGAAAGTATTTCATACGAAGAAAATAATAAAACCTTTTGAGTTGTGGATGTTAAAAAACATTTTACTAATTTATTAATCAAAACTACCCCAAATAGCGTAAGCATGTGTTTTAAAGACCTACAGAGGTCCCTAGTGACGATTTTTTCAGACGCTCATTGCTAAGGTTTACAGCCTTGTTAAAACTATTACTAATATATATATATTATAAATTTATCAAGCTTGTTAAAAATCTCAAACTATTGCACAAGGTAAAATCTTTTAATATCTGTCACTACACAGATATTTCATAAGAAATCTTCAAGCTAACTTGAATAACACTGAAGCATTCACACAGAGTAAAGTCGGATTTTCTATTTATGTTTCTAATTACACAACCAATTTGATTTTGAAGACTGAATGTTTATAAATTTAATTCATGAACTCTTCAATCTTCATATTTCATATTATATGAGGATAATTGGTACCATTTCAGTATACACATTGGAATTTTTTTTCATACATGGAGGAGAAGTATTGCACCAATACTGACATACTAAGTGGTAAATCTAACATAACAATAGATTATAAATGCAAGAGAATTTTATATTTGAATACATATAATATTTATGGTTTATATTATTCTAATATTATATATTACTCACATAATTATTAATAATAATAATAGCAAGTCAGATGTCACATGACTTATATATAGCTTGCACTTACAAATATGTAAAATTAAGAGCATGCTAATAGCTCTAAACAAGCTTTTTTTTTTTTTTTTATGATAAATGCTACTACAAGAGAAGACATTCAAATCATTTTTATCTTGGATTGTCCCCATCCCCAGACCGGTTTCGACCTATGGGTCTCTTCAGTGAGGAGTTGGGACATTAGATTTAAAAAATCAACTCAAGCAAAACAATTATCTATAATTATTGTTATGGTAGATCATTTAATGTGAAAATAATTCTACAAAGTAAAAAAGAACATATTTAATTAATGAAAAAAACTAACATCATATAATAGTATTAGTTAGTAGAATATTTTATAATTATAATTAACAAATATTATGAAAATAAAGACTACAAAATACAAATAGTACAAACAAACAAAAAAATGGGGGAATTAAAAAATTTTATATTTCATCTTATGTTGTAGTTGCTCGAACAATAAATATATATAATATTAAACTTAATATTACTGGCATTAGTTCAGATTATTGCTATTCTGTCGCCATTTTTTACTGTGAGAAAACACTATAAAGTAAAAAATAACACATTTTTAAATTAACAAATACTATAACCAAACAAGATTATTTTTTTCTTCTTTTATTTGTTCGTATTATTTAGTAAAAAAACTGAAAAAACAAGCAAAGACCCACAGTGTATTTTTGACAACTATCAAGGACAAAGATAACATGGTCACAAATTTCTGTATTCACTTATTTATTGTTCACATTACTTTGATATTATATATATTACTCATAAGAAACCTAAAGCTAAACTAGTGAATAAAATAAACATCTCATGATCATCATCTCTTATGCTTGTGTATAACTGTAGTTAAAACAGGCAAAACTCACTATATATATTGCCACACACAGCAAGCTAGAGTAATCAATGGATGTCAGAAGACTTATGCATAAAATCCCCATCTAGTGCCTACTCATCCAATATCCCCAAAATAGTTTCTGGCTTATGGCCTTCGTCAGATCTAGGTGCAGTGCTCTCAGATCTAAGGCTCCTCGCTGATGAAGGCCATAAGCCAGAAATTAGTCTGGGGATATTGGATGAGTAGGCACTAGGTGGGGATTTTATGCACAAACCTCCTGGCATCCATTGATTACTCTAGCTTGCTGTGTGTGGCAATATATATAATGAGTTTTGCCTGTTTTAACAATAGTGAATAAAATAATAAAACTTACCCCAAATTCACAACTAACCCAGATTAACCAAAAAAAAACTCTAAAACACAACTGATGGTTTCACTGCTATAAGCAAACTTTTCAAGTGTAAAGGATTAAAAGATAACAACAAATTTATACTAAACATTACATTCCACTTACATCCCACACATCCTTAGTATTAAAATAACTTTTAAATAAGTTAATTGTTTCAGAATCATAAAATTTTAATAATAAAGATTCTTTAATTCTTCTTTTTATTTCATTTCTTTCAAAGAAGACAACCTTAGCCTCATCAAGTGTGAACCTGTATCTTTTTCATGATATATAAAGCAGATCTGACATATTTATTTCTAACCCTACTTTTATGTACGTTTATCCTTTCATTTAAGACATGAAATAAAAAGAAGAATTAAAGAATCTTCATTATTAAAAATTTATGATTCTGAAGCAATTAACTTATTTGAAAGTTCTTTTAAAATTAAGGGTGTGTGGGAAGTAAGTGGAATCTGGGTGTAATGTTTAGTATAAATTTGTTATATTTTAATCCTTTACACTTGAGAAGTCTTCTTGTAGCAGTGAAACCATTAATTGTGTTTTAGAGCTTATTTTTTTAGCTAGTCTGGGTTAGTTGTGAATTTGGGGTAAGTTTGATATTTTACTCACGTAGTTACTGTTACACACAAGATCACAAATCTCCCTATTCACTTATTTACTATTAATTTTATTATTTAAACTGCAAGATACCATTATGCACGAGGATACAAATCTTTTATTCACTTATTTATTGTTAATATTAAATATATTTAAATATAAAATTATCCTACACATTATTTTAATATTATATGTATTTTATTCAAATATTTACTGTTATGTTAGGTTTATTTCTTAGTATGTCAATAATGGTTTGGTAATTCTCATATGTGTGAAAAAAAACTCCCAGAGTGCATATAAAATGATATCTGATAATTAATTTCCATATTAGAATGCACAATAAAACAGAACATTAACACTAAACTGTTATTATTGTATAAGTAAATTACTTCTCAGCCAAAGCTTAAATCATACTAGCTAATAAATATACATGTAACAAACTATTATCAACTTGACATCACACTAAAATAACTAACCAATCAATTTTCTCAGGATGGTTATTTCATGGGTTATAATTAATAGCTGGTTGCAGAGCTATCTGATAAAAGTTTTGTACATTTCATTAGAATGCTACCAGATGGCTTCGCAGTCAGCTAATGGTGTTTGTAAGCTATGAAATGGACATCCAGAAAAATTAATTGATTGGTTACTTTAGTGTGATGTCAAAATTAACTAGAGCTATTTATTTGTGAATTTATTGGCTGGTATGATTTAAGCTTTAGTTAATTCAGGAGTAATTTGCTTATGTAATAGTATCAATTTTGCATTAGCACATTTGTTTCATTATATTGAGGAATATTATTTAACATCAATTAATGTTTAAGATGATAGTTTGTGCTTTCAAATCTTCCTTAGGCCAATTTAACATGATGTTTAAATGCTTAATATTTAAAAAGACATTGATGTAATTAGTTCACACTGTAAAATCTAATGAGTCTGATTGAAGTTTGGTGTGCATATATTAATTTTTAAATTTAACATAGCTCAATGTATATGTAAATAGAGGGAGTAAATCACACACCCCCAGGCTATGAATTAAAGGCACTCTAAATGTTGAACAAAGAATCAAGAATAGAATGAATCCATCTTTTCTTGAAGCTCTGGTGTTTATATGCATATACATTAGTTAAAAAACGATTTACAAATTACATTGTAATGCTACTATGTGTAATACTACTATGTGGCCAGCTAACGAAAGTTGTTTTTGTAAACCATAAAAATCATTCTGAAAGAGTTATTTTAGCATGATGTCAAAATCAGTAAGTTTTTGTTATATGTGAACATATTAACTGGCACGATCTAAAATTTAGTTTAAGGGATAAATGCTCACACATACGTTTACATGCGTACGCATATTAAAATTCCTTAAACTGATTGCATAGCATGATAAATTTAATTCATTTCATACAATACATATAAGTAAAATAAACAATTCCAAATTATTATACATCAAATACAAGAAAAAAAAGGAATAATGAATAAAAAATTATACAACATCAAATGAATATTAAAAGTAACATATGAATTTTTTAAAATAACATTGACATATTAAAGTCAAAAATATTTAATTAATCACAGCTAGCAAGAAAGGAAACAGATGCTTTGGAAAAATATTCATTAGTATGTATAGAAATAATATCGACATAGAGGGTTTTTTTAAATAAAACATTTGTTCCCGCAAAGTCTATGACTTCAAGTATAGAAGTTTACTTTGTTTTTGTTCTGTCAGTAGATTAGAAAAATAACTCATTCTCTCTCACGCACACACAATATGAGTGCGTTACGGTCTTATTTAAAAGATTACTGTAATACTATTTAGTTAAAAGGAAGTTGAGCATGTCTATTAATAGAATATAAAATTCAGCTCCATTTTTAAAATTAAACTATTGCAAAATGAAAGTCTCCATCCTCAAGGGAATATACATCAACAAAAATCCATTCTAAATATCAATAAAGTAAACTGCTTGATAAGAACTGTTTCAGAAGCAACGTTTTCTTTTTGGAAAGAAAACAAATAATTAATATATATTTCAAAAATTCAATTAAGTAACCTAGAAACATAACTATTTTTGTGAATTATATATATTTTTACTCTTTAATTAATACTTACTAAGTTCGACCAAAAATGATTTCTAAGCAACGATATTCGAGATTTATTTATCTTGCCTAGTCCTAATGTCTTTTAAAAGTGAGATCGCAAACCAATTGGAAGTAGCAAAACTTTTTCAAGGATTTATAGAAAGAAAAAAGACAGCGTAAGCAAAGAAAACAAAAAATAATAAATTTGTATAACTTTATAAAAAATTTTAAAAAAGAAAAACGTCTACTTATGAATTAATTTTTAAAAACAATACGGGGAGGAGGATATAACGTCTGTTTAGTGTTTGCTTAGAAGCACACAAAAAAAAAAAATTAGAAAACACACATATTAATATTCCGTCATAATGATGAAATAAAAATTAAAAAATAGTTTTATAGATAACATGTTTTAGGCTTTTAAGTTTCTCAATTTAATTATTACAATGTTATATGCTGTAAAATGGGCTAAACGAAGTTAGAAGTTTCGGTACAGAAGTTATAATTCTAGAAACACTGTAAGCCAAGTTAAGCATTCCCTCTCTCTAAATACTTTTATATGCCACAATCAATTCATCTACTTCTTACTCTTTATTTCCCAATTATTTTTCCAGCTTTGGTTCATTTCTTTTTTTTTGGGGGGGGGGGGGTCCTATTCAGTTGTAATAAGAGCTGTTTCATAAGTCTCACTATCCTATCCTCACATTACCCAATTTCATTACAAAGACTTAAAAATGCATAAAATCCTATCTCATTTAGCCACTTTATGTTTAATTTTTTCCCCACTCTCCATACAATTTATCATGATCCTCTTTCAATATCCTATCCAAATTGCATCTATAATCCAAATCTTTATCCATTTTTGATTCCTATCCTTGAGATCTAAAGGTTTTGCTTTGTCACAAATAATCTGTTAATATATTACATAATTTTCTATTTATATTTATCTGTTTTTTATTCATACAATTATTGGTACTGTAGTGTACCCATACATGCCAAAAATAGGCAACAAATTAAGGAAAATCTGTAATCAGTATAACATTAAAACAGCTTTCCAGAATCATATCACGCTATGAGGAATTTGAAAAAAACTACAAAGCCTAAACTTGAAATGCTGAAAAGAAAAAACTGCATCTGAAATATCATGTGAATGTGGAAGAATGCAAAGAACACAAACTGATGATTAGGAGAGAAAACAGACGTGCCAAAGAAAGCACACCATGTATGTACCAGTGAACATATGTTCAACTGGAAAAATACAAAAATATTGAATAAAAAAGAAAAGATACAAAGAAGAAAATTTAAAAAAACTGCTCACAGGATAAGGATGAAAAACCCCATAAGTCATCCTAGTGTGACTATACATAATGTATGGAAACCATAATCAACTTTGCTCTTAGGAAAAAGTGGAGAAATCATTACAAACCTCACAGATAAGTATATCAAATTTCTACTGACTGTTGCCTTTGGCGGGATAGCTCAGTTGGTTAGTGTTATCTTAAAATTCAATATTCAAGAATCTAAGGGTCCATGTTCGATTCCCATACTAGTACTGTCACTGGCCAAGCCAGCAATACCTGAAGAAGAGGGAATACTTCTCGAAATGCTGTGCATATACTAATCTATATGCTATTACTTAATAGTTGAAGGTATTTGGAATATTTAAATAAAGTTAAAAAAATTTTTAAAGATATTCAATACTTATATTAGATGATGGAAATAGTACAATATATAAATACAATTAAAATACCATTATCACAAACCTTCAGAAAACAACTCTCTTTTTCTCCAATCAATTTATACAGGCCATTCTTCATAATTGTATATATTTCCTTATATTTATCCTATTATTATATGGAAATAAATTATCCAACTATTAATTGCATATTGTAAAATCTTTCTTGCACAACAGGTCAGTTATCCTCTCTGCACCATTCAATTTAACCATTATTTTTACTTATCTATTGTAATATTCCAAACATTTTAAATTTGATTTCCCTCATAGATGTCTTTTTTTCCATCTTAAATAGCTTCAATTGCTTTCCACAATTCACCACCCAATGCATATCTATCTATTTTTGTTTTTTATAAAGAATAAAAAGACAACAGTACCTTTATTATCATCTAATTATGTAAGATTCTGTATGCACTACTGGTTGGCTTCAAACATACTAGATATGCAAGTATTGTAACTGATAAAATTGCACAACCCATATTAAAATCACCCGAGGGCAATCCACATATGCATTCCACATTCTGACATCACAGACTAATAGTTTTTTTTTCTTTTACAACCTGCTAAGATCAGGGAGAAACAAGGATCTCTTAACTATTTTATTTAACTATTACTAACATATAATTATCTAAAGATTAGTATAAATTTCATATTTATCTTTCAGTGTCAAAAGTTCATGTTCAGTCTTTAAGTATTGGTTTATTTTGTAGCATTTCTATTAAACCATAGCTATGGTGATGGTAAGTTTAAATCACTATTTCACATTCATTCAGGATATGTAGATACAAATTAGGTCTTGGTTTGGTGATTGGTTCTTCCTGTAGCACTGGACTCAGACTTTTACTCATATCAGGTGGAGACATAATGGACACATTATTTGAGTGTTTTCTTTTCTTGATGATGGCTTCTTTTTCAGGACTCAGCAATGGATTTTCAGTTTGCCCTGTGGCTTGACAGAGTGAAGCAGATATTGGCTTCACTACTCTTGCATGGTAGATCTGGCTAAACAACCAAAAAATAATAATTTTCTTAATAACAATATACGAAGAATATTGAAAGCAGAATAGAATCCTGGAAGCAGACAAGAATTAATTATCCTCTGAAAAAATTGTAAGCACTATTTATATTCACTGGAGTTATCTTATCAGTAAAATTTGAATCCATCATTCATCTTTTCAATCTTTGATCTATTGGCTATAGATAACTCCAGAAAATGTCATTTCCACTTTTAATTATTGTTAAAAGAAAACACCTTTTGCTTTTAACCTATATTTTAAACTAAATTTAGAATTAATTAACTTTTACGATTTTTTTAAAAATTATTTAAAATAACTTTACAATTACTATATCGTAAACATTTATCTATGTGTTCAAAATATATATTTAATTTTTGTTTATTAAAACATTTAAATTTAAAATTTCTTCATGATTTCTAATATTATCAATATGCAATAATATGTATGTATGTGTGTGCATATATATATATTGAACGTATCTTTAAATCTTGGAATTTCAAAGCATAGTTTGGATAGCATAATGTAAATAATGGTTGCAACACAACACCTCCTACTACAGAAATAAAAAGAAACTAACCAGAAAATATAAAATTCTAGAGCAATATCAACTAATGTTCAGTTACTAAATCAATGCTTACATAGTTCATTAAGAGTATAGAATAATCACTTTAAAGCTCATCAGCTTGTTATTTTGCAGTACTATTAAATTGCATAAATCTAACATTTTCTCATCCCTGGATGGGATCAAACTTTTAATTACCACCGAATTAAAAAGTGGTAATTTGAGCCCATATAGGATGAGGAAGATGTTTACATTGTGTAATTTAACTCAGCATTAGAAAGGACTGCTTTAAGAACTAAAAGTTATAGATCAATTCTTAGATTTGATTAAATAAGTTGTGAGTGAAGGTGGATGTCACCATTGTCTAAGGCAGAAAAACAAGTTTATGGATAATAAAAGAATAGCCAAAATAGTATTTAATTGGGTTATGAGTAAAGGGCAAGCAACAAGATGGGTGAGAAAGGTAATGCAGTTTGCAAAAGATTTGGATAAAGAATTTATATCAGTATACTTGTACAAAAGGTGAGATGATTGTGTTAAGAGGATTGTTGAATGGAGAAATATATATAGAAGTAAACAAAACATTGGGTGTGAGTTAATTTATGATAATAGTAAGAATAGTAGTTTATTGTTTAAGGCTCGAATGGAATCTTTAGCAACAAGAGAATATACATGTAAATGAAAAAATATGGGTGATTTAGTCTGCAAGTTGTGTAAGGAAGGCATAGAAAATATTAGGCATCTGTTAATTGAATGTAAATGCTTGAAACCAGAAAGGGTACAAATAATGAAGTTATGGAAGAATAAATATGAACAAAGTGATTATACTGAAAGTGGGTTATTGGTTTTTATACTGGGTTTGGAAAAAGATAAGGGGGATTTAGATTATAAAGGGCCATAGAGTTGACAAAGATTATGTTGTGGAAATGGGATAGAGCAGATTATGGAATAAATTAGGGTGGGAATGGAAAGGGAAGATAAAGTGGCTAATAGGTTTCTCTGGGCATAGCTGCTGAGAGTCCTGACTCCGTTTAAGGAGAAGTTACAGTGCATCACATCACAAGTAATAGTGCATATTTAAATAATATAGTATTTACTACAAAGCAAAATAAATCCATATATATATATTCAATACATGTATTAAACATTAAGTTAAGATATGAGCATGCATGCATGTATTTATTTGAAAGTCTCAAATTGAGATGAAAAGCAGATTCATTTATTCGAAAAGTATACATATAAGAAAATAGCTTATTGCATTGGAAATGACAGAGCTACAATAGTTATTTGGGAGTTCATGAAAAGTTTGAACATTGGAAGTGACAGGCCTAGAATTGTGATTCATTAACACTGCTCTTTAGTGTCCACAATTCTATTGCTGCACTAAAACACATAGAGCAATAAAAAATATTGTTCATTATTAATAATTTAAGCATTTTTTACCATCTGGTTTAAAAGTGTATTATATAGTGATAATATTTATACACATAATCAGTTACGTAAACAGAGTTATTTATTTACATGGTTGTGAAAATACACCTATTTACATGATTTAGAAAAAATGACAATATATACATAAGTTTCAAATGAAAAGATAAAAAATATAAATAACTTTTTAAAATAAAAATTTTCTAAACAAAACCAATTTGAAAGAAATGATGATCTTCTTAACATGTAGACATAGCCCTGAGCAGTTTATCCAAGTAATGAATGGCCGATTCAAGATGTTATAGTGGAAATTCTGGATCAGTACCAATTAAGAAAGTAAACAAATGAATCTAATGTTGCCAACCTGTCATGTGAATAACCTCCTGAGCAACTAATCATAAGATAAGTGAAATAAACATGACATCTAACATTTACCATCTTTTAAAAATGTTTAGCACATTTCATCATCCCTTATTAATACATCACACTTCTTTAGATGCAGTTGTTTAAATGCACCCAATTAATTTTTCATTTGGGTGAATATTTTCATGTAGAATCACACACACAATCATAAAAAAAAACTTGTATACAGCTATATCTATTAAATACTACCTACTACTATAATTATAACAATGATAAATAATTAGAAAATCATGTAGCAATACAGTACTAGCCAAATATATATATATATACTACTGAAATTCTTCCACCACCATGGTTTCATCTATTATCAAATAGATCCTTTCCATGGTCGGGAAAGAATTTTAGTAAAATTAAGTTGTTTTTTTTTTTTTTTGGTTAGTATTATAATGTTATATGATTTTCTATTTTATTCTAACTATATATATGCCTATATATATTATAATGTTATATGTTTCAACTTTAGCCCCAAATTGGTGCATCACTTTTTTGTAACGGTATATGATTTAAGGATTCATCAAGATCAGACTTACGTTCACCAGTCATATCAATTTATATATCATAAGTTCAATCCATAATATTAAATGAAGCAATGATAATGTCTATGAACATTCATTACCATTATCATTAGTTTTATTTATTTTATATAAGTGCCATTCAACTAGATATTGGCGAGAGTATGAATTATGGCATGCCACATACAAGGAATACCATTCATAAGCTAGGATTCTAACTTAGAATAAGCATCAGACCAGATTAGTAAAAACATCAGGAATAAGATTATTTTGAATGGAATGATATGAAATTAAAGTATCTTAAACATAACGATTTTGAACTAGAACAAGCTCTGGCAGTATTTTTTTTTTTCATGTGTCAAAGCATCGGCCGGGAAGCGTACCCACACCCGGGTCAACTGCTTGTAAAGCAGCTGTGCTGACCACTCAGCCACTAACGCTTGATGCTCTGGCAAAAAGTTTCTCCAAATTCATTATACTGATTTTCATTATTGCATTTGGGATGGTAACTCCAGAAAATGTATCATAAATATATGCATGTATACACCAAATATAATATCAGCAAAATAAAAATTAAGTTATTTTGTGCATGAACTAACGTTTCATGTTTGACAATTATTAAGAATAATTATTAGTATTATTACTTAAACATTTTACCTAAATAAAATTTTTTTATTAATTTAAATGAAAAATATAAGTAATTAAAATTAAAAATAATTTTATTAATTCTATAAAACTTAAGTCTGTGACATTATTTGAAATTTTTATTACTGCAAACTTGACTTTTTTCACTCTTTTGATATATAAATGTCTATAATGAAGAATTAGTTTCAGTCCTCATTACAGAACAATGTCCTTCAATTAAAGGAAGTATCAAAAATTATATTGCAATGATTAGTTAAATATATTAATTCGGAGAAGCATTTATTTAAATACTTTTTCAAATCTTGATTGAAATACATTCTATATATATATTAAGATTTAAAAAATCAATCTAGTAGGCATTTGAAGCATTCTCGAATGGTTGCTAGTAAATTATTACATATATTCATTATATTAGGTTGGGCAATTAATATAAAAGAGTGAAACAAATTATTGAAGGGGATTTTGTTAGGGTAACCTTGGAAGGCAAAAATATAAGCATATTAATTTCTCAGTGATATCCTGGAAGATTTTTAACAGCCATCACAGTCTTTAAAAATAAGATAAAATCAGGATTATAAAAGTAATAAGTATGAGTACTTGTGAGTTTTCAGGAATATCAAGATAGCAGCCCATATTTTTGATAAATATACAGTTTTGAGGGCTTAACAAGATGGCAGCCCTTATTTCATTAACATTCTTCTAATGTTTACAAAATTAATGTTAAATTTAAAAAAAGGGAATAAATTCTGATGAATTTCATTAACAATCTTTATTTTAATTTTTTTTTTACTTCCCCAAAAACCATTTACAAAATGAGTGGAGGGCCTATAATCTCTAGATGATGTATTATTTACATTTACAAAAAAAATGAACCCCCCCCCCCAAAAAAAAATATATAAATACAATATTTAAAAGTTTATTCATGTCTATAATTTAGACTAGATTTGAACTCCCCATGAGTAGTGTCAAATAGATAGTTAAACAAGAGCATTCTGGTTAACTTTTTTAGAAAGCAAGTAAAGCTTAGCATTTATAATGGGTGACTACCCTTCTAATGTAATTATTAATTAAAATTTGATCTTATTTCTCACCGTTTATCTTTTTATACAAATAAACATCACATGATCACCATTTCTTATAGTGAGTTTTGCCTATTTATACAAATGTAAGTCATAATCCCTTAGTGACAGAAAAAAAAAATTAATATGAATAATTTGTAAAATGTAACCTGGATTAATTAAAGTACAGTAAGATTTTTTATAAATAATAAAAGAACAGCAGTTTTTCTTACTTTATATTTTTGAAATAAATTTTGAAAAAACTGAATATTTGATGTTACTTCGAATTTCCATTTAATTAATTATTCTAAAATTTATATATTAAAGGGTAGATGCAAAATAATAGTATTACAGAATTCATTTTCTGAATTAAATTTAAAAGGTGCATGAATCCAGCTCAGTGAACAAAAGCTCTATAACTGTGACTGTGAGCAAGAGATATAATCCTAACATATAATGTTCTAAACCTATTCTATGATTAATTATATTCACTGGAATAACTTGATGAAATATAAATTTATTAATTAGAAAAAATGAAATTAAAGTATGCTGAGTTTACTATAAATATAAATTCCGCATCTAATTTTGATTATCACACAAAAAAATAAGTTATCACATTGTGATTTAGAAATAGCTCAATAGGATTTACATAACACACCCTATATATGAGCACACCAATGTGCCTATATAAAAAAGTTCCATATTAGAATTGTGATAAACTAATAATAAAATTCAATCATTCATTTTAATAATTCATAAAGTATGATTGATTTTAACATGTATATGTATCTACATGACATTCACCTGTATATGCACAGACATGCTGTCTAAAGTAAAATTACATATCAGAATTGTGAAAACTAATAATAAAATTCAATTCATTTTTTAATAATACATAAATGCACACATGTATGTGTGTATATACAAAATACAGATAATCTAAATTAAAGCTATTAATTAGCCTCTTTTTTATGGTAAAAAAAGTTTTCTTTAAATATATATATATATTACTTTTTTTTTTTGACAGTCCAGTTTTTCTTTTTCAGATTACTTTTAATTAATCAGCTAAAAATATTCTAGCAAGTTTTTCTGTTCTCTAATCTAGAAAGATTTTTGGAGTTAACTTGTTGTTTTTTTTAATTTCAGAATAAAATCATCATTTTCAATAAAGTTTCATTTAAAATTCTGCTCCTTATGGCCTCATTTTCAATATTAAAAAAAGATCCTCAGAGCTTTCCTCTCTTTTTTTTATGAACAATAATGGGAACAAATAATCTTCTAGACACAAATGCCATTTATTATTTTTCTTTCCTTATTCTAGTGTTACTTTTAGTTGACAAAAGTTATTTACTTTTAAATCTTATAATTTAAAATATTTTAAGTCATTTTCAAAAAATTATTTAAAATAATACCATTCTCAATATATAACACATTCTACTCACTAGGTATTTGTCAAGTAGGTCTGCTATGTACACTTTATATATATGATACAGTAACTGTCTGTGCATTTCTGCCTATAGATACTGCAGCATATAACAGCATTGTAATACTGAAATCTTTTGGAAAGCTAGTCCATTATAATCAAGTCCATACTGCAGTAGTATAATGTCCCATTAACATTTTAGGAGAATGGCATTTAATCAGCTCAATTTAGTCTATCATTTGATGGCTTTCCAGCAAGCCAGCCATCTAGTACACCTTATGGGCTATGGAACATGAAAAAGCAGGCCCTTTACTCCCCATGTGAATCCAAACTATCATCATAACACTAATAGCAGATGGATTTACTGTCTCTTTCCTTCAGTTCTCACTTCATAGTAGTAGTAATCTTGTAATAATCTGTAAAACTTACCTCTAAGCTTTTTCCCAACTTTTTATAGTCAGGGTGAAAATTTAAAAAAACAAAAAATTAAAAGTTTTCTTTATCTTGATTGAAAAAAAGCTAATGACTCTTTTCAACTCCCCTTGATCTTTTCAAAAATAACTTTGTGGGATTTTTAATGAAATATGTTATACAAGCTTCAACTAAAAAAATTTCTTTAATCAAAGAAGTGGAATTTTTTAATTACCAGTATATCTATTGTAACATAAAACATGCTTGTTTTAATTTTAAAAATCAGAATAAAACATTAGATCCCTTTAAATGTCTGACCTAAAACTATAGTTTATAATAATTCTACATTCAAAAATTATTATTCAACCCTTAAATGTTACTACAACATAATACAGAAAATATCCACAAAAAATTGTTTATTTCTACATTTCTTTTAATTTTATATATATATGTATATATGCACACACATCATTGTTATTGTATGCCATGAGACACATAACCATCTCAATATATATTTCAAATTTCTATTTCATCTCAATTTTCTGAAACATATGACCAAAGACATGTGTAAAAGATAACCAAGATGTGCATTTTGTGTTAAACTGTCACACATAGTTCGTCCAAACTGCAATTTCTTACACATATTTTCATTTGTTTAGGCTTTTATAGATAGTAATTTACTATAGTTTGATTACAAGTATCAAACTTTCTGAACTCACAACTTTGCCACAAACCACTTTTTAGAATTATATTAATGATTATTACTAATTATTCATTAAATTAGAGATTATCTCTAAACCAAATATACTCTTTAATTCTCATTTAATTAATAACACGTGTAGTATTATAGAGGCTTCAACACCTGAGTTTCCTTGCCTATGTTGACAGTTTTGATAACTTTCACTACACCACCCATTTTATATATAACACTATGTGTATAGTAAACATAAAAATTAAATATAAAGTATAAACAAAATAAAAAAAATAATGTAGTTATTAATAATAAATTGAGAGCATATTTACACATATATTTTCTGTGTGTGTATTCATTTACTGCACATCTCTTTATTTTTATAAATTAAACTAATATGTAAATGTCAGATATTCATTACAATTGAATATACTATGGAAATTATTTTTCTTCAATAACTTTTTCCCTCAAAAGAAATGAAATTGCAGTCCTGTTAACAACAGAAAGCGTCCACTCTATTTATTTTGATGTTTTCAATGGAAGCTGAAGAAACATTAGTAGCTGCATTTGAATATAGTATTCAGAGACAAGAAATGGGTGCTGCCATTTTACTTTTATGTTTTTTTTCTTTTTCTAGATAGCATTTAATCGAAATAGTGCATATTGACTTAGTATATATCATGATTTTACTATAATTGTTGGCAATGAATCCATAAGAAATTAAATTCCAAAAATATGGAATATCACAAAAACAACACAGAAAGTGAAATTTATGACAATAATTGTAATGTGAAAAACCACTGGACTAAATAATGTTTTAGACACGACCCCAAATGCAAATTCATATTAAATTAAATTTCAAAAAACAATCATCATTAAAATGTTATTTTGTTTTATGATTTCACTTAATGCAGTCAAGGTCAAAAATGTATATATTCACCTGTATTTTTATAGCAACCACACACCTCCTCCCCTCCCCCTCCACAAACAGATAAGTTTTTAGAAATGTATTTTTTTATAGATTTATTGGCATCGATTATTAAATTATTTATATTCATTCTAGATGGGTTATATTTTTAATTTCTTATGGATTTGTATTTGATTTTATCACTAAAATATATTTACTTTTGACGGTTTTTATTATTACAATTTGCACTATAAACAGATTGGCTTTTGGAATTTAAATATATTATTTTAATTAATTAGAGGGGATTTGAACACAGTTTTCAAGTTCCTTCAGCTATCCACTCTATCTTATATAACCAATTCACATGACCACATACATGTGAAAAAGATAAATGAACTCCAATATATGTATACTGTGCTGAACTAGTACTCATCAATTGGTCAAGATCATTATCTCCCACACATATATAAAATTAGTTCTCAGTTGTATAAGATGAAGTGGATTACTGAAGGGAGCTTGAAAGTCTGTGTTCTAATCTCCTCTAATTATATCCAAAGTTCACTATATACATTATACTTATATTCAAATATATTAATTAATACATTTTTGGTCATATATTACATTTTAATGTTTCTATTATTATTTTTTTATTATTATTATTTTTTTGTGGATTTCGTATTACTTATGCTTATTTTTATAATTAAAATATTTATATTCACAGTACATTAATTTGATTAATAAATATATTATTTTCAGATTTAGTTCCTAAAATATATTATTTTCATGTTTATTATTATTTTGTGCAAGATATGAAACATTTTTTCTGTGATCATTGTTATGTTGTTCCATTTGACTGATAATCAACAGGTTCTATTGGTACCCAAATTTCTCCACGTCTGATATAAGTATGTTCAAAGTGTGATGATAGAAAGAGAAAGGTTAAGAAGGCTTTATCAATCACCAAGGATACCAATACCATTAATAAAAAGAAATCTAGCATCCTTCTGTCTAGCCCCTCCCTCCTCATTTGCACTTAAATCTCCCCTACATATATTCATTCCAATCCCTGTAATATTTAAATCCTACATTATTTATGGAATACAATTCCCTATTCTCCTCACTCTGCTATGATTATGATATCTGGTTGTATTGAAAGTACTTAGCATTAATAAATCTTTCTTTTCATAATTTTAACCTGTTTTGTTGTTAAAAGTTTTAATATTTACTTTTCATGATAGCTCAATTTTTTCTATAATGATTCAGCAAAATGCTTTTTCTTTTTTGATATACTTGTTTATGAATTATTCTTTTCTATATTTATCTACTTTTTACAAGATATGGAGATGAGTCTAGTCTCTCTAGCCCTCTCTGTTTTAATAATGTTATTTAAGAACTTTAATGTACTGTTTATAATTTGTTATTTCAACTTCGAATTATAATTAGGTATGTGGAAATTTATATTTGTTCTTGGAATGAATTGTATAAATTACAGTTATTTAATATTATTAAAGTGATAGAGCTATTATTATTTTATTTTATGCAAATTGCTTTCTGTTTTTTGTTTTTTTTTCCCCAGCTAATTTGCATAAAATGAAATAACCAAAATAATAATAAATATGGCAATTTATAATAACAATTGCAATTTATACAGCTCTTTATGGAGTCAAATATGATTCTTGGAATTTGAGAATCCAGGTAGCATCATATTCCATAAAGTTAAAATAATAGATTGCTACAAACATATAAATATATGCATAAATGTAAAAAAAATCTTTAAGAGAGACTTATGATCCAGTGATTGATGCATTGCATGCATATCTATGACTGGAATGCAAATTCAGACATGACTTTTGTAAATTTTTTCCAAGTTACAAACCTCTGGTCATGCACTTTTATGAATTTACATGCACTCGACCATGAGCATCAGTTTAAAAAGCATAAATATACACTTGAGCTTTTTCTGCAAGTTACTTGGTTCATGGACAATCTAACCAGCCATCCAATATTTATCACAAAATGTGTATCTCATTACTTTTAGATAAGAGTATAACATATATATGTGCTTTGCGCACAGATAATGAAGTTTGTAAAAGCAAATAATACTCTGCAATTTAATGAGCTGAGCGCTTTCGGAAGGCTTTATGCTTCCATAAGCATAGCTATTAAAGTGTTGAGAACTATACAAATGTAGTGTGCAAATATATACAAATTAATGCAAAGTAATTAAAGAAACCATTTTCAAGAGAGAAAAGCATGCATTGCATCTATTGATTGGTGTTAGGATCACTTGCTATATAGCAAGCTTCCTTTACCTTATGTTTGATGTCGCTTCTTTCCGAGCTGACAACAATTGCAGTGGTTGGTTGGAAAATGTGGCCAGTGGTCCTTTCATGTTTGGCAAAGATTGAATTACCTTCTAGCTTAGTTATGGTCTTGTTATAAAGGTATTTATACTGTGCTATTCTGGTTGTGATGTTAGTCCTGGTTTCATCCTAGTATGATGCTTGGCAATTGTTCCGAGGGCATGTGATCTTATAAACAACTTGAGGACTGAATTCAGGTGTGATTCTATCTTTGGTATTGTTGATGAGTCTATTGGTATTGGGTGGTGAATGAAAAGTTACTTCAGTGTCATGGGAGAGTTTATATGTTTTTGTAACTTGATTTATTTGTATGTATGTTGTGTTTAGTCTGGATTACACATATAAACAAAAACAATTATGCATACATTTTAATAATATATTTATTAGGAATATATAGATACAAACATACATTTGATTTCTAATTTATTTACAATATTTACAGATTTAAGTAATGATTGCTATACTCCATCTGCTATAGTCGAGCGTGAACTGTTGAAGAAGGGACTTATGTGCCCTTATAGATTTCTCTATCCACTTCCATCTGTACTTAACAGCCTGCCTCATGAGTAGGTATGGTGACTCTTCTGGCTGTATTTACTGCTTACCTTGAGTCGGCTTTGGGTCTGGCAGTTTCCGATCCTAAATGTGGACCTCGTCTCATTGCATTAATCATTAGCTTAAATAGCTAAGTTGGGAGAATGATCATTTCTGTTCAGGTTAGCAGGAGTCTCCCTTGACTGTATATGGAGAACTAGGCCATTGTTATTCAGGTTTAACAGTTTTTCTCTGAAGAATACATGTCTTCTTTCAGGTTTGAATGTTATTATCTCCTTACCTTCAAAAAGGCTATTTATTGCCAGATCCCCAACCTTAATGGAAACATTTGGATTCAGTGAGCATCATTGCCTATTATACTGTTCTTGCCATTAGCTATGTATTATCTTTACATATACATATTGGTTAGTGGCAATGAATGTTCAATCCATCAAAATGAGTAAGGAATCTGCAATAGTCCAATATACAAATTCATATTGAACTATGAATAACGTAATAAATCATTATGCTTTTTTTTTATATAATATGTGTATTTTATTTGAATGCTATATACATATTTTTTAAATATTCTATTTATTTATGCTTAAAGCAAAAAGCATGTTTTTGGTAAACTAGGATTTATTGTTCATTTACACTTTAATACATTTTCAGTGAAAATTTAAATGAGTTAAATCTATAATTTAATGTAACTGTACAGTACAAATTAAAGTTGCCTTTTATATATATAAGATAAGCTAATTTGAAATCCCATAAATGAAAAATTCATGATCCCATAACATTTAAATTGCAATCCTTCCTTTTTTCTAATTAATTATTCAATAAGTCACGTGACACTTGAACTACTGAAAAAGATGGTATATCACTGCAATTAATTCATTTGACCAGACTAAGTTTTCCACTTGGAATGGGCCCATAAATCCATACGTCTTGAACCTGTCATTGCAATAAATTATATGGTGCTTTTGATCTTCAGCTACATGAGACCGCTTTTCACTCAACTTCTTCACAATAAGAAGTGGAAAGCAGATAGTTCATTTGGTTAATATTAGTTTTAAACAAAGGATTCAAGATGGAACTACTGGGTCATATCAGCAGTAGAATAAGTCACTCTAGGGAAAATGGTTTATTTGTATAGTCGGTTGTTCAAGAGGTTGAGCAACGTCCAGCATCAAAGAAAATGACTTTGCACAACTCTTTTTAATTTTGTTAATTTTCTAAGTGGGAAATTGAGCAGGAAATATTTTCTTATCAATGAGAAAAGCTATTTGAAAAGATGAGGGATTTCAGAGGAACACGTAGCCACCAAGAAAGCAAAAGTTCTTAAATTAGCAGGTTTGTTAATGATATATTAAAAGATTGTTGATGAATCACTCCAGCAAAGATTTATTTCATAAGACCAAATTCAATTTTAGTCTATTACAAAATACAAACTTATCTCATAAAGAATTGTCAGTTCTCTTAATGGGTCATCAGAACTCACAATTACTGACCTTTTTTACAACAAACATGTTTAAAAAATCTCAGGAATTTCTTCATATTTTTTATAGTATTTACATATTATAAACTTTTTTTTTTCAAATCTGATCTCCAACTTTCCAAATGCTATTGATATCAATGCATGCCTCATGTAGAATAATCATTTACATCTGTTTCTTATAGAGCTAAAAAGTCTGACAATTTGTATTATTCAGAATAAACTTTATAACAAACCCAGATGTGGTCTTCAATATAATTAAACATTATTTGGTAATCAAAATAAGAGTCATATATCACATGACCCTATCTCTTAAGCTTGCAAGTTATAAACAGTGAGGATTGCCAATTCCTCAACAAGCTTTATGATAAATGCTTAGCAAAATATCTCTGTCAGGAAACACTGTCTGAACCTACCCTGGCATCTCTATGAGGAGTGCAAAGCACGAAACGATGCTCAGGGATTTGGGGGGGGGGGGGGTTTCCTGGCAGAGATATTTTAAGTGCTGGCTCTGGCTAAGCATTTATCATAAAGGTTGTTGAGGATTTGGCAATCCTCACTGTTTATTATTTGCTAAAGTTTTTTGTACACTATTTGTTTTTTTGTTTTTTTTAGATATTCTTATAAGAAAGTGGGTAAGAGATCAAATTTGTTGAGCAGAAAGTCATGTGATGTTCAAACATCAATGGAGCTTAAATGGAAACTTTCACTTCTCAAGTCTGTATACAGGATATTTATAAGCAGTGAAAATAATAATATATATCATATGCATGACTGGATTTGAATAGAAAATTTTTTCCTTTAAGTTTCAATCAGGTTTAGAATTTTTCTTGCAAATACTGCCCATATTCAAACCCAACTAATCAGTCATTATTGATCAGTCTATGGATATCTAGATATTAATATCATTTATATTCTTTATTACTTTTTACAATGCTTTTTACAACCCCACTTAGATGGTTTTGATTGCCCCAGCAATCTTCTTCAGAACTTTGCAGAGGCAATCGAAACCATCTAGTGGGTTGTAAAAAGTAATAAAGAACATAAATGATATTAATATTATATGGATTTGGCAATACAATATGAAAAATAAAGTTATAATACTTAATAAAGATATTTAGATATTCTTAGCTAAAGAATAAACACAGAATGTTTCTTGTTCGGCTGAGGGAAGCAATTGGAAAAGCCTTTACTTTGCAGAAACATTAAATTAACTTTTTTAAAACAAACATACATACATATCTATCTATCAATTTATTTTTTTAAATAAAAGAGATACCATTTAAATGTTAATTACGATCTTTTTTTTTAGAACTATACCCGCCTTCAATTAACGAGACAAATATAGTCACAGAAAGCTAGATTTCTTAATAAAGTCTGAACAATTACTAGCAAGTGAATTGTGAAGGAAGGAATATTCCATTATTACAGTGTGGGGGTGTACGATAAATATTTTACAAACACATTTGGATTTGATTGTGCAACATAATACAAATTTAAAAAAGAAAATATTGCAGTAGCAAATTTACATTCAAATAAAAATCATTTGAAAAAATAATAATAAAAGAAATTGATATTATTTTGAATTTAAAAAGTTGAGCTAATAAATATTTACTGTGTGTAAAGTTTTTTAAAATGTAATCTTATAAATACACAATAGTTAAAATGAGTCAATATAAATAATTAAAATCAGTTAACACTTAGATAATAACACAATCTCAATCTGTTGTCAAGGCAACCTTCTTTTAACAATAAAGGTGGAATACTAAAGATTGCAACTGGACCCCAGAGATTTAAATTTTGATACAAAGAAGTTTAAATAAACCTCCTTAAACAGATAAATATAACCTGTTCTGAATGCAGACTAATAAATTATAACATTACAAATTTAAAAAATAAATAAATAAAAAAGGGGTGGGGAAGAGGAGAAGGGGGGGGGCTCCCCAGGTCTTAACTACAAACTTCCATAAAAAAAGAAAAGGGAGAAGGGGAAGAAGGAGATAGGGGAGAGGGGAAATCTTTCCAATTCTTTTTGAAAAATTCCCTAATTTTTTATATATATTTTTTGGGAAATTTTTTGTTTTTAGGGAATGGAAAGAAGTTATAATAGAAAGAATTGTGTGAAAAGGGAGAGATCTTATAGTGAGAAATATATTACGATAATTTAAAGGGGTATTTATAAATTTATTTAACGCACATTACAAATGGCAATTATAATTTCCTAATTGCACCTAGAAGTATTATTTAAATAATCTGTGTAATAATGCGCAATGCTAAATGGTTAAATAGTTATAGTGTAGATACATTATCCCCAGTCACAGTCTTTTCTTCCATCAGACATCTCCCTATCCTAATTGTGATGATGTGACTGAGTGTTTGTGCAATCATATTTCATTTTTTAATGACATTCGTAACAATTAGTTCAAAAGACATCTACATAATGTACTTAATGTCTTGATGCAATATATGACTGCTATAATCAAAAAACCCAAGCCCTTTACCTGACAATCGTAAAAGAAAAATCTCCAGAAGCTTTTAACTTGACAAATTATCAATTTGAAAATGTGAGCCAATTTAAAGGCAGACTTGACTTAAAATAAAGTATTTCATCACAAGGAAATAACTAATGCAACTAAATTAACAATATATATATAGAGAGAGAGCTGTAATTTTACCTAATTTATTTTATGAAAGTGAGACTTTTACATCATAACATGAAGGCATTGGAAAAGTTTCATTTATGTCTACAACTTGTAATAGTCGAAAACCAGGTAAGCATATACTGTTTAAAAACATATTTTATAAAAGATTAAGTTAAATAGCAAGATCCAGTATTATAAAATCACATTAACCTTGGATTGGCCATGTAATATCAATGAAAAAAACAATACTTTCTAAAAGTCTTATGTTCTATATGTGGACATATTTGAGATTCAGATTAGCTTGTATAGTCATTGAAAACATAACCATTATGTATTATTACTGTTTTGACCTCTTTTTTTCTCTCTTCGATTTGGGAAGCTATATTTGTTTGCAAGTGGCTGATGTTGATGACATATCAATACTCTCTTCATTTTTGTAATGAAACTCCCTTTACATTGCTTTAAGCATTTAGTGATTTATAAATTAAATTGCCTTTTAAAATACTTTAGGCATAGTTAAAAGGTGTTCTAAACTTATAGACTATAGCCCAATGATGTCTAAATGGGCGAGACACCAAGAAACTAAACCCAAGATTACAAGTGCAAGTCTTTTTCATTGCTGTTATTGTTATCAAACAGTTATTTAATTTTAGTTGTATTTGTTGTTTGGACTATTTCCATCATCTAATATGAGTATTGATTATCTTTAGAAAAATTTAACTTTATTTAAATATTCCAAATACATTCAACTGCTAGTAATAGCACATCAAACAGGTTAGTGTATGCACATTTAGAGAGGTACTATTCTCCCCTCTTCTTCAGGTGTTGCTAGCCTGACCAGTGACAGTATTAGCATGGGAGTCGAACCTGGACCCTTAGATTCTTGAGTATTGAATTTTAAGGTAACACTCTAACCAACTGACCATCCCTGGTTAAGAATTTAAGTAAATGTATTTCTGAGACTCTAGCATTAATAGTTTATTCATTCATAATTAATGAAATTTAGACCGGTATGGATTGTTATTATTACTAATTTTAAACATAATAAAATAAATTAATTATTTCCTGCATATTGTGTAAATTCTGTAATGTTAAGTAGAAATAATGGCGTGTACATCTAGTTTAAAATAGTATTCCATTTTAATAAAGACATTTTTATATGTGTCTCAGGAGAATTATTTAGCAATTAAAGTCAGATATAATTTTTAATATAGTTTGCTTGCAATTTCCTTTTATTGGGGAAAGTCCCAAAACTACTTCCTATCATAATTTTAAATTCACAATAGCAATATTTGTTACAACTTTTGCAGCTGTTATAGATAAAGTAATTATAAGGTAATGTATGGAATTCAATGCTTATGACTTTCTTGATTTGCCTATGGTTCAACTTAATCTTGGTAGCCATCTTGCTTCAACTTTGGTCTTATTAATAAACTCCAGTTTTTCAAATTATCAGTTGGTAGTTATAATGTATCCTTTGTAAATGAAGGGTACTTTAAAATTTACTCCATGCTTCATTAATTAGCAACAATGACTAATTTATACTTTTAACTGTGGAAAATAATAAATTTTAAATAATTTATATACTTTAAACAATATATGTTTTTTGACAGGCGGAAATGATCTCCATGTTCATTTAAAAATAATCCCCCTTTTCAAGATGTTACTAGTTAATTCATAAACTTTTAGCCAAGGGACTGATTGTAAATCAACAAGCCAATCGGATTCTTTATTGTCAGTAGAGATGTTTGCCTAAATTAGCAAATCTCCACCCTTTAACCGTGATTATAATTAATTGAACTTTTTATTAATATTTTAGAATCCATTAAAAAAAATATTCACTGATTAATTATATTGTTTAGTGTAAAATAATTCTAATCTTAAGTCTGTTTATAAACTACTATTCAACAATAAAGATATTAAAGCAATTGTACGATTTTATTTAAAGTAAAGTTGAATTATTACATCATAGATATTGAAACTAATTTATCTGTCAAATCGTGAGCATGCCCACACAGAACCTGGTAGAGAGCTGACAAATATGTTGAATAGTGATTATTTACTATCCTAGAGAGATGTGTCTATTAGGTTTCCCTAGTCTCATCAACTAAAATTAATAGCCACCACTGACTTAAACAACAGGATTAAATAATTAAGGTTACAGCTGATTAAAAATTTAGTTCATGGATTGACAAAATATAACTTGATGAACATCAATCTCAACCATAAGGTTACAATATGTATTTCACGCAGAACCAGCACTCATCAGTTGGATCAGATCATAATCTCTCATACAGATACACAATTAGTACTGTTTATATTAAGGTAGCAATTCCTTAGCCTTTAATGGACAGGCTTTAATCTTCTCACCTTTCCAACAACTCAACCATCCAAACTAATGATGGAACATTCAAAGCCCTTGAAGGATTTGATATTGTAGTCATACCCATATAAATATTACATCAACCTAACCCCTCTTATTTGACCATTATGTATCCATTTTATGTTAGGAGGAGAGGCATGGGCTAGACTTATATTAGGGTGTAATCAGTTTAATTTAAAAATTTAATACCATGCTTAAAACGCAACCAAAGAAGACAGAGAAAGTTTGAAATTATAAATTGTTTTCAATTCTGTAACAATCCACAGATTATTTGGTCACTTTTACAGATGAGTGAATGCATTACACTGTATTTAACTAAGTGCATTTCCAATACATGTTGAGAATATGGAAATATACAGGAAATAAAAAAAAGTAAAAGGGTGTTTATTAGGTGCTAAAGCGTTGTTAGTCGAGAGATCAGCGCAGCCACCTTACAAGCAAGCAGTTGGTTGCAGACAGTTGTTGCGGGTTCGCCTCCCGGCCGATGCTATGACATATGGAAAAAAAAAAATTTTAGATGTCTGAATTTTTAAATAGAATAAATTATCTTGTTATAATGGTGAAGACTAATTATACTGTGCAAAGAGATAGACGAATCAATAAAATGTTTATGAGTTTGACAAGAAATGTGTATGTGGATTATATGAGGATAAAAGTTATGTGAGAAAAATGGTGTGAACTTTCAAGATGTTTGGGCAGTTTTTATTGGTTAAAAAAGATGGTATACTTTTATTAATATACGGGAATAGAAGATTAGGCAATTTATTTTATTATTATTACCCATTTAAAGAAGGTGTGGGGTGCTAATGTTGATAATGGTGGTGGGGAGGAGGGAGAATATATATATATGTGTGTATATGTGTGTGTAAAATTTAAAATAAAATGAAAGGAAAATGTGGAATATATTTGTATTTAGAGAAAGTAATAATATAGAGTTATGAATAAAGACAGAGAGCAAAGAATGATGCACAAGTAAAGAAGAACATATTATAGATATCAGAAAATAATTCTAAGAAAAGGATGTTTAAAAGTTAGACCAAAAATATTAATGTAAACATTAGTTTTGTAAATATATGATAGAAATATGAATAAGAGTTGATAACAGATTTTCATAGACAAAAATTAGATTGACTAGCAGTAGTTGAGACCTATTGTCAGATAAAGAAATATCACGTTTACAGAAATTGTAGATGGAAAGAGGTAAACAAATATGATAACAATGAGAGCTAAAATCTTATTTATATTAACCAGATTTTACTTGCTTTATTTTAAAGTGTGAAAGATGAAATACAAGCAATTATTAAATTTTATGATCATTATAGTCAATAAGTACATGTATAATTTATATATTGGATAGGCAGAAATTATAACCAATCTCAGACAGGCACATGCAAAAAGCAACGAGTTAATAAGAAATGCTTAATCTTTTCCTTAATGTTTTCAGATGCTAAATGGAATGGCAGTGCCTGTTTCATTCTGTTCACTCTGGCAATATTCAGGACCGACATTATTAAATTTTAATACTCATTCAGTTCATATTTCTCCTGGTTATATTTATTTATAAAAATAACACATTGATATTTTAGTTTTTGCTTTTGTAGATACATAGCAGATCTATCACAATTATATAACATCTCTGAATTTTTCTTTTGCATGGAACAATGAGGTCATTACATTTTATGCTTGATAAAGGAAAAAAGGTAGAAACCAGTCCCTACCTTGTGAGAGTGGTGTAATGAAAATTACATTACAGAATTATTACTCATTATTGGATAATTTCTAGTCTAATGAATGACTAATAAAAATTGTTAATATACTTTCATTAAGTGATTTGTGTCAAAGTTGTGAGTACAGCGTATTTGACACTTTCAATTAAACTGTGGGAATTTTCTATACATACTGAACAATGATAAAGATATGTGTAAGAGATTGTGGTCTGAGCCAACTGATGAGTTCTGGTTCAGCATGAAATATGCATTTTGGGGGGCATAGATCTTTTTTACATGTCTTTGGTCATATGTTTATATGATTAAAGTGCATAGAAACCAGTCTCTATCTTGTGCGAGAATAGTATAGTGAAAATAATACTACATAAATATTATTCATTACTAGGTAATCTCTAGTCTAATAAATGACTAATAAAAATTATTAAAAGTGTTTATGTTTTAATCTGATTTGAAGGTTTATTTTTTTATGGTGTGTATATTTCAGTTTATCTCAATGATATTTTTATTAATAAAAATAAAATATATTTATCTTTATATGTATTAATATACTTTAAGAATTCAAACATCCTGTGTAAAAAAAAAAAAAAAAGGAAAATATTAATTAAAGATTCAAATTAGGTGGATTGTTTTTTTTTACTTCTCAACATAAATTTAATGTGGAATAAACTTTCCCTTAAAAAAATTATTATGTAAATTTTTTTAACAAATTAATTATTAAAACTATTTAAAATTAGATATGCCTATTCAAACTGAAGGTTAAATATACAAAAAGAAATTCAACATTTTAAACCTCTTCTGTTAATTCTTCAGTGATAAGGTGGTCTCATTCACCAATTCTGTAATATATTAAATATATATTTGTTTATATTATAAACTTCATATTCTTTAATTGATGATCGATTCTTATACCACTTACTCAAAAGTTTCAGATTGGACCATAGTTAGCTGGACAAGCTATCCGTTGCTATGTAAATGGGTCTCTAGCTATAATTAATTGAAGAGTAAGATCTTAGGTTATCTTTAATTGGACAAATAAGTGCTGATGCACTAAGGATAATAACAAATAATAGTAATATATAACTTTTACCAATAGCTGCCCACATGAGGAAAGATATCAGCATGTCTCAATCCATTTGAAAAGTTAATCATCCTCATTAGTTATTGTTTATCTATTATAATATATTGATGATTTTAACAGGATTTCTCTTTGAATTTTATAAACAAATTTCATCAATGAAAGGATCAATTAGAAGCAGGCACTGCCAGTTGAAATCATTTCAATTATTTATAGTATTTGTTTAACTCACTTTAAACCAAAAGTGATTCAACTTTTAGTTTATTATCTAGTTTTTGTTTTTGTCCATTACAATATATTGCAGATTTTAACAGGCTTTCTCTTTGAATTTTATACACAAATTTAATTAATAAAAGAACCAATTAAAAACAGGCATTCCAGACAAAATCACCTCAACTATTTATATAGTATTTGTCTAACTCACTTTCAGCCAAAAATGATTCAACTTTTAATTTATTATCTTAGACGCATAAAGGTCACAGATCATATATTAGTACTTTGTGTTAAAAACTCGACATATAACAAGTGAAAATCTTTTAATTATTATGTAACTTAATAATTAAAGAGCATTAATATATATTTCATAATATAAGATGCACTAGTATTTACAATGTAGTATCAAATTGGATGTGCCAGAATAAGAGAGGGCAAGCAATAGCAAATTACAACTGATGACAATCCAAAAAGTTGTCACTTGATCATAATTCTCTATTGCTAGTTACTTCAATCTATCTTAAGGCGGTAAACATAACATATAAGAAATTTATGCACAGAAACAAGGAGTACTTATGCATGTTTGTGTATATACAGAAAATGCAGTGTGTATGCGATGATATTATTTAACAAAAATATAAAAAAAGGCATTTTTATAGATAAAATAAGTCCTTGACATTGATGCATTTAGTTTAATCACAACAATATTACATAAATCTGACCAATGTATTTCATTATGCTATATAGTATATTTGAATACAAAATTCATCTCAATTTACTATAATTCTAAAATATTAGAGTAAACTATGTTTAGAAAGTGATAATAATTACTAATAGAATAATCAAAATTATTACTTTAATGTAGTATAATACTGGCAATATTCTAAATATGTCCAAAGGAAAATTTAAGATCCAGGCAACATGCATTCAATTAAAATCTATAACTGATACAATTCGGAATATATGACATTAAGAGAAAGTAATGATTTGTATTATAAACATATTTGTTTACCGTTAAAAGACTATAAATCAAGTTAATAACAATAAATAAAATTATCGAATAGCTTTGTGCTCAGGACTGGCTATACCATAACTGTAATCAATCTGAAAAACAGTTATTCCTGAATCTGACATATAACCACTGCACTCACATATAGAGTAATAAAGTAGTACAAAAAACTATGTGAACGCATAGGTGTAGTATAAAAGTTCACTAAACAGTTGTAAATACTTAAATTTTATAAAAGCAAGTGTAAAATGGTAGAACATAGCAGAAATTGTTTGACTTAGTAATCTGTCATTTCTAGATTTTTTAAAAAACAACTATATTTAGTATTTTATAACACAAGCATATTATTATGATCATTAATGGTAGGGAAACAGATTTAACAGCTAAAGATTTCTGGATAAATTACTACCTGAATAAAGAGGGAGTGGGTGATGGAAACCCTCACTTTGACGAAATGATTGGATTGTTGTGCTTAGTCTGTCACTCAGCCTCTCAAATGGCACAACTCTCCTTAGCAACTAGGGGAATTGTATTAACATAATTCAAATGAGAAACGTAAATAGCCATGTGTGTGTGTGCTGAAAATCAGATATATTAATCTTTAACTTGGATTAAAGTTTATATCTGTGCTAGAGAAAATCTCTAGTTTAATAAATGATTAGTAATAATCATTACGTGTTTGTCAAAAAGTTGATAACGTAAAAGTTGGGAGTTGAGTAAATTGACGATTGAAAATAAAAGTGAGACAATTTGCTCTACATAAATGATCTTCATGTAATAAAGATATTATATATGAGAGATGATGACCTGGCCCAAATGATGAATGGTGGTTCAGCACGAAATGCATCTTGGGAGTTATCTGTCTTTTATTGTAACTTTATTTATATGAAATTGTTTATGAAACAAATAAAAAAAATGGAAAAATATGGAAGTTATCTATATATATATAATTCAAATGAATTACTTTTTTTAATGCTACTCATAAAATATATATATATCTTGTAGATAAGTTGAAATATATTTGTACCGTATATATATAATAATAATTTATTCTTTACGGAAATTATTATTGTTTATATATTACTTGTATATACATATTTATGATTTCAAAGAAATAAAAGGTTTAAAAATACAACAAACAATGACAACTATTGTTGATGATAATCAAGTATTATCACTTGCTTACATTACGTTTATTATTCTAAATTGCCTTTGCTTAAATAACAAATATTAATCGATGGAGTGGAGGATGAGAGACTGAAAATTTGAGTTCAAATCCCTCTACTTACATATATAAGAAATATTCAATATAAACAAATTACATACAGCCTTAGATTACATATTGCTTGGGAAATAGATTACATCTTAGTATAAGTGCAAACCATCCCTCTCCTATTAATATATATGGATATGTAACGGTCTGATAATATGAGGGGTTAAATTAATACAATGTCTCCATGGGTATGACTACAATATCAAATCCAAAAAGTGCTTTGAGCAATTCATCATCGGTTTTTCAATGAAAGGGATGGGTGAATAGTTAGAAGAGTGAGAAGATTGATGTGAGCACTGATTGCATATATGTGAGAAAGATTATGATCTGGCCCACCTGATGAGTATTGGTTCTGCATGAAATATGTATAATGGAGATTATGTATATTTTTTGCATGTGTATTGGTTGTTTGAGATGGAATGAAGGACAAATAGACTGAAAAATTATGATTTCAAATCCTTCTACTAATATTTATTGTAACGGTAAGTCGGTTTTCACAAGAAAAAGGGAGCACATTTTTATTAAAGTCGGACTTAGGGTCTTCGGGTAGGATGCTGGAGATAGTACAACAAAATTCTGAACCCATGATTACGTCTATCTTCAGTATGCTAACTCAATGATTATTAGGTAAATTTACATGCAATTTAGACTAGTTCATTCACATTTCTTTCCGCCTTCATTATGCCGCGATATTTGAACTCAGGGAGAATTCACAATCGGCTCTCTTCAGGGATGGATTTGATAATCTCATTTATTACTATATCTTTATATAAGCAATGACCAATGAAAATATATTCCTAAAATATTTCTAATATCAACATATATATATATATTGTGTGGCTATTGATGATTAGTCTGTTTATTTATTAGTATGAATATAGGAGGATAATGATTAAGTAGAGATCAAAATAATAACTCAATAACATGTATTAAACAATAAACATCACATGACCACCAAAGACACCAAAATGTATGAGTACTAAACTGAGTTCAGACCCATATGACTATATAAGCTAATGGGCTTGGATTGAAAACATTAAGGTGTTTTCAATTTAACTCATGGTTTTATAGTTAAATAGAGATAAAAGGTGGCTGCTGGAGGGTTGCATGAGATCCTAAGATCTAGGTGCAGTGCTCTCAGATCCAAGGCTCCCCCACTGACGAAGGCCACAAGCCAGAAACTAGTCTGGGGATATTGGATGAGTAGGCACTAGATGGATTTTATGCACAAGCCTTCTGGCATCCATTGATTACTCTAGCTTGCTGTGTGTAACAATAAGGATAGTGAGTTTTGCCTGTTTTAATTTATTAAACAACTAAATGTAATATAACAATATAAATAAATATAGTAATGAAAGACAAGGATGACTTTCTATCATTTCAAAAGATTAATAATTAATATCCCCATTCCAAATCCCATGATAAAACTTCATACTTTGGCAATCTTTTCTAAAGAAAAATATAAATCAAAGATAAGATGCCTATAAATATATTAATCAGTAAGCTAGTGCCTTGATCTTTTGAATTCGTATATTATTATTTATAGTATATACCAGGGGTGTCCAACAAGTCGATCGTGATCCACCGGTCGATCGCAAAGCCATTTTTGGTCGATCGCGAGATCAATCTGGCAAGAGCTGTCGGTTAACGAGTGAAACAAATTAAGTCAAGATTTTCAAGTTTTTTTGTTATTTTTGTTCTAAATTTTTTTCCCAATTCTAGAAAGGTGAAGTCCACTAAGCGGTATCATTATTAAAAATAATATTTTAAATCTTGATTTAATGTAGCTAATTTGAATTAATAAATATTGTTAATAATTACTCATGTTGCTTTAATTCCCCCAGACATTAGTTTTTTGGCCCGTTAAATAATTGTTATTTTTTTACTAGGTAGATATATAAAAATAGTATGTATTTTATACCTCCTTCCACTTAGACTACGCCTATGACAACAAGTCGATCGCAACACATTTTTTAAAATAAAAAGTAGATCTTATGAACACAAAAGTTGGCCACCCCTGGTATATACAATATATATTAATTTGAATTATATTTTTCTTTAGAAAAGATTGCTAAGATATGAAGTTTTATCATGGGATTTGGAATGGTGTTATTAATTATTAATCTTTTGAAATGATAGAAAGTCATCCTTGTCTTTCATTACTATATTTATTTATATTGTTATATGACATTTTGTTCTTTATTAAATGTTATTGAGTTATTAATTTGATCTCTACTTAATCATTATTCTCCTACATTCATACTAATAAATAAACAGACTAATCATTAATAGCCACACAATATTTTGTATATGTGTTGGTATTAGAAATATTTTAGGAATATATTTTCATCGGTCATTGCTTATATAGAGGTATAGTAATAAATGAGATTATCAAATCCATCCCTGAAGAGAGCCAATTGCGAATTCTCCCTGAGTTCAAATAACACGGTGTAATGGGGAAGGAAAGAAGGATGAGATGTGGATGAACTAGTCTAAATTGCTTCTAAATTTACCTAGTGATCATTGAGTTAGCATACTGAAGATAGATGTAATCATGGGTTCAGCATTTTGCCATATGGGTTCAGCATTTTGCCATACTATCTCCAGCATCCTACCCAAAAACCCTAAGTCCGACTTTAATAAAGATGTGCTCCCTCTTTCTTGTGAAAACTGACGTACTGTTACAATATATATATATAAGAAACATTCAGTATAAACAAATTATATACTGCCTTAGAATTATTAATTGTATATACCCAATATAAAAATGAAGAGGGAGTGGAATAATGGTTTAATAAGTGCAAATTATTAATTGATAATAATTAAGTAATGGATTTTTTTATATATATTTTGAAATTCTTTTCTAAAAGTAATAACAAAACATTTGCCCAGTAGATCATTTAATATATCATTTTCAACCATTATCAATCCATTGCAGAATGAAAGTTTCTCCAATTTTAATTTAGTTCCTCAAATGCATAGTCTATCTTCTTCACATAAGACCAGCAGAATTCCTTATTTCATCCATCCATCACCCATATGGTCTGCCTTCTAGATTTTTTACAATTCCTTGGGATCCAATTTAAAACATTACCTATCCATTTATTGTCATCACTTCTAGAAGTATGTCTAGACCACATCCATTTCAGTCTCTTAATTCTTTCAATATCCATTTATTCTATGATTCAACTACCTCACTTTCGATTCTTTCTCATTATTCCCTTCTCTCCATACTCCTTTGATTACTAATATATATAAAGAAAATATTATTATTTGTAAATACTAATCAATGAAAAAAAAGATAATGTCTCACATTGACTAGTAATATTAATATTTAAGATATGTGGCATGAGAAGGCTATGATTAAGTCTAATTGTTAATTGCATATTTAATTTCATTTTTATACTATGTGCTAAGATGACTGAGACTGGAAATTATCTCTGCCTTGCATATTGGGTGCTTAGTATTGTGAATCTGATTTCAATATCTTTAAGTGCAATCATTTGTTTAGAAGATTCACAAATAGAATGCAAAACATTTATTAACATAAGAAGCTATGACTGCTACTTTAGTATGATTAATAAATGTTCAAATATTCAGCACATGTGATGAAGATATGTTCTACCTAAAACAAACTGGTCTTTTTATATTGCATATATAAATATTTAAGATATGCACTAATGTATAATGTGATAGTTGATCTTACATATATACAAATAATATTAGCAGAGAAATCAATTTTTACCTTGTAAGCATTAGTCAAGCTTAAACCAACATCTTCAAGTGTCAAAATTGTCAACTTAAAAGAAAATGACTCATTTCTAGGCTCTTGCATAGACATTAGTCCAGATAATAACACCAACAAGGGGTAAAATTTAAATCAACAGAGATATCCATGCAACTTCACTAAAGTCAGTTCATAAACAAATTTAAGAAGGCAGAATTAATTTGCTACTTATTTTAATAATTTTAGAAACCAACAATAAACTATCAAATGCATAAGATAAATCATATTTTCAAAAAAATAAACTTCTAACTTCTAAGTATAGATTAAATTTAACGTCCTCAAATGTCAAATCTGTCAGTGTAAAGTATAAAAATGAAGCATTTTCTAACTTCTAATATGAACAAGAATATATAAATACAAATATATAAAATTATGTATATTTACATGTTTTCTTATTGTAATAGTGATATTAGCGATTAAAGCAATGCACATGCGCTTTAAAGATAAATTATAAATGAATATTCTCACTTTTTTCCAGACACAAGATATAGTATTTTAGAAAGAATGGAATGAATCCACCCATTCTTTCAACCCAAACATTTATGTATGGGTAAATCTGAAACGTATGAAAATGAGAGCGTGAAGGTGTTAAGCAATCGCTAATATCACTATTACACTATTAAAACATAATGCTATATAAAATATCTCATTATATATGTTTTCTTATTGTTTTTTTAATATATATATATTAGCATACAATGAAGCTCTGAACTAAGCAGTATTAATATACATGACTTCAATTATATGCTAGCAAAAAAAAATTAAATAAACAAATAAAAAAAACTTAATTGATGTCTAATACATTTTACAATACTCAAGCAGCCATTTTCTGTCTCCGAGCACCATATAGAATCACATTTTAAGCAAAAAATTAAAACTTGTAAATAAATTTTACAATACACCAGCAGTCATTTTTCTATCTCGGAGTATTGTAAGTGATTGTGTTTATTAATAAAATCCCATAGGTTTATGTTGAAAGCACAAATTTTATTCTTACTTTATTATTCTTTCTAAATTTAACATACAGTATATTGTGTAATTAACTGTTTTCTATGCTTAATGCTAAAAGTTTTACAAAATTTTAGAACATTCTAAAAATTGATACCGACTTAAAAATATCAAAACAATTAGAGAGAAGCTAAATTCTTGATAACAATCACTATTATGTTTCTATAAGAGACAAAAGTTATTGAAGAAAACATCACCCAGAGCGTATTTAATTGGGATGAAAGTCAGATATTTTATTATTCAGTTTATTTAAAAAGTAAAAATATAGTATTTTTTTCTTGCTCTCATTTTTTCAGTGAATAAATGAACACATTCAGTAAAGTATATGCAAATGTGTCCTCTCAATTCATTACTAATATTTTTTTTTAAATTTTGTTTATACTATATGTTAACTTATATGTGCATACTATACATATAAAAAAGCATCTGTGTTATACATATGTGCATGATGAAAAGTACTATACATTTGCAGTTCAATAAACAATACATATTCTATTTTATGAAAGTTTATCACCAAAACATAAGCTATTATATGTGGTGTACAATCTATGCAAGAGGAACTTGGAACAATATATACCAGTTATCATGACTTCAATGTATATTTCTTATAAATTATCACATTTTAAAGTTGTAACAATTTAAAATACTATACGCATTAAAAAAATAAAAAATAAACATTAAATGAACAATAATTTCTAAATAATTGTTTAATTCAGTGCATTTATAAAGATATGATTTTATGAGAATATTCAGGTTTTCCTTACTTTCTGTACTATAATTGCAAAGAAATCAAGTCATATATCAAATGACTAATTTAACAAGCTTGTATTACAAATGTTATCTAATGAGCTTGCCAATAGCTCTTAAACAAGTTTTTCAGAATGGCAAACTCATTAGATAACATTTCTGTACTATAATAGTATTGCTATTTTTATTATTATGACTTGGAACTTTCCTTATATTAGAAAGCTAACAATAGTTAAGTCATGAAAGATAACTTGATACTAGACTACTCTAACAACACATTCCAAGTAATAATAGTAATATGTGAGATCAGCACCTATAGGAACATGATTCTCCAATAGTAGTAAAGGTAGTATATAATATTATAGCCATATTTTTGTTTTATGGTCAGTGTATCAACTTTCATCTGAGCAACTCATGTTAACTTAGAATCTTTATCTTACAAAAAAAAAAAATCAAGTCAGATGTCATGTGACCTAATTTAATAAGCTTTTATTTACAAATGTTATATATAGAGCTCGCAAAATAAGCTCTTAACAAGCTTTGCAGAATATCCTCAACCCCAGACCAGTTTCTGATACTGGCTATTTAAGTTAGATAACTGGATTGGAAGATATATGGATGTCTGAAATTTTCAGATTTTCTACTTAATAGTTATACATTAAATAAAGTACTGGGCTTATCCTGGTATTTTTAATCTAATGCTTGAATATCCTGGTACCTCACTGATGATGCCAGTAGCAGAAACCGGTCTGGAGTTGAGGATATTCTGCAAAGGTTGTTGAACTTATTTTGCAAGCTCTATATATAATCTTTCTTATATTCAAATCTAAACAGCCATTTACTGAACAATATTAGGTGGTGGATACCTGTAAGAAAAAAAAACCTTTCAGGCAGCCATACAGTACTTATTTATCATGATCCAAAAAAAAATTCCAGGATTTACCAAAACATTAAGCCAGCTTGTGACCTAAAAACAATTTCAAAGTTTACCATAACTGAATCACAGTTTGGAAGCACGGTGAATGATTACACTAACTACCATGTCATGAGGCCTCTCATTTGATATAAAAACTCCAACAACCACATTTTTTAATCAAATATCTACAAGCCAATCAAATTTACAAATTTACACATGAAAAACAAAATCTTAAAAGTGGTTGAAGAAAAGGTATTTTTAAGACTAATTTAGTTTTTAATGCAGTACTATTAATAATTTAATCTTTTACTATTTTGTAAAAAATATACAGAAATTATATTACCCCCTCCCTTTCTCACTCTTTATTTAATAACGTTGCATTATTCATTTGTAACGATTTACAGTAGTTGAATGTTTATACAAAATGCGTTACTATGGAATTAGTTTTAAAAATGAGAAAATTTTCATTGGAGAATTCCAGTGACCGATTTTTTAATTAGAAAAAAAAAATCCGGAATTGCTAATATTATATTAAAAATCAGAACAATTTTGACTAAATATGGTAAATTGAAATTTACAGTAGCAAAAATAAGAAAGTGAATTTTTATCAACGGCATTAAAATACGATAATTTTGACATTATTTATATTAAGTTTGTAAACACACCATCAATCATTCGTCACCATGAGGAAGAAGACAGAAAATAAAATAAATTAGGTAAAAAAGAGATTTAGTAAACATTTTCATAAGTAATATTTACTGAGGCTATGTGCGTTTAATAAATTTATAATTAAAACATTTTCAATAAATTAAAGTAAATTACGTATAAAAAGTAAACGGGTATAATATTTATTTTATTCCGCGCGTTCCCTTAATAGTCAAGCTATCAACTTTCATCGGACTGCCTAAATCCCATTTATTGGCCAAAAATATTTTTCTGGAATGACTACGAACTGGCTACATAAAAATTCCAAAAACTTTCTTATGCAAGCTGTCTGAAATAAACTAGAAATTCTTACAGATCGCAGGCACGGACGGCCCTCTAAAATCTAAATATTTTCTCTTGAGGCCTGTAAAATGTGTTAGCATAATATATAATAATTCGATTATATTTTCATAAATACCCAAAGCAAATACATTACCAAATGTGAAGTTATTATTTTTCTTTTAGTCATAATAATAAATATTTATTTATAAAATTTAAATTTTTAACATGTAAATTATAAGTAAAATTATCTACATATTTAAAAGAAAAATTATAGCGTAATACTAAAAATCATAATGTTCAAAAAATATATACTGGAATATAATACGAATTATCTAAAACGTAAACGCAGATGAAAGAAGTTGAACATTTGATTCATAATAATAATAAAAAAGGCAAATAAAACATTATTTCTTTCAAAATGGCTGCAGAAAGAAGTTTGCTGTTAACTGAAAGAGCCTTCGACTCCTATTAAAGCCCTCAAAGGAAGCAGGCTAAGAAACACCAAAATTTCTAATGAGCACTTTATACTGTCTTGGTGTTGTTGCTGTATAAGAACATGGAAGGGCTGCTCACCAATTCGTGCTAACTAGCTAGTAAGTTTATGGACTTTACCGTTGAGTTTAAGATCAAGAAATACCATTGTTTCAGTTGCCTGATGTTAAATTTTTTTGAAGGCAAAAGTGAATGTGTTTATGAATGAACTTATGTATAAATACTTATAATCATGACAAACAAAACTAAATTATGATCGTTATTCCCAAGAGGGTGTAAAGTTGCTAGCCAAGGTAGTGATAGGTAGACAAAAGTGAAGGGTGCTAAGGAATCTGCAGATTGTAGATCCAGGCTTTCAATTGAAAAAAGATTGCGCAAATTGAAAGAACTGTCTAATATTAGTTAAGGGAAAAAGTGATGAAATGATTTAAAAATTGGACATGTGCTTTACTGCAGAGACATGGTTTAAGTGGGATTCATTATAAATAAAAACTGAAAGAACAGCATTATGGATATTGTAATGTTCTAATTATTTATCGAAATCACAGGCAGTATATAATTAGAAAGGTTTTAACCTTTTTCCACATGCATCTTAAATGTTTGGCTATTATACAGACATTTAAGGCACAAGTAGACCAAAGGTTAAAGCCTTTCTCTTTCTAATTATGGAGATTGATGGTGTATCAGATAGTGGGAAGATTAATTATTCAACTTAATAAAAGATCTCAAATGCAATTATGCTCCAACAAGTTATTATTATAATGGAGTAGATTTTTTGTGGATATACAAAATGCTTTTGATCAGCCAAACATTTTAAAATTATTACAGCAGACTTTAAAGCTATAATTAGTTAGCAATTGGAAGATGAAAATTCTGTAGAAATGAGAAAGAACACAATCATGTGGAGTTTCTTTAAGAGAAATGCTAAATGGAAGCACTCAATTGAAGCTACAGCAGAACTGGATTACATTCTGATTAACATAAAATATGTATTACAAGATTGTAACCGTGCTCAATAGATTTAACACAAGAAGTGATCATTGATTAATTAGATGCATGATACATATTAATGCAAAACTAGGGTGACAGAATTTAGGAAAAACAGTTGATGGTCCTGACCTTCAAAAAAACTAATGAATTTAAATTAGAACTTGCAAATCTTTTTAAAAGATTAACCGATTTTGAAAACGACTCTGACTTGATATGAAATCAATAAGAAGAAAACTGATTAAAAAACTGTACCAAAGATAGTCGATATTAAAAGCAGCAATATTCCAGTAAATTTTCTATGGATACAAGACGATGTATAAAGAAAAGTAGGAATGTGAACATATTTAAAAATGATCCATTAGGAATTGAATATCTAGATTTCTGTAAAATGATATGAAAAAAGTTAATAATGATATAAGAAAATATAATTGGGAATTTGCAAGAAAAACTATAAAAGACAATAAAAATCTAAGAAGTGTACAACAATATCTTGTATTGGAAAATTATTTCTGCAATAAGAAGAAAAGATCTAAATATTAAGTTCAAAAAGAGAGATGAAATCATAAAGAGAGAATAAGAAAACAAAATATCTTCTAAAGTTATTATATCTTCTAAATTGCCCAGCATTTTAAATGAAGAAGTGAGATTTGTAATTAAATCTAGAAAGAAAAGAAAAAAGCTCCAGAAATGATGGAATTATAATCATTATCTTAAAAGAAGCAGATGAAGAAATGAAAAAAATTGTTGGCAAAGTTATATACCAAATATCTAAATGATAAAGATGTATGGTTGAAAACATGCAGTACCAATATTGATATTTAAAAAAGATAAATTTTATCAATCCTATACAAAATCTTTATGAAGACAATACCAATTCATGTCCGATGAATTTTGGATTTTAATCAATCAAAATAACAAGCTATATTTAAATGTGGTCTTAGCATAATAGATAACATCCAAGTATTGAGACAAGTTATAGAACAGAGTAAGAAATATGAATTGCCAATATACAAATCCAAAGCATAATGTCATTTGATTTTATAAGCATTTCTACAGATGTAGATCCATGATGCTGTCATATTCTGAAGAATATTTATTAAAATACAAAAACAATGATTAGATTACATGATGTTATTAAGAAGATTAATACTGAGATGGATGTATGATAGAGTGATTCCATATTTCCACAAATATTTACAGTAATTTCATGAAATATTTTGTGGATTAAATTGGTAAGTTAAGGAAGTAAAAATAAATTGAGATTATTTAAATCATCTAAATTGCAGACAATGTGGGTACTTTTGCGAATAATGCTTGTCCTTTAGGAAATGTTGCAAGAGTTATCAGATGGCAGTAAGCAAGTAAGACTGAAGAGAAATATTTAAAAAAAACTAAAGTAATGTGGATCTTCTCAGAAATAAAAATATTGCCAGCCATAAATAAGAAGAAATTAAGAATTACATGTATCTTCATTAGATTAAGAATATAATGAAAACATAATGGTTGATATTAATTATACAATTAAACATGGATGGAATGCGTGTGGTAGAAATAATTTAATATTGGAAGAAAGATGACTGTCTACTTTTAAAAAAAAGTTTGAATAGAAGTGTTTTATCAGTTCTTACTAATGAATTTGAGGTTTGGACATTTAACAATTGATGTTTTAAACCAGATCCCAGGAGATTATAAAAGAACTAGAAAGGCTATATGTCAGATGGATGGATAATAGAAGGAAGTTTGTCAGTGTTGTGGAAGAGATGCTAAGGACTGAAGAAACTAGTTTAAACTTAGAAAATCCATAATCCTGCAGTGGATCGATATACTTGAAAATAATAATGGCATTTAAAAATCAGCAATGCCATATGCTAGTAATACACCTGTTCAAAACATTTTGTTTTAGTTTTTAAAATTTATTCTTTATTTGAATGAATTTAAATATATAGTCAGTGAATTGGAAAGCTAAGGTGTTACAATGGTTAGAGCCATCTCCAGCCTTCATATCTATATTCTAAAAATGGAATCTGGGAATTAAATATTTGTCAAAGACGCTCAGAATTTCTGAGTAAGGTTATGCTTTTGGCTTTCAGAAAGTTAACCCCGAAAGTCAATCTAACCAATAAATACCTATCACATGATCACCATCTCTTATGCTAGCATGTAACTGTTATTAAACAGGTGATGTGATGGATGCATAAAATTCCCATCTAGTGCCTACTCATCCAATATCCCCAGACTAGTTTCTGGCTTGTGGTCTTTGTCAGTAAGAAGCCTTAGATCCAAGAGCACTGCGCTCTTAGATGGGGATTTTATGACAAGCCTTCTGGCATCCATTGATTATTCTGGTTGGCACAGGGTGGCACAACTGTATGGACAGTTTTGCCTGTTCAATAAATATCCACTTAGTAATCAATAATTAGATAAATATTTATACGTAAAATATCCACTCCAACACATATTCTTGAAACATATAAACTAGGCATCTAAAAAAGACAAAGATTGCTTTAGATATATTTTAATATATTAAACTTTATATGAAGTTTAAAGTTTACATCAGGGCTAGGAATAACAGGATAAGTCCTAGCCTAATAAATGATAAATAATAATCATTACTGCATTTATCTGCAGTGGATAGGGTCAAAGCTATTTATGAGTGTGGAAATTTTAGCACTTGTAAATCAAATTGTAGTACTAGATATTTAGATGATATATATATAAGTCATCAGGGAATTTTCAGATAAATAAATAAAAATTCCAAGTTCTATGATGATCCAAACCTCAGGTCATGGCCATGAAGGCAAATGTGAAAACCATTACACCATGAGATTCATCAAGTTTATATTTAACTATAAAACTCAGACTTTTCAGTGACACAAATAATTCAAAATCTTTTATCAGAAAGATAATGACAAACTCCATATGAGCCTTCAGTGAAAGAGGGTATCAAGTAATGGAAAGTCATCAATCAAATTGGTGTTTTGTTGTGATATCACTAGTTTAATTTATCTAGCTATATTTCTAAACATCACATGATCATTATTTCCTATGCTTACACAAACTGCTAAAGCAATGATAAACTCTCCATACAGTAGTGCCATCTAGTGCAAGCACAGTAATCAAAAGATGCAAGAAATCCCTATCTAGTACCTATTCATCCAATATCCCCCAGACTAGTTTATAACTTGTGGCTTTTCCTTATTGATGAAAGCCATAAACTAGAAACTAATCTGAGGATAATTGATTATTATGGCTTGCACTAGTGACACGAGAGTTTGTTATTGTTGTAGTCGCTAGTGTTAGCATAGGAAAATGGTGATCATGTGATGATCAGAAAGATAGTTTGATAAATTAAACTAGTGATACAACAAATCAACCAATTTGGTTGATGACTTTCCACAATTCAATACCGCCCTTCACTGATGGTTCTCATTAATTACACAATGAGCACCACACAATTAGTTTATAAATGAGAAATTAGCTATTACATATGATATCTTAATATCTTTCCAATTAGAAAAAGATTAATTTACTATAATTCATGCAATAGTAAGTATAGTTCTTTATATACTGTTGATCATTTAACAGATACAATATAACAATTACAAGACATATATATGCAAAGGATTATTTTACAGATAAGAGTATAATATTAACTAGTTAAATGCTAGTTTAAAATTAAATGATCTTATAAAAATAATACATGCATAATGATATAAAACAGAAATGTGTCATCTCCTGTTTTATTTATATTTAGATAAGTTGTTTGACAGTTGTTTAAATGAGTCATAAATTAAAATAATCAAATAACTAGATGTTCAGGATATCATATAATGTTCAATTACTAAAAACAAGTTAAACTTTGAACCAGGAATCTGTAGCAATTTTATAGTAGCTTAATGAGTTCGTAAATGAATGTTTGTTTCATATGGGTGGAATTGGTACTGGAAATAGAAGTTCATTGTTTCTAAATTTTTTAGTGATGTGGTAGTATTTACAGATAGTAAGATTGAGCTCAATAAAATATAATTTAAGAGTGATAAACTTTGGAAAAGTCTGAATGAAAACAAATGCAATTAAAACAATGAAAATAAACAGAAAAGATTAAAAGCATTGGACAGAATGATATACAACAAGTTAATAGTATGAAATACTTGGGAAGTTAATTACTTGATGATGAAGTAGCCATAATAGAAATTAAAATCACAATGACTATACATGCTTTTGAAAAGATAGAATGCTGTTCTATGGGTCACTGAAATTGAGTCTAAAAGGTGGATTTCTAAATGTATTGTTTAAGAATATAGCTTTAGACAAGGAAAGAAACACAACAAGTAGGAAGAAATGTAAGTTGTTCATGATAAGGATTGGGAGGGGGTGGTGAAAAAGGTAAATTGAAAAGATTAGTAATATGAAAATACACTTAAAAATGGAGATTACATTGTTATATGGGAATATAAAGATAAAATAGCAAAAAAAAAAACAATCTTAAAAATAAAAAATTGGTACAAGTTTTCAAGATACCTGAAAAAAATTGTTAGATGATATCTGCATTGATAGTAACAATAAATGTTAATATTTAGCAAAGTAAAATTTTAATACAACAAATTGATTTAAATAAACCACTTTGATATAGAAATTAATATTAAATGATGCTCTCAACCCTGGGTGCAATATTTTTTTTTCCTAAGCAGAACTAATAAATACTGGTTCAGCACAAAATGAATTTTGGGACTCATTTATCTTTTAAGATGTCTTAATTCAAGTGTTACAAGAATGTACGTATGATGGAGTGGAAGTTATTAAGTACATCAATAAAACTATTAGCATATAATGAAAACAGCTACAATTACTACACTCATAAACAAACATTTATATTAAAATATAGACATATACTCAACTATACTTTACTTACAATAGCCTAACATCAAATACAAACATTTGACTAAAGAAAGTCATGAATCAATACCTATACATATAAACTTGTCAGTGCTTCGACATTTATATGATTGGCTCAAATTGCATAGGGCTTTTTTTATTTACCAATTAAAAATAGCTAGATACCCATTACTGGCCAATACAAGATGTCAGATTAGACTAGTTAGATATCCAATTACATAAAAAAAATCATATTTACTAGGACAATCTGCAATTACTGGGGAAAAAAATCCATTCTATATCTGGATTTGAAGTCCGAATCATAAGCATAACAGGACAATGCATTAATCGTTACACCATAGGCTTGACTAATACAAACAAAAAATTGTAGCTTATTCTCATGCACTATATAATTCAATACTATTTCCTACTCATGATTAAAAAAAATCAATCAATTTTCAATATAGTATACACAAATGTTACTCAATTTACACTACTAATGGTAGCAGAATAATACTTCAGATATGAGAATCATCTGTGAATGATCTATAAAAAATAGATTAATGGTGTTTCCTACTACCTTCTATGATAAGAAGTTAGTTCATCAAAGTCTAAATACTATTGCAAAGCCTTTTTTCCTGTCTCCTCTCTCTGCTTTTTCTCTCAGTCTCCATTTTCTTTTCTTAATTTAGTCTTTAATCATGTAGGTTTATAAAAGCTCAGTCACCATGTGCTTTCTCTGCATAAATTGTAATTATGGTATCGTATGTTTGTGAAACCATATTTCCATTGTTCATTTATCTACAATAACTGTGATTCCAATATTTTCTTTTTGTATGCAATGTAAAAAGTATGCAAAATTCTCAACACCGAGAAAATAGGACGGGAATAGATGTATAGGTTAAGGTAAGAATCTTCAATTGCAAATTTGCAACATTCAATGCAATTAATAATGGTGCACAGTAGATGATAAAAAGGATACATGGGCAAAAATGTGCAGATTATTGCAAATTTATTAATACAATACAGATCTATCAATCAAGATATAGACAACTATATCTTAAAAGAGTGTTTAAATATTACATTGAGCTGACATTTCAAATAGATAAGTTAAAGGATATGATAATATATTAGACTATTTCCATCATCTACTATTAAATATTGAATGTCTAGTTCAGGAAAATACTAATTTAAAAGAGAACTCATATAAAATAGATGATGTAGAAAAAGGGTTATCTTCATGGTTTAATGCATATCAATGAGACAACACTTTTTCCTTACATAGTCCAATTGTAGATATGAATTCACTATCATTATATATTAAATTACAATCCTATGTAGAATTTTAAAAATATCCTTAACATTATTAAGAAACTATATACAAAAACCAAGAGATATAGTCATTGAATTTTGCCAATTATTCTTCTCTTGTTTAATGAAAGTTTTAGCCAGAAAAATTTATTTATGATTTGGCAAAAAGAGTAATCTAAAAATGGCCATCCTGCAAAATCTGTTTACATTTGTCATGCTTGGTAAATTATTCACTTTTCCAATAGAAATAGCTGTAATATCAATAATAGAAAGAGTAAAATATTATAAATAATAGTAATAATGATTTTTTTTAAAAAGTATATAAATACATGGAATGGGTGAATATTGCTTGATCATGGATCAAGTTTTGAACATAAGATATTACTTGGAACTTAAAAAAAAAAAATAACAAGAATTTAGATTGATATAGCCGATATTAAATGATTCTCTCAGAGGAAGAAGAAATTTAAATGAATAAGTAAATGGCTTTAAGTTTCAGAGGGGCAACTTTTTGTGAGTTTAAAATTAGCATAATTTATTTTTGGAATTCCTATATGTGTGAATGAAAGATTAGTACGAACAATTATTTTGGACAATGGTACCTAATCCTATTTTGTCAAAGAAAAAGGTTTTTAATTCTTTATTGGATAGTGTTTTTTCCCTTGGAAGACATTAAGACACATATATTAATATGAGTAAAACCATGAGCCAAAATGATAGGAAATAATGGTAAGATTTGACAACCATGTCTGCTGATCTCAAAACTTCCTTCATTCAGTAATTTGCAGTTTGAAAAAAAATATTACCTAAAAAAATTAGAAATTCATCAATTTCACTTGTATGGTAGCATCCATTTTTTCCTGTCTCACACATTTACTTAACCTGTCACATTGTTGCACTTTGTGAAAGCATAATTCTCATTGTTGATATGCTGTGAATTAAGAATTCTGTCAAGCCTTTTTCAAGCTACAAAAACTTCCTTTAAATAATAAAATGAAAATGATTTAATTTAGAAAAAAAAAGTTGTATGTTGTTGATGACCAATATTCAATAAGAATAAATTAATAATTCACAAAATAGAAAAGGAAAAAAAGAAATTTATACTATTATACTGGTGCTATTAAAATTTGCAAAAGTTTCTTCATCTGTGTAATGCAAATGAATAAATATTTGCAAATTCAAAATGTAAATACAAAAGAAAAAAATCAAAATTACATAGTGTGTGATAAGTATTATACATAATTGTAAATACTAAAACCTGTAAATATTAATGAAAACTGAAACAGTTATTAAGTCTGTGGAAGACAAAAACAAAAAGAATGACTCAATAAATAATAATCTAATGCATCAATAAATAAGAAAAAGCCTGTAAGAAGACCACAGAGAGAATAGCCAAGTAAACAGAAATTGGTATGAACTTAAAAGCATCACATAGATATTGTGTATTCTGTATTTCACCATCAACTTTTCTTATTAAAAAAAAGTTTTATTTTTTGAGAGTGGTCCATTGAAGAAATTCATATATATATATACTCATTTTGAATAACAAGTACATATAAACAACGTATATATATAAGTACTTATGTAATCTTGTATTAAATATGAATAAATACGGTAACATAATTATATATAAAATACAGCTTTAAAAACTTTTATCTACCTAGAAGTGCTTTCGGCTAGCTTAGTAGTTTTTGTCAATTAACACTAATTCTTTTTTAAGATATCTTCAAACATGCTTTCAAAGTCTAGCATTCCCACAATTCATTAATTTTAACATTTGCCATCTGTCTATTTATTAATTCATGCTTACATTTACATATAATATAGCTTCCTTTATTTTCCTTTTATTGTTTCTTTCAATTTGTAATATTTTCACATTATTATAGTTAAAATTAAAACCATATATACATATCCTATTATGATCATAAAAACTAACGTTAAAACATTATCATTTCCATTACAATTTTGTTTAGTTTTTTGAACTCTTTTTAATAACTCCCAAGTATTCTTTCGCTCTTTTCTCCAATGAACATCTTAATTCCCCTATATATCCTCTACCACATTTGTATCTCCATTTATATATGAGGCAATTTTGATTTAAGAATGAGGTTTTAGCTATTGAATCATTTACTATTTTTTCACATATATCTTTATATATTTCCCTCATAAAATTCACTTATTTATTTGAAATATATGGTTTATATCTTTATTTTTATATTTACTATTAAAAATTTTAATAGCATTATATACCAGATGATAATTATATCCAACATTTAATATTTCCTTCATATAAATTTCAATATTTTTGTCTTTATCTGATGTATACTTACAAAGATTGTTATCTCTAAACAAAAAGGACTTCAAATCTGCTATTTTATGTGATATTGACTTATAAGGAATGTACCCTCTTTTTTCTATTGGTTTAATCATCATACTGTAATCTAACTTGCATCTATTTCTAGTTATCATAAGATCAAAAAAACTGAACACACATTGAACTTAATCGTCCATTTTGATCTATTTTAAACCATCTAAACTATTTAATACCTTAAACAATTCTTTAATAATATCTGGTTTACCACTTACAAATACATCACCCACATATCTATAATCTACACTGATATCTTTTGATAAAGCTTTTTCAAAATAATTTCTTCATAAGTTGAAATTACAAAATTGCATATTTGAGCAATTGTAGGTAGACCCATTGACTAACCATTATCTATTCTATAGAAATCATTATTAAAAACTGCATAAAACCAAAACAAAATTGTAATGGAAATGATAATGTTTCAACATCAGTTTTTATGATCATATTAGATTATATATATGGTTTTAATTTTGACTACAATAATGTGAAAATATTACAAATTAGAAGAAACAATAATAAAAGGAAAATAAAAGAAGCTATGTTAATATATAAATGCAAGCATGACTTAATAAGTAGACAGATGGCAAACATTAAAATTAATGAATTGTGGGAGGGCTAGATAAAGCATGTTTGAAAATACCTTAAAAAATAGTGTTAGTCAACAAAGACTACAAAGCTAGTCAAAAGCACTCCTAGGTGCATAAGTTTTTAAAGCTGTATTTTATATATATATTACTGTATTTATTAATATTTAATTACAAGATTACATATATATATCTTTGAAAAAATATAGAAATCGAATAAGAATATCTTATATGTATAAGTATTTGTGTAAATGTAATCTCTATTTATTGCATCAGTATCTTTTTCATAAATGCACTAATCTATTTTTTTTATTTTGTTGTTAATAATTTTAAGTTTATTAACATCTTAAAGACTACAATTCCAAAATTAAAAACATTTAAATGATTACAACTTTTAAATTAAATTGTATCATATATATACACACACACACTAAAAATATTGTGTGTGTATATATATATTTCTAAGGTGTATTATATAGTATGTACTGTTAACTGGAATTTTATATACATACAAAGGTTTGTAACGAATTAGAATGGATGTAGAAGTCTTAATGTATTCATTCTGTGAACCAAAATTATATATCATTATTGAACATTTGCACAACATATATAAAACAGCCATGTTAAATGTGATAATATGTTGGACTATTTCCATCATCTTTTAGTAAATGTTGAATGTATAAAAAAATTTAAACTTTTCAAATACAAGCAACTTGTCAGTAAGAACACATAAGTAGACAACACAGGTTACTAATTACACATTTTAAGTAGTATTATTCTCCACTCTTCTTCAGGTGTTGCTGGCCTGACCAGTGAGACAATATTAGCATAGGGATCAAACTTATACCTTTAGATTCTCGAATATCGAATTTTAAAAACAATGCTCTAATGAACTGAGCTATTCTATCAAAGGCCAAGTTTAATTCCTATGCTAATATTGTCACTGGTCAGGCCACCTGACGAAAAGTGGAGAACAATACTACTCAAAATGTTGTGTAATTACTAATCTGGGTTGTCTAATTGTGTGTTATTGCTAACAAGTTGTTTATATTTGAAAAGTTTTAAATTTTCTATACATTCAACATCCAATCATAGATGATGGAAATAGTCTAACCATATTATCACATCTAACATCCCATCATCACAAACCTTCAGGCAAAGCCATCTTAAATATTATTGTTAGACAGAGAAATCAGCATAAAAGAAACTTCAATGTTTCCTTGGTCAAAATATGCTATGAATATTACAGTAGTAATGGCTCAAAAAATGTATGGTTCATCTACTCCATGAGCAGACTTAGCATTTAACTGTTCCATTTAGTTAGTTTGAACAAAGTTTTTTTTTTATGTTACTCAACTAAAAATCAGTCCTGGAACCTTTAGGTCGAAGTCTGCCAGTCCACCACTGCAATAAATTGCAGAGTATATTAGAGTTTGAAATTATGTTGCAAAAAATGTCAATACATGAGCCCTTTTACATGCAATTTATTAGACTGATTTTGGTTTAGTATATGTGTGTGCTACATTCTTTACTTGAAGATAGACTGAGTTAACTAGTTAACAAATTTCTATGATGAAGTAGTTTGACCAAATGATCACCATTCTTTATGCTTACACAAGCTGTTTACACAGAGGCTAAACTCTCCATGCAGTAGCACCACTTAGTGTATCCATTGATGACTCTGGCTTGCACTGAGTGGCGCTACTGTATGGAGAGTTTAGCATCAATGCATCAAGTAGTTTGCCAATGCTTGCTACAATGTATCAGTTTTATACTACATTGTAAATTTTAATGAATCACATTCATAATGTAGATCAGTATAGTCCAAATATGAAATGATGGTGGCATTAAAAAATAGATCCAGTTCTAAATATTTGGGTAATTAATTTGTGGTTCATTCTCTAGAAGTAATTGTTTACAGAGTTTACTGAGGTGTGGAATTTATTTAAAAAATTAAGAATCATGAATGGTCCTCTGACAATAAAATGTCACTGAATAATAATATAAACAGCTTTATAATCAAGACTGGGATGCTTATAAGAAGAATTTTGAATGATTGGTAGATTAAAACTAAGCAAGGAGACATGGTCATTTGCTGATTATGGAACTTTTTAAAGCATTGAAGATAACATATGATATCATAATCCTATCAAATCAATGGATTCAGGAAATCCTTTGATCATATTTTGAATCACAAAATAAGAATTCAAAGGACTGCATTTAATAATATATCCATCGTATTGACTCATTGGGATCGAAATATCCATTCTTTGTAATCGTAAAAAGTGAAAGGGCTTCAGACCATGATAAAATTTCTGGAGAAATTTGAAGAAATGGTGGTGAGCTTCAAATTTTTTACAGAAATAAATGGACCTATAAAATATTGTCACATGATTTTAGGAATGCTTCTTTCATTCCAAATTATAAAAACGATAAAAAGAAAAAAGCTGCAGTAATTATGGTCTAATATCATTGGTATTCACTACAGCAAAAGTGATTTTAAGAATTATAAAAAATATATATTGATTTCAATTCTAAATGATTGGATATTAGACTAAATGTGATTTTAAAGAATCCAGAAGCATTAAAGCAGAAGTCAGAAAATTATGTCCTGTGGACCCACGGGACCACAACTGATCATGAAATCGTTTTATCTGGCTTGAGACAAGCCATGCTGCTCAGAATTGAAATGTCATTATAATCAACAAATGGTAAAATGTTATTTTTTGATTTGTTATGATCAACAAATCAAGCAAAAAGTTATTTTTTGATTATATAACATTGGCAATCAAACTGAAACAAAAAAAAAAACCAAATACTAACACAAATTGAATTTTTCATTTTTGTATAGAAAAACATCAAAATCATCTTATTTTTCCTCAAAAGATAAATAATATATATTTTATATTAAAAATAGATTATAGCTGAATGAATGGAACATTTTATAAAATATAGATATAAAATTACTTTTAAGAAAATTTTTAAAAATTGTCTGGACAGACAGAAGAAAATATCAAAATTAGCATGAAGATCTTAATTATTTTCTAATTTCATAAACATATCCGAAAAATTAAAAGTTTTTATACAATTTTATAAGATTTACCCAGTTCAAGTAATTTGATTGTAGCACATCTAATGATTGCAATAATTACCAATATAATTTTCATTATCTCAAAATAACAAAACAGCCAAAAAAATTAATTTATAAAAAAATAATAGAAGGAATGTGAAACTATGAATTAAACATAAATTTACATTAATTGACATAAAAATTACTAGTAATAGAAAATAACACTGTCATTATGTTTGAACCAACCATACATAAAATCAAGCACTTTTTAAAAAAAAAAATATGGATTAAATTCAATTTTGTTTTCCATTTTTATGATAGATTAGTATATAATTGCATATAATATTTTTTTTTAGGTTTTTAGCTTCAATTAAATGTAAAAATAAGAATATTTGTTAGTCATCTATACAATATTGGTGTTTGAGTTATGTTTGTCAATTTGAAGAGTAATCTACTATATGTTCATTTTTTTTAATACAATCTATAATGAATTCTCTAGTAATTAATGTTACAAAAAAATTTAAAAGCTTTATTCAACCAATGATGGAAAACAAATCTTCAGCAATTTTTAACTTAAATAATCATTTTGACAATGTGAATCGATATCTTGGTAGCTTAATTTAGATAAAAGAGCAAATTGGATTTGAAATGAAGGCCTATATTCAATTAAACTATTTTAATATAATGTACTTTATGAAATTTATTGTAAAAAAGTGTGAGATGGATTCTTATTAATGCAATATCAAGACATAGGAACAATTTCATTTAAGGATACTAATACGATAATAAGATCAGCCAGTATGTTAAGTCAACTTTCTATATGCTACAGTATTAAGCATGGAATTATAAAAATGCATACGTACTATGTGATAATATTAAACATTGAATTATCACCATTTGAAACTGATGAAAAGTAATAGATTTTCTAATAAAATATTTTGTGGTGAATAGGATCATAGTTTTTGAGTTGGAGACAGATATGTTTATATTATAAATATTTCTCAAAGACATTCTAAAAATATGCAATACTGATTGAGTTCATTAGAAGAATATGGTCTAACATAGACTAAGCATGAAGAGCTACAGTCCATAAGATGTTTGAAGTTTTTCAGAGAGAGTTTACATATGAATGCATGTGTGGTTCATGGATTGGTTTTTACAGCTATAGAAAAGCTATTTTTTTTCTTTTGTACTATATCATTTTTATCTCCCTTCACAATTAAAATGGCAACACTCTTTCATAAATTGTTGCTTAATTGAATACAAAAAGTCTATGGTTGTTTTCTTCCATATTGTTTACAATGATGTTATGTTATGAATAACTATCACTAACATTATCCTATTTCTATACAGCAATTGCCTAGTACAGATAGTAATGAGTCATTTAGAAAACACACATGTAAGAATTTTTAAAAAAAGAAAGTAAAATAAAAGGAGAATAATAAAGATATATAAAAATATATTTTTAGCAATATTAAAATTCCAAATAAATAAGATAAAAATTAATTCATAACTAAGATTTGGATAAATTCATTCATATGGTAAATAACAAACAGGCTTACTAATTAACATTGAGATTAATTTTTTGATTTTTTTGGTAAGTCTCATCTCAGTAAAATGCAGCTATATTTTTAATAAACGAAAATAAATATATACTATTAGGACAATCTTTCTTTAATCATTACTGATAATATACTAAATATATACAGAATTGGTAGCAAGATTTTTTAACTTTTTGTTTAAACTCACTTTTCCCCTTTGAAATTAAAATAGTCATATTTCTATGAGTGGTCGCTAATAATTAAAACTCAGAGAAACTTTAATTATCCAAATGGCTTAGGAAGTTTAGTTAATTATTAAATACAAACCAAAACAATATGAACCTAAACTTTCGATTCTGGATTGCAAATGAAATTTTAATTAACTAATTGCCATTTTTTATTGCAATAAAAGTAATTTTACACAATTGAATCAATATAAATTAGAAAGCAAAACGCAGCAAGACTTCGATCATTAACTACGAAAATAGGCCTATATTTTTTCTTTTTAATGCCCAAGAACGTGAGAATTTACTGGTAAACACAATACAAGAAATTATTGTAATCTAGTGGTGCAAAACCAGAACGAAGTCAAAATTAACATTTCCGTTTTTCTTTTCAAATGTAAATGGGAAAAGTCAGCTACGTATAGAATTAACTAATAATATAGTTATGAGTAAAGATATGTAATTACCGACAGTCATATAATATAGTATTGCGAATAATTTTTTAAAAAATTAAACTTTTATCAAAACACCTTTAGCTTAAAATATAGACTAAGCGGAAATAAAGGTCCGAGCGCCACCGGTCGAGCATGAAATAAAAATAATTAATTAGATCTTGGATAAATATATTTATCACTACATCATCTAAACAATCAAATGAAAAAAAAAGATAATTAAATATCATCGCGTTAATAATCAGTTTTAAGATAATATATGTTTTCTAAAAATGAAAAGTTTAAAATTAATTAACAAGTCTAAACTCTATTCCAGTTTTTTTTTGTTGTTAATATCGTAAGTTTTATCGTGTATGAAATAGCCTGCGGTAATACAAAATATAATTTTATATATTCCCCCTACTCACATCCTTTATGTCTAAATAATCTACATATATCTAATTTCTGGTTTATGTTATCAAAAAAAAAATGTTAATCGATCAATATTTAAAAATATTTACGTACCAATATTTAAAAACAAAAACATGTCGATAAATTAAGAAATTATTACAAATTAATATAGATCGTAGAAGAAAAAAAACAAGATTTGCTAATATTATCAAGTAATAATAAATAATTTTAATTAAAAATACATTTTATGACTTTACCAATTTTCAACACATTTTTATGTACAGTATATAAAAAAATACATATCAAGATTGTTTTAAACTCAAGATCGGTAATACCATAAAAAGGTAAACAAATAGAAAGAAAATAATTTCTAATTGAAAAGATAGTACTTTTATTCCCTTTTGTTTAAATGTCAACTTTACATAGATCTAAATACATATATAAGATGATAAAGAAAATCAACAGTATTACAATTTCTAAACTCAAAGTCCATTACTGTAAAAAGTTATTTTCACGGTAGTACTTTCTTAAATAGTAAATCCAAAAAAAATAATAATTAAACAATTGATTTCTAACAGTAGACTTTTTAGGTCAGCCAATATTTAAGCAAAATATCAAAGATTTACTTTTATAACTTACCGGGCTTAGTACTGTACAGTACTGAAATTAATTTTCCACTTCACTCGATGGGTGACGTAATTTACCGGCTCTTTTCGATTTTTTTTTTAAATAAATAAACACGAAGTTTTTTAAAATAAAATCAAAAAAATTAAAAACTAAAAAAATGATAAAGTATGATTATAAAAAGTAAATGGCAAAATAAAATAAAATTTACATCTGTAATAAATAATCCTTTGGTCCAGTTGAAGGAAGAATAGAGAGAACACAGGTGTGTAAGAAAGTTTAGGACAACATCCGCGTATTTGCATTCACAGGTGTCAGGAGGGGACCTGTTTAACTCCTTGTAAAGAATAAACGTTTCCGATAAAAAATATAATCCCATAGTTTTATTTAAAGAAAATAAATAAGTGACATTTAATTTGTACCAAAACAAAATTCTTTTGTTTTCATGTTTAGTTTTACATTTATTATAAAATAAAAAGTTCTTAACACTATTATTTTTTTAATCTTTTACCACAACTTTCTTTCTAAGCATGCGCAAAATTATATAAAAAAATTAATTTACTGTTCAAGTGAGAAAAATTAAAAATTATTTGGATTTCGAGTAGCGCCATTTGGTGGCATGTTTTGACTTAAGAAAAGAAATGATATTTTCTTTCATTCTTAAAGAATCAAATTTCTTCCATTTCCTTTCACTGGTATCTAGGCAGCGAATAGTTATTATAATGATGTTAAAATAAGCGTGTGTGTCTGAAAAAAGCCAAGAAAAACAAGCACATAAGAGTTTATGTAATTCAAATGAATTTATAAAATAATACGTATCAAAACAGTAGTAGAACTTTTAACTTCATTAACGGGTTACTAATTACTAAGCTAGATAAGATAATTAAAACATTTGGTATGGGGGGGGGGTATGCACCCAAGGAACCTTTACAACTTATACCAACGTAAATTGCTGAAATTTGACAAAACACTACCAAAATTTGTTTTCTTTTTAGCTGGATATCAGATGAACTTTAATCTTCTAATAATAATCGACTGATTTATCATTTTGTAAGTCATGACGTTCAAGCTTGTGAAGTTTCAGAAATCAGCTTACAATCCAGAGATCTTTAGATCTTGGTTGCAGTACTCTTAATTGATTAATGCACTCTTTATGATAGGGCCAAATATCCTAATGTAATATCTAGTCAACTTGATCAGGGTTAGCCACCTAGAATCAGTTTTTGCTGTCTGTGTAGCTTTGCTTTTTATCTGGAGTTAGAATGACCCTACTCATTTAGGAATGGTTCCTGTGCATCATCTAGTGTAATATATAGAGATATATCTTCAAAAAAATATATATATTCTTAAACTCGGAGGTAAAAAGCCAATAAACTCACCACGCTGGCTAATGCGTGTTGGATTCCAAGAGATTGTCAAAGACCCAGAAAGAGACAACATGTGAGATGAATGGATGAAATAAGAAAGTGTGCAGAGGTGATATGGAGAAGAGAAGCCAAAGATAGGAAAAGATGGATTGAACTTGGAGAGATCTTCATCCTGTAGTGGATTGATAATGGTTGTTGATGATGATCTCTGAGTGATGTTCCATTTATTTAGATCTATGAATTGTAACAGTGCCTGAGTATCAAATGATCTCTGAGTGATGTTCCATTTATTTATTTATTTATTATGCCTTTTAGTCTCTGCTTTTTTTAAAAAAAAAAAAAAAACACCTTACTAATTTACAAATGAATACTGTTGCCGATAATGTTGTAATCTAGTTACATAAACTTAAATGGCATATTCTTAATAAAATATTTGAAATTAGCATTAACAGTGTGAATAAATACTTGTAATCAATCAAATCTCAACAAGAAATAATGTTATCATCTTAAAAATGTCAACTGAAGTCTATGAATTGTTCATTTGCTGATCAGAAACAAATTAGCAATTATCTTGATATTATTTGATATCAAATTATCTTGATTTGTCAATAAAGATAATCACATCTATATTAACTTTGCCTACCTCAGGATTTTCATTTATATCATAGAAATAATTAAGAGACTATTAAAATAATATTATTTTTTTTTAAAAAAAAAATAATGTTTTTATGTAAACAGCCAACTAAAAAGTAGAAAATAAAGTAATTTGATTAAAAAGCATGTATTGTTTCATAAAAGCATTTGAAGCTTTTGGATTTTTATGGCTCAGATGCTTTTATGAAACAATACATCATGTTTTTAGTAAGATCACTTTGTTAGTCAAATTACTTTATTATTTTTTACTTTTTATTCAACTGTTTACATAAAAATATTATAAAATTATTTTTTTAATATTATGTTATTTTTTATATTTTAGTTATAAATAAAATATATTTCAATTTTTAAAAAATAATTTTCTTCATTAGTCTCTTTTTTATTGTTTCTTGTTTTTTTCCACAAGAGATCACTTGCTGTCAATGTTTTTTTACAGAGGGATAGACATACCATTAATAGGTGGCAAGGGAGTATATACATAGTCGGGTCTTTTATTTATGGATGATGTTTTTTTGTGTGCAGAAAAAAGTGAAGATATGGAAGTTATGCTGAGGACATGCGCAAAGTTGGGTAAAGAGACGGGAATTAAATTTAGTGAACAAAAATGAAAAGTAATGATGATTAATATTGGTGAAAGAGAAGACAAAAAATTATTGGGGGATATAAAGTTAAGGGTGGTGAATAAATATAACTATTTGGGAATCGTTTTAAGTAATCAGAGAAATTGCTTGGATGAATGGGTGAAAAAATTGATAAATGAAGCAAAGAAAAAAAGGGATTGACAAAGAAATTAACAGTTTTTTCCTATAATAAATATTATGTAGCTAGAATTGTATGGGAGTGGGAGTAGCAGGGTTAACATATGGTAATGATGCATTATGTTTTAGTAAAGGGGTATTAGATTACTTTAAAAAAGTACAAAGAGAAATAGGAAGACATCTATTAGATGCAGAAGTGTGCATGGAAAAGGAGACAATTCAAGGAGAAATGGGATGGTCAAATTTTTATATGATAGCTTTACCTACTAATTACTGACCTCATGCTTGCCCAAAGTTAATTAAAAAAAAACAAACTTGTGTTGAAATATTTGTTATTTAATAAAACAAAATCGTGCATAATGATGTTGATTGAATACTGGAATAACATAGTAATAACTATGCAGTAGCTGACCAATAAAAGTAAAATATGTTTTGATGCTGGAAAAGTTCATTAAAATGATGTTATGTTGGTTATGGATTTCAAAATTTTTATTCAATATAATAATAGTATGATTAGTTGCTTAGGAGATCATGAGATGTTCAAACATTTCAATAGTATAGAGAGCACATTTTAATTGATGGACCTGCTTTTTTCTTTTCTTTAATTGAGAATTGATCCATGAACATTCAACTGGGTGTGTCATTCTATGTTTGTGATAAAATTGTATAAGGTTTCTGTTATTATATTAGTTATTAAATAGCTTTGTATTTATTTTTATTATAAAATGAATCCATAAATTCTATAGATGAAAGCATGCAACGGAAATAAATTCTACATGTATTACTATCCAGCATAGTTTGATACAATAGTTTTTTTATGTCAATGGTAATATCTTTGTCATGTGGTATCCTAAAAAAAATTCAGACATGACTAAGAAACAATATGTATTTGTTATTAATAGACATGATGCTATAACCCAAAAAACTCATGTGGCATTATTTTCTAATATTATATTTACTATTAAACAATTCAAAACAAAACAACACTCTCCTATAGTAGATCAATAAAATATATATTATTAAATTTAGGAAATTCAATTAGTAAAATAAGTCCTGCTTATTTTTATTACAGTTTCGGTATTTATAAAGGAGTAGCCAATTAGAACTTCAAAATTTCAACTAATTCCCTTCTGTAAAATTTACTACCATCATGAAAAAACCAATCTCTTTTATTACATATTTATTTCATATAATAAACCTATGTTCATCAGGTAAGCAGACATCATATAATTATCTATACCAAACCAACAGTGAAATTTTTTTATGTACGTAGTCTTAATTCAGACCAGTTTGATTTTGAAGCTTGTATGTCACATTTCTGCTCCAAAGGTATTTTAATGTGGATATATATTATCCAAACTATTATGAGATATAAATATTAATTAAATTGTGTTTGAGATTCTGCATATGGAAAGCTTGAAAATCAGAGGTAATAATTAGAACTACCAATACAAGATTGTAATTGATATAAAATCACTAAAATATCACAATTACTATGTCCCATGCAAACACAAGCTGTTAAAACAGAAGGAAACTCTTTATACAATAATGACACCCAGTGCAAGACTCAGTAATCAATGGATGCAAGAAGGTCTGTCTATAAAATCTCTATTTAGTGCCTATTCATCCAATATCCCCAGACTAGTTTTAGATTGTGGCTTTCGTCAGTGAGGAGCCTTGGATTTGACAGAATTGCATCCAACTCTTAGGATCTAATGCAACCCTCCAGCAGCCACCTTTTATCTATTTAGTTAATTATAAAGCTGATCCCAGGATGAAAACACAATAATGTCTTCAATCCAAGCTCATTTGCTTATAAAGTCATATAGAGATCTTGGATTGATATATTATTGTGTTTTTATCTTAGGGTCATAGTGTTATAGTTAACTAAATAGGTAAAAAGTGGCTGCTGGGTGGTTACATTAGATCCTAAAATCTAAGTGGTACTGAAGCTATGAGCTAGAAAGTAGTCTGGAAATATTAAAACTAGAAAGTAGTCTGAAAATATTGGAAGAGTAAGCATTAGATACAGATTTTATGCACATGCCTTTTGCATCCATTGATGCCCAAGGTTTAACTCCAGGTGGCATTACTGAATGGGGAATTTGCTGCTGATTGAATATTTTGATTATTGTTTCTATATGGAAATGCTGGAGCTCTAAATCTCTAAGTTGTCTGGTGAATATAGGTTTATTACATAAATGAAATGATGAGAAATTGATCCAAGATATTTTTCATAATATGATAGACCAGGATTTACAACAAGTTTCACAGGAGTGTGCAGCAAATCTAGAAGATTTGATTGGTTACAGAAAGGAAAAATTTGGGGATGGAAGTTTTAACTAGAATATAATGTCCTAAATTACTCTGATATTTGGTAAGAAAAATTATGCATTTAATTATACAATGATGCATTAAATAGAATTCATTTTAATTCAATGTTTTTAAGACAAATAACACCGTTTACTAAAAATCCCAGACGTAAATTTGTTAATAAGGAACTAAAATAAAAAAGAATGAACTGTTGTTAAAAATCTCCCAGAAACAAAGCATGTGTAGTAAAAAATGGAGTGTTCTGAAAAAATATTAATGACTATTTATTTAACAATATGCTTGTTTTGGCTTAATTAAATATATTTTAAAGGAAAAACAAAAAAAAGAATAAATTTGTATTTTATGAAATAATTAATGGGGACTAATCTACTGCAGCCGCCACCACCACCACTACTACTACTACTGCTACTACTACTACTACTACTACTGCTACTCCTCCTCGTCAGAAAAAATATAACCTAATTTTATAAGTATTAGTTTTGCTAAAATATATAAATGTCACAGAGTTATTTTTTTAAAATTCCTTTAAATTAAATGTTATTTTAGAGTCTTTATTAAGTAATAAAAGAGATAATTTTATATAATGCATTAGAACAGAGTTGAAAATTGAGAAAAGCTTAAGATATTTGAATATTTAAGTTTTGTTTTTTTGTCTTTTGAAAATAAATAAATAAATTTGAAAGCATTAATAGTAGACTCTTTTTATTACATTTTTTCAATGGGAATAAATAATATGCTTTCAGCAATAGAACTTTAAAATACACCTTTATCGTAATGAGTTTTGCAACAAATCATGAGTGGTAATTTTATGGCATATGCATTAAATCAGATGAACATTTAAATCTGACATATGTGTTTGGTGTCATTCTTTTCTAATTTTAATGTAATATTGTTGGAATTTCAAAAACACCCTATATATATATTGTACAGAAAGAAGGGTTAGAAATATTTTTCCATAAACTCAATTGAAAAAGTATTTGCCGTTGAAGGTGACATGGGCCATGAACACTTATGTGCATTAAACAGATTAAACTATTTGAAAAAAAAATAGTAAAGAATGAAAGATCTAAAAACTCTGATCATCAATAGTACAGATGAATGCTGAATGAGTTATTGTTTTTATATATAATTCAATATAACAATAAAATACATGACTGCCATGAGTCAAATAAATCAATTCCCCTTAAAATAAGTAGCAAAATGAGACAACTAATATTGAAATAGTGCATTTGCATAATTTTAAAAATTGCCATTTTTCTATACCAACAAATCTCAAAATAGCACCAGTGTTTATATTTGTATTGCTGTTAATATAAATGTAAATAAACTGGGAAGTATCTAAAACAAAAAGGAAGACGATGTGTACATTATACATTTTACTATAAATATATTTTCTAGTGGTAATAGAAATTGCTGCTTGGAAATCATAAGTGGAGGTGTAACTGTTTGGTTCATAGAGTGAATGTTGTTAAAGAATTCCTATTTAAAGTTAATAGAGTGTTACGATGCAAAGAAAATTTAATGAAAACTATAGCATCCATGATTGTTTTTGATGTAAAAAGAAGTTTCAATTTTGTTTTGCATTTATCTTTAGTTGTTGTTTTTAAAAGTAATATTATAATTCTTAAATCATTAATACAAACATTAAAAAAAAATTATTTGACTTTTAATATGTTTAGAGTGATTGGGTTTTTAATAGTTCATAAGAAATTGTGGTTTTAATATATATCAAAAATAAAGATTGATAAATCCAGAGATGTAAACATGCTGTATAAAACAAGAATGAGTTAATAAAGGTATAAAACAAAAAAAGATAACAATATAAAAAGTAGATAATATACTTCCCATTTTGAACTTCAAATTGTGTATTTGATTATTTGAATTTTAATTACTCATAATATCTCAAAATAGTTTGACTCAATTATGTATAAATGGTATTTTTTTGTCATGTACTGTAAATAATAAATAATTTTGGATAATTGTATGTTGAAGGCATTTATTTATTTAGAAATATCTAATACCAATCTAGGGTTTATTGTATTATCAAATGCCAATGAGCATCCTGCTGATCGAAGTGATTTTTATATAAAAATGTCAATATCGTTGTGTTTGGAATTCTTTCATAGTTTTATGAGACTTTTAAAAATGATAGCAAAATAGCCAAACTTTTATATGATTTGAGAAGCATTTTTGAATGAACATACTTGTATTAATATAGTGAAATACTCAAGTGAATAACATTTTTAAGGGATGTGCACATATCTTTTGAAAACAGTTATGATTCATTTCAATTTGCAGAGGCACTCCAGGTGTGATTAGAAGATATTTAACCTTTTAATCTAATCCAACAAAACATTATTCAATGTCGTCTAATCAATTCCTTTGAGTGATGGCACAATGTGAGAACAAAGTGTTAGCGAAAAAAGTGAAATGACCACAACTTTAGAAAAGGTGTAAGTTTAATGAAGATAGTCCCTCTAATAAAGTTGCATAGAAATTAACTATAGTAAATCAAGAATCAGTAAAGCTGATTTGCAGCCATGAGGTAAATAAAGTGGCAATAAATATTCTATGATAAACTAACAGCCATTGCTAAAAAATCAGTGAAAATATGCATTATTCATCAAATTTGGAAACTTCCAATCTTGTTTCACTTTCTTTCAAATAAGTCATATTTTTATTTATTGATCAATGTTGGATGACCATCCAGTTATCTATCAAAAAAAAAAAAAACTCAATTTGAAAAAAGAAAAAAGGAATTTATCTAATTCAGATTTGAATTCTGTCATTGTCCAATTAGATAAATGTATTAAAACTACACAATGAGATCCTTAGCTGAGATAAAGGTAAATGTTCCCGTGCATGTAGATTTTTCAGATTGATTTACTTTCATCAATAGATGTCCCCCAAAAAGGATAAGTCATCAAGCATTGTTAGCCAAGAGGTTAGTGCAGTCACCTTGCAAGCAAACAGTTTGTTGCAGATGGTTGTTGCAGGTTCGCCTCCCGGCTGATGCTATGACATATGGGGAAAAAAAGAAAAAGAGGATAAGTCAAAGAAATTACAGGAAAGATTTTAATAATTTTCATTTTGTGACCTGATATAATAGAAAAAGAGAGAGAAAATAGCTTTATTTAAAATTTATTGATGACCAGTCTATTCTTTCAGAAAATAACTGAATTTTGATTTTTGGATAGCAACAGAACAGATTACTCAAACCAATATTATTGAAAATCAACAATAACAGTCGATTGTCCACATCATAAAAGATAGATGTTAACAAACAAACAAAAAAAGACAGTATAACACTAAAATGGAGGTGTGGGTTGAACAACTCCACATAGTTTGCAAACTAGAGAGATGCTAACGTTAAGTCCTGGAAAATACTCTTGGTTGGAATAAAATATTCGAATATAAATAATTTAGCACAGTGATAGAATGTGAGGTCCTAGGATCAATTCTGCTGATGACATTGTACTAAAACATGAATTCTTGAGTAACAAAGCAATTCCATTATTTTTCGTTTATATAAATACATGATTTTTTGGTGTATTTTGAAATTTAAAAGAAATTAACAATCAAAGAGGAAAAAATTGTGCTGGGAAATAAGTTTTAGAATTGGTAAAAGATGTCACATCATCATGTAACTAGTCAGTTTATTTTATTTAATGTAAAGAATATTTTCATTTACTAATTTTAACCCTTTCTTAAATAAACAGTTGTTGAATATATAGCATAGAGAATGTATATATAAAACAATCTTCAAATGCACATAATATTAGGAATGCTTTACAAGTCAAACTTCCTAGTCATTTTAATAAGCTTGCAAATAGTGACCTCTTGTATCAATTTAATCTATTAATCAGATAAAAAATGAATTCACTTTCACCTAATCAACATATTTTATATGGGTAATAAATCGACCATTGATATTTTGCAGAGTAAAATGTTAATGGCAATCTTAGCAAAGCCCTAACCTAACTGATAAGTATTTTCAAATTACAATATTGTAATAAATTCACTCCATAACCAAGTAATAGCTATTGAATGTATAATCTTGACAATATTTTGGGGACCAAATGAAAGTGATTCATTTTTAATCTTAATAGATTGTATTGATATGAGGTTGTTGTTTATAAGCTAATTAAAATGTTTCTAATAATGTTGATTTACAGAACTTTCATACTATGCACATTTAAGGATTATTACTTCATAAACATTATTGTAGAATGACTTTAGATATGATAATGGATTTAGGACTACTTAGTACTCTTTAATACATTGTGTGTGTGACAATTTTAAGGAGTCCTGTTATTTGTTTGGGTTAAGACTAACCTTTATATTTTGATCAATATCCTCAAATGCTAGTTGCTTTATTTTACCTTGTGGGAGATATTAATTAGAATTCTAACAAAATTTGAGGATAACTATCTGCAATATCTATAAAACTGAAATAATGGCATATTATACATTTGTATATGTCTACATAAAATAAATCAACAGCTAGCTTAATCTTAATTTTACTAACTATATTGTATTTCATCTCGAAGGGTATAATCATTTCATATATAAACCAATTTGTAGTTTGTGATAAACATACATATAATGATTCAACATTTTTAATTATTACATTAAAGAGTAGTAATTAATTTATTGAGCGCACAGAAAGCCTATGTAAATAGTTTAAACAGGCTTTAGCCTGTACTCAATGCGCTTTAAAATTCGCAATAATCAAACATATTTTGCCAATAGAGGGAGCCTTGTGCAATTTAACACAATAGATACTAATGCTAGAAGTGAAATTAATAGATTCTTGGCTGAGATAAGTTTAAAAAAACAACTGTTTGATCAATTGAGTTCAAATTATCAGTATGATGATGCATGAATATCATTTCTAATCAACAGGCTATATGACTATTTTTACATCAACATCACCTTGTATATCAGGCAATTTTCTTTCAATATATAACAAAGTTCAATGATTTTCAATATAATCTTCTTACTTGCATAAGATGAAAACAAGCTTTCATAATCTGTCAAGAGTCCCTTTCTTGGCATAGGAATATATCTTTACCCCAATTCATTGCTAGTGAGAACTTTCCAAATTAAATTAATATAATCAGGCCATTACTTTTATTGTTTTTTTTTAATTTATATAAAATTAATGATATGGATTTCTTCTTGATAAAATTAAAGTTTTCATTTTGTTTTAATTTTCTATTATTGAAATGTTCTATTTAATTGATATTAAAGTGCTATAATCAGTCATTGTGATGTAAATCCTCTGTATATACTTTGTTTGAACTTTATTAATTTTCAGATATATTCTATCCATTGGTACTTTTCAGCAAAGTTACTAAAGTTGGAACAGGTTTGATTTCATAAACGTTTATCAAATGTCTAACAGATTGTTTATTTCCTCAAGCTTGCCTCCAGTCTAATGTTACTTCAATCCAATATTGCTTACCCTTTTTTTTTTTTGATTGAATCACATCATTTAATAAATTATATATTTTATTTAATAATAAAAACATTTATATATCTATTTCCCTCGAATATGCTTACTGTAATTTCCTATGTAGGTAACTCAAAAGATCTTTTAAAATTGAACATTGTCTCTGTGCCTTCTGTATCTATTTTAAAATTTTCATATGCAGTTCTTCACCCAAAACTGCAAATCAATTTATGATATTATTCCTAAACTAACAAAAGGCTCTTTATATTATTATTATTACAAAAGGCGCATTTAAGCAACTTCTATTAACAACAAGGGAATACTCCCGTAAATAAAGAAATATGGGTGATTTAGCTGTTTAAGGAAGGTATAGAAAATATTAGGCATCTGTTAATTGAATGTAAATGCCTGAAAGCAGAAATAATACAAATAATGAAATTGTGAAGAATAAATATGAACAAAGTGATTATACAGAAAGTGGCTTATTGTTTTTTATGCTGGGTTTGGTAAAAGATAAGGGGGGTTTAGATCTAAAAGTCTATATTGTGGAAATGGGATGGAGCAGAATATGAAAAAATTTGGGGTGGGGAATGGAAAGGGGTTATACAATAGCCAAAATCTGAAAATTTAAGGCTTATGGGATTACTTTCAACTATGTATATTACATAATTGTTTCATATATATATATAATGTGTGTTAAAAGGATCATGGGACTTTACGTAAAATCTATGCATGATCACTGTGAAATTAGTTTCTGGTTCTACTTTTGATAATGCTGGATGCTAAGCATATAATCTATTTCTAATAACTCCAGTGGTGACGTTAACGCTGACACATTAAGCTGAATGATCATTGGTTAATGTTTCTTTATTTTCGAGTAAAACACATCAGATAATCCATTCACAAAAATCTTAATAGCTTTTTAAAAACAATTTTTTTTTTTCAGATAGAAATTAATTGAATTTTCTATACAATTAGTTGAATATAAAATTTAATAGAAATAATGAATTTGTTGTCCTCATTGCGTTGATAAAATGCAACCCATTCTAACAACCTCTTCAAATCTTTTGAACCACCCGTTCTAAATGTGTTTTATAACTTTGTTCTTATTGGGAAGCGAAAAAAACGCCTTATTAGATTGTTGCTAACAGATTTAAAGGCAGTACAGGATCAAATACCACTATTCTGATTGCGTAATTGTTTTTTGTTGTTGTTGTTGCTTTTTTTATTAATTTAAAAAATTGTAATTACGCGTCATTAGTGCTCTGTTTGTAATCTGCGTGGTCACATTTGCTGGTTAAAAAAAATTGTAAACAAACTTTGCAAAGATTTCAAATTTATCCATACATTATGGTTTCCCTTTAAGACGTGGTGAAAATTAAAGGATACAGCAGAAATGTGCTTTTTAATCTATGAACAATTGTAAATTGTGTGTGATCACTTGTTAGATATTTTTCTAAATAGAGCAAGCTTCTAGAAAGAAAGAAATCTAAATAATCAACGGTAAAACAAAAGGTTATTCAACAATCACGATAGAAGTACAATTTTTTAAAAAAAGTATTATCAAACTGGATAGTTATTTGGAATAGGTCTGAGACATCTATCTACCTGGAAGAAAAAAACTAAGCTTGATTGAAACTTCAATCTTACTAATTGAAATTTAAACTAAGATTATAATTATTAAATATTCCTATACATATATGTAATTATATAGCATTTGAACTCAGACTTTCAAGCTCGCTTTAGTCATCCACTCCATCTCATACTACTGATACTCATGACCACATGTGGAAAAGAGAAATGATCTCCAATATATGTATTCCATGCTAAACCAGCACTTATTAGTTGATCCGGATCATCATCTCCAACACCCACTCACATATATAATCAGTGCTCGGTTTATATTAAGATAGCAAATCTTCAAACTTTAATGGACAGGCTTCAATCTTCTCCACTTAGCTCCAGCTGTCCATATCATTGAAAATCTGATGATGACATGTTCAAATCTCCTGCTTGCCAGTTTTGTTATTGTCAAGATATTTGGACATACCATCATCAGATTTTAATGATATGGATGACTGACGTGTTGGACTGAAGCCTATCCACTAAAGTTTGAAGATATGCTATCTTAATATAAAGTGAGCACTGATTATATATGTGTGGGGGAGATGATCCGGACCAACTGATGAGTGCTGGTTCAGCATGAAATACATATATTGGAGATCATTTATCTTTTCCGTATGTATGTGGCCGTGTGTATCAGTTGTATGAGATGGAGTGGGTGACTAAAAAAGAGCTTGAAAGTCTGAGTTCAAATAGCCTCTAATTACATCTAGCTTAAGTATATACTATACTTGTATTTAAATATTATATATACATATAGGGTTTTTTAGATATATAAAAAACTAATTTTCACATAAGTGCTATGAATAAACTGCACTCTATGTCAAATGTTTTAAAAGAACATGCCATAGCCCATTCTTTTGAAATATTTATTGATGAAGATTAGTTTTCTTCCTAGATCTAATTTACATATATATATATATCTAAAAACACTAAGTTATTTAATATTTACATCCATGTAAACTAATGTTCATTATCACAAATCATTAAAAATGAGATGCTTTCTCTCCTCTAGGATTTAAAAATCTGTTAAATAAGATCATGCTCCATTTTCTGCACAGCCAATGATTATTGGTTTACTTAAAACTAGGTTCTAAGGATGATCGGCTACCTATTTCTTTAAAATGTTTATTGGGTGAGTGCAGTTTAATGTTCATCCAACATTCCTGTAATCTTCACCTTCCCACATATTGTCTCTGTCTTAATTGGTCTCGGAATGAATGCCATTTATTTTTTAAACTGTCATTTTATCCACAGATTAATCAAAATCATTAAAAGATGATAACTTGCTGTACATTTTTTTAAAAAAATTGAATCAACATACAAATTCTATTATCGTATTGTAACGGGATGGGATGGGTGGGATGGTAACAGCAAAGAAGAAAAACATTTAAATTGGGGTGATGGAACATGATCATAGCCCCAAGTCAACAATATAAATACAGATATCAATAACTTACAAAAGTGTATATAAGTAAGATATATTTAAGAGGAGCATGAGATCAAGAAATCTCTGAGATCACTAAGAGATCAGCCAGCTAACTCAAAAGAGCAACTAAAAGCATAATTATAAATTCAAGCAGCATTATAAAGTAAAAGTAAGTATAATTCAAATACCATTCATCATCATTAATGGGAATAAACAAATCAGTACAATATATCAACAGACAATCTTAGTGACTGGATTTGAACAATAAAAAATATAAATCAACAGTCAACCTTGTGACTGGATTGGAAATGGGTCTTCTTTAGACTAGGGTAACTATTGAGCCTTTGCCAGTTTGGGCAATTATTTAAACATAACTTGGATTCACCAGCTTAATGCCCATCCATTAGAATACACAATAATCAGAAATCAAAACAATAATGCTGGGAGATAAAAACATGCTGATCATCATCAATGCTCAGGCCATTTACAGTGGAAAACTATAAACTTAAATTTTTAATAAGACTAAAGTAAAATAAAAGATAATAGTGCATGGGCTTTAAATAGTATTCCCTTTTGCACCAACCAGGATGATGATGATTGGTCATCACTGGATGCCCCAAAAGCAATAATTACACACCCCCATTTATATATTCATCCCATGCACAAATCTAGCTCAGAGAACATAAGCTCTATTACTGTATGTGACCAAGAGATGATGGAAACAATTTTAACAATTAAATATAAGTTTATAATAACAAAAAAATAAATATTAAGATCTGCACAATTAGGCTTCTGATTTTGAATATTATATAAAATTATATACACAACTACAAAAGTTATTACATTGACTCGCAATATACAATTCGAATTATTACTATGGTCTACATATATATGCGCACAGACGCACGATTTATAATATACAATTAATATTCGATAATACCAAAAAATGATTAAAATTTACATATATGTCCTATTTGACAAGCATTGACATATATGTGCACACATGAATATAAATTGACTTATATTACAGACATCATATAAAATAATAAATACACAAATCTTTCAGTTGTATATAAAAAAATACTACAAATGTTTTAAAATGTACATATATGTGTGCGTGTATTCGCACATTGACATTACAACTTTTAACTTCTTATGATAGTATTATATTTTTCATAATTAATTCAATATTGAAAGCATATAGAATCATGTTGCTTAATTCTTTCCTAAAGTTTGTCTTTTTTTTTTTTTTGCTTTTTGATTTTAATTTAAAAATTATGCTTCCAGTTAAGTTATATATTCTTCTTTTAATGTCCTTTTTTATAATGAATTACCAAAACAATTTCTCTAAATATATATCAAATCGTCTTTCTTTTAGACATTTGACTCGAGCAAATTATTTAGTTGTTTTGCTTTAAGTTTTTAATTTATAATTTTAAGTCATTTTAAGAAATATTAAAATAAAAGAACTCACTGTATATACATATGATGTGTTTATCTGTAGTTCCCTGCATGTATAAATAAACAGCAGCATAAGTACACCAATTTCTTCAAGCTTTCTCTTGGTAAGCTTGGTTTTTGGTCCATCAGAAAATGTAATACAAGTTTGTTGTCATCATTAGGTAAGAGTACATAATTCAGGTATGGTTGGCTTTCTCCCTTCCATAGTCAGTTCCACTTATACTTGGATTTTGTAAGCTTCAGGTCAGCATGCTGTTTTCCAGAATATTTTTAAGGCTATGAATTACAAAGAATCTTGACCCTTTTTCTCCATGTAAATTCAAACTCCACCAGTGAACTGTAGAGTAGCCACTTCCTTGCATTCTTAAATCCTCATGGCCGTTCTCTTGATAATTATCCTAGCCATCTTTGCAGCTAGCTTTACTATGGCCATTTTCTGCTACAGTTACCAACTCTTCACAAAATATTTTAGCAAACTTTACAGCTAGCTCTTCTGCTAACTCTTACAAAACTGCAAGCCAAATTAACGGATATTTTTTTATCAGTCTTTTATAACCTTGGTTAGGTCAGGTGACAAAAACACAGTGGCTGTTTTCAATCTGTCTAATCCATTTGAAAACAAGCTGGAAATTTCTATCAAAGTGTGATATTCATGTTTTTACTTTAATCTTTGGAATTTGACCAAAGGTGTGGTAATTCTTTAGAATTTTTCATCTACAAAGATTTTTAACTACATAGTAGAAATGCAAACAAGCATTAATTTAAAAAGATATTTTGTACAAGTTTTAATTAAAAGATTTTAAAAATATGCTTTTTTTTAAATTTCAAAATCAGAATTACAAATATTATTTATCAGACCTTTTTAAAATACTTATTTCACAATGAAATTTTACTTTAAACCCCGAGTTTTTAACCCTTTACTTTATTTATTTTAGGAAATATAAAAAAATATCTTTTTAAATTAATGCTTGTTTGCATTTCTACTATGTAGTTAAAAATCTTTGTAGATGAAAAATTCTAAAGGATTATCACACCTTGGGTCAAATTTCAAAGATTAAAGTAAAAACATGAATATCACCCTTTGATAGAAATTTCCAGCTTGTTTTCAAATGGATTAGACAGATTGAAAACAGCCACTGTGTTTTTGTCACCTGACCTAACCAAGGTTATAAAAGACTGATAAAAAATATCAGTTAGTTTTGCTAGAAGTTTTGTAAGAGTTGGTCAGAAAAGTTTTTAATATTTTAAGTAGTGGCCAACTGCAAAGTCTGGATAATTTTTGTAAGAATGGTCAGCTGAAAAGTTGGTTACAATATTTTGTTGCAACTTGATGAAGTGCAGCAGTTGGTTTTGACTGACCATAGAATTTGCAGAATATCTACCATAAACTGATGTAGATGAAGGCAAGATAGTAGACTGTTTTCCTTAGCAGGAGTTTGAATTTACATGGAGAAAAATGACCTACTTCTTTGTGCTGAAATTCATAGCCTTAAACATGAAAGAGGACAGTTGCTTGTTTGATATCTATCTAACCAAGACTGCTTTTTGCCTGGAACAATCCTAAATGGAAAGGGAGACCAACATTTTACATGGTTTACATTTTTCCTGATGGTGACAGCCACTAAAAACAAACTAATAAAAAAATCTTCCAGATTGCCCAGGGAACTCCAATTTGCTGAAGAAGCAATTATATATATATATGCTGATGTATTTAAAGGAAGGGAGGCACAGATAGACATATACAGCTGTGGTGAGTAGTTATATATGATAATGAAATTTTAAATAATTTCTTTAGTAAAATGACATTTTGAAAGTGATGCATAAAATTGTACTTTTTGTTTATGGTAGGTGTATAGTTGAGCAGGGCTGCCTGGATGCGGTGCTATCATGATGTTCCACAGTATAGGCTTGGCACTGTCTATACCTAGATGTTGAGCTCCCAGAGTAGTCCAGCGGTGTATATGTAGGCCTCATGAATAGGCCTTGGTCTCATGAATAGACCTCATCATAGCACCTAAGACTTAGAGATGAGCCAGGCTGCCTTAATGCCTGTTAGTTTTTTTCTGGATACTACTCTTTGTGGATGATCTGTCTGGGTACTTAGAAGGGGCAGTGCTTAAAAATGAGATATTTTCTCGTGATGTCATGGAGTTTTGTTCTGGTAATCCATGCTTGGCTGTCTACTTATCATAGCACGGGGAGCTGCAGTTCATTTATTCGCTTTTCCTATCTCACCTTGCCTACTTCATTAGCATTATCTAATCAAGAAGAGAGATATTTTAAAAGTGCAGCAAACAAGCAAATAATTCTGCCTGGATTTTTTTTAAAAAGTAAAGAATTGATGATTCTATAATTTAAATTTAAGAGCATCGAATAATTAATTAATCAACAATCCAAAGTGACCTGTCAAAAAAATTGACTTTGTTTTTTAAAAAAAAAGTTAATAGTATTTATTTCTTTTAAGAAACTAATCGATAAAGAGTGGAACTTACTATAAAATAAGAAAAGCAATTTATACATTTTCAACAAAGAATAATTATGAAAATAACTTTTATTGTCATAACGAGTATGTAAATGTTATATATATTCAAAATGAAATTTGTAATTATAAAATTAAGGTTTTTTATTGTTTTGACAAAAATAAAATTGTTATGTTAAGAATCAGTGCAATTCGATATATGTGTTTTAGTAAGCCTAGCATAGGATTTGCATTATTTAAAATATAATTTAAAAGCTTAATTATGTATTATTGTAGGACAAGTCAAATATGTTCAGAAACCACATGCATGTATGGGTGTGTATATCTGTCAATTGTATTGCAAATACCAATGCTTGTCAATCATAACACATATGTACAATTTAATCATTATTTTATAGTTAATTGAAATATTTGATTTTATTGTTGAATTGGTAGGGATGATGATTTCTCCATCACCCCAGATTCAGCCCATCTTTATATTTTGATTTTTAACAAAAATTTATACATTTATTTTAAAAATAATTTCAATAAACTTGTCAACTGCACCAATATAAAAGCAGAGGAGTTAATATAGTCAATATCTTACATATTAACCCTACCAACAGTCAGACCGAGATTGTGTATAAATACGCAAACTGTGACTACCTTTGATTGTTGCACTCGCACCATAATGCTAGAAGTAAAACACTTCTGTGGATATTTTTATTTATACTGGGGATAAACATCAGGGTGCCATCTAGCCAATTTGACTGAAATGCCAACAAAAAATTTTAAATGTTCCAAGCACTTGATTCCATGGCTGACTCAAATGAACAAGAAACTTACCTAACTTAGGCTATCAGACAGTACATACTTAAACACAAACAATATAATTGACAAATTTTATCTTAGTCAAATGTTATATGGTAAGATATGAAAAAAGAATTTAGGCCAAATTAACATGTTAAAACAATATATTTATTTTAAAAAAACATTATGATATTAAGAATAAAAAATAAATAAAATTACATTAAACTAGTTAAGAGTTATTCAGTTTAGTTAAATCTATTTTAAAATAGGTAATAAGAATTTAAGCATTTCTAATTAACAGAAGTTCATTAAGAGAATGAAATCTTACACCTGTATATCATTTATGTGGTCAAGGTTTTCTATATTTTTACTGAAATGATCACTTGTCTTCTTGACAGTTTCTAGTTTGTGGATGGCATTCTTGAACAGGTCTCCTAGTTTCTTTTAATGGCTTGCCACTTCTCCTTTCTAGGGCAGCTTATATCTTCATGGTCTTATTCAGCAGTTTTGATGACAGGTAATATCTCAGCAATGGCAGGGCAAGAGTTTTTGTCACAATTCATGCTATCAAATGCACAGGAACTGGTGGTGAAAACCAAATGAATATTTCATTGCAAGTTTAGCACTGCATGGTGATGTCAGAGAATCTGCATAAATAGCCATACATTACTGAAGGATGAGCTATATCTTGATGAAAGTCCACAAAATTCAGGTGATAAGTCAGCAGAAATATAAGTAGCAGCAGCTGAATCAAATTAATAGGATCAGAATCAAAATAACAGCAGACTAATTCTAATAAAACATTAGTAGCCTTTATACCCTTAACAAACCATTGTCTGAGCTCATCCATGCCATTAATCTGTTTTTCAATTTTAATTACATTAAATAACGTACTGATTATCTAATCAGTTGGATGGATTGCTGTTTTTCAAACATAATCCCTTCTGATTAGACAATTTACAAAATTTATTTTAATTTCTGATTAGATTGTATTTTTCATTAATTAAATAATTTTAGACAATAATTCTGTACAATTTACATAACACTTTTTCTTGTTCCTTTTTCCCCTTTTCTTTCTTTACAATTAATATTTTAGTTTAAATTATTTCACCAAGTAACTTTATAATCTTTAAGTTACCTTTACATAATTACTTTTATTTTCGTAACAGTTTGGAATTTTTATTTTTTTTAAAAATAAAGATAAGCTATTCCCCTTAAATAGCAAATGTAATTAAAATTCTAAAACTACATTCAATTATATTTTTCCCTCTTCTATTTTTTTCTTTTATTTTAATTTGAGAGTCACATACAAAATTATATTTTTCATTTGGTTTACGTCCTGACTTTTGATCTATTATAAATTCTCTTTATTAAACTGTCTTTTTCATTATTAATAATAAAAATAATACTTTATTTTTTTACTCCAAATATTCTTAACATACTTTTAAATATTTCATGCAACATATATTTGCATATCCATTATAATATATTCTTGAATTTAAGTTATTTTATTTTATATTAGATAACCATATTTGAATTCCAGTTAGTTATATTCCTATCAATATTAATTTTTTAATATATGGATGTTTCTATTTTGCATTAGCCATTAGAATGCAATTTTATTAATATCTAAATACACCAACCTTTATCATTACATCTAATTTATTAAGATCTTCTAAAAAATCTATATCTTTTCTGACAAATTAACAAATAACCATCAAAATATCTTTTTATTACTAAAGTATCAATTATGAATAATAGAAATATTTCAATTTTTATAAAAAGATATATCAATGACTATCAATTTTTAATAAAAGACAAATAAGTACTACAAAATATTATTAAATATTAGATTTAATTAAAAATTGTACAACAAAAACAAAAAATAAGTTGGCATATTATATATTACGTTAATAAAATCATACACTAATGTTAAAAGTATAATAGAACTATCTATATATAAAAAAACTAATATTGATAATAAAATAATTAACTATAATTCAAATATAAATAACAAATATAAAATAAATAACATAATATATAAAGCTATAAATTACTGTTCAAATAAGAAAGATTATAGTAAACAAGCAGTTAATAGTCAAATGAATTTTAAAATGATTATCCAATGAAGGTTTTAAAAATAATATAAAAACTGTCAGAAAAGATTTAATAAACATCACATGACCAACCACCTCTTATGCTTGTATATAACTGTTGTTAAAACAGGCAAAACTCACTATATATTATAACGATCGAAATGAAAGTGAAGATCGAATCTAACCGCAAAAACAATATCTGCAACTACCAGGGCGCTATCTAGGCATTTGAGCCTAGAAAAATTTATAAAGTAGGCAGATACGCGCTGTTAAGATTCCACTTTATTTAAATATTCCGATCGTTAGCCCAAGTCACTAGCTCAGCGGAGATGCAGAGATAAAAATCTATAAATTTTATATCTTAAATATAAAAGAATAAAAGCCACTGCCAGAAATTAACACATAAAAATATTTATTTACGCACATATAAAATAACATTTCATCTATAAATTTTATATCTTAAATATAAAAGAATAAAAGCCACTGCCAGAAATTAACACATAAAAATATTTATTTACGCACATATAAAATAACATTTAAATTTTGAGGAATAAGTTTAACATTTTAGATTTTTATATTAACTTTTAATTTTACATTTAACTAAGTTTCAATGAGTTTAATATTTTATTTAGATAGTCAAGTATGAATAGACTACATAGATCTGCATTTGAAAAAAAAAATTCTTCCCTGATTTAACCTTAGGCAACAAATTTCGCAAACAAACTGGCGCCAATCCATCTGATACATTCATGTATTCAATGTAGCATGATACGACAACACAAAATACTATACTGTCAGGAAACGTACATCTGAACAATAAGTAGAAATAGAGAAGACATTGACTCTCCACCAACAGGAATGTGACATCTGTTGGCAAGTAGAACAATAAACAAAAAACTCCATAGGAATGGACTGCGGTCTTCTGCCGACTTACAAACCCATCCATAGGCAAACAGAGGGTGTGTGGCGTATATCTATAATCCTGCCCATAGCGGACCTCATACTACATCTACTAATTACACAAATATATCCAATCCATTGAACCAATTCAACTACGAAATGAATAACCTCAGATTACCCTCCCTTAATATAACTTTACAAAACTATATAGCCATTCACGCCCAACTTAAATTTAACATTTAAATACGTTCGCACAAATGCATTTTATAAAATTTGTTTTAAAATGTTGAGTACAGATCAGCTGCACAGATTCCACGGTCAAAAACATTCCAAATTAAACACAACCGATCAAAATACAAAGTCATCGATAAACGTCACTTGCATAGGGAATATACAAATCCCATTAGCATTCATCGTAAGATGCTTGCAGTGATATCGTTGACATATATTCTAATCGAATGTGAAAACCACAACATTATCAACCGCTAACGAATCTATGCAACGTCTATACCCAACCTAAATTTCATCATTTAAAATTTAAACAATAAACAATTTATAAAAGAAAAAAAATGAAAATGATTTTTATCAATCGGAAAACATATAAAATTAAACATTATTAATTTGATTTAAAAACTTACAAAAGTCAGATGAGAGTCCGTTTTAACATTTAAGTTGGCTTGTTTATTAATTTGTAAAACTTGACGAAAGTTCTTAATTGATTTCAATAATTGTTCATTTCATATAGATTATGGTAGAAGAGTCCATGTTCCCGTTGGCAATTCCCACGGAGACTTTCCTGGAAGACCGGTCTGATATTTTGGAGGTAGCATTAGCTGGTTCTGTTCTGGTATCACAGTCTTTGCATTTTTAAAATAAATGAGTGAGAACGGCAAGTGCGTCTTGTCGCTCGACTCACCAAAATGAAGTTGAAAAACTGACTGGAACTCAATATTTTTTCTTTTTATAGTCCTCCTATGGATTCCATGAACAAAAACGTCACTGTTCTGTTTTTTCGTTATGGTCCGGGCCTTTATTTGCTTCCACTGGTCAAGCTAAAATCTCTTTCTTCTCTTATCTAACTTTTCATCTGACTTTTTAATTACACAGCTTTTAGATAATTAATAAACAATCATTTCCATTTACAGATTACAGGAATTAATTAATACCTGTTTTTATTTTAACTTACGTTATTTTTTTATTAAAATATTTTTATATTTCAATCTTGTATTTTTTTATTAAAAAAAATACGTTCAAATACTTTTTTTTTTGTTTATGAAAAAAATATTTTTAAAGTTTAGCATCTGTGCGAATATATACGTTTAACAAACATTTTAATTTTAGCGTTTAGTTTTTTTTTCTTTTTAATACACTTATTTTTATATGCGAACTTAAAAGTTTTTATTTCAATTTAATGTAACGACATATTTATATATCGTTACATATCAGTAAACTTCCTCAAAAAACAAAAACATTAAAAAAAAAAAGAATTTACTTAGTGTTAGTAATTACGTTACACAAATTGATTATATATGAAAATTTCAAAAGGACAAAACTTTTTTTTTTTACAAGACAAAACAGTAATTACACACAAATATAATGATTTAAAAAAAAATTGACTGTTGATTCCCTATTACCAGCTAAATTTCTGCCCCCTCCCTTCCAAGTTTCATTTCTCCTACCTTTAGCTATTACTTAGGCAAGTTGAACGATTAGATTTTAATTTAACAAGACTTTTTTAAAAAAAAAAATTATGATTTATATTTATTATTACGTTTTATTCCTCGCATTTATATTTACATATGCGCAATTTTTCTTACTGGCAGCACTTTTTAAACAAAACTTCAAACTGCAACTCCACGTCAATACAACAAATATATTTATACTAATTTCAGAAAAAATATTACGGGCATGATTTATTTTCAAAAGTACTAGTGGTTTATTAAACATCTGGCTATAACTTTACGTTAGTACAAAAATGTACTTATTTCAGAAAAAACAACAAATGTTATTTGCATGATTCACTTTTAAAATTCTCAGGGCACTCGTGATTTATTAAAGATAGAAAATTTCATCATCATCAATTCCCCTTCTCAGGGTCAACCTCTGAGGTAAGGCCACACTTGGGACGCCAATTATAACAATCGAAATGAAAGTGAAGATCGAATCTAAACGCAAAAACAATATCTGAGACGCAGAGATAAAAATCTATATCTTAAATATAAATAAATAAAAGCCACTGCCAGAAATTAACACATAAAAATATTTATTTACGCACATATAAAATAACATTTAAATTTTGAGGAATAAATTCAACATTTTAGATTTTTATATTAACTTTTAATTTTACATTTAACTAAGTTTCAATGAGTTTAATATTTTATTTAGATAGTCAAGTATGAATAGACTACATAGATCTGCATTTGAAAAGAAAATATTCTTCCCTGATTTAACCTTAGGCAACAAATTTCGCAATCAACTGGCGCCAATCCATCTGATACATTCATGTATTCAATGTAGCATGATACGACAACACAAAATACTATACTGTCGGGAATGGACATCTGAACAGTAAGTAGAATTAGAGAAGACATTGACTCTCCACCAACAGGAATGTTACATCTGTTGGCAAGTAGAACAATAAACAAAAAACTCCATAGGAATGCATTGCGGTCTTCTGCAGTCTTACAAATCCATCCATAGGCAAACAGAGGGTGTGTGGCGTATATATGCAATCCTGCCCGTAGCGGACCTCATACCACATCTACTAATTACACAAATATATCCAATCCATTGAGCCAATTCAACCACGAAACAAATAACCTAAGATTACCCTCCCTTAATATAACTTTACAAAACTATATAGCCATTCACGCCCGACTTAAATTTAACATTTAAATACGTTCGCATAGATTTGTTTAAAAATGTTGGGTATAGATCGATTACATAGATTCCACGGTCAAAAACATTTCAAAATAAACATAAACGATCAAAATACAAAATTATTGATACCGACAATCGCAGAGGGAAATTTATAAGTAACCCAATAGTATTCACCATAAGATACTTGCGTTGTCACCAATAACTTAAAAGACATCTGAATAAATACATTTTAGATACCGTACGGTATCATTATTTATCAAATGTCTATATATTTTGATCAAATATGAAAACCAAAATATAATTAACCGCGAACGAATCCATGCAAGCGTCTATAAACAACTTAAATTTCATGCATTTAAATAATCTTTACAAATAAGAAAAAAAAAATGGAAATGATGTTTATCAATCGGAAAACATATAAAATTAAATATTATTAATTTGATTTAAAAACTTACAAAAGTCAGATAAGAGTCCGTTTTAACATTTAAGTTGGCTTGTTTATCAATTTATAAAACTTGACGAAAGTTCTTAATTGATTTTAATAATTGTTCATTTCATATAGCTTATGGTAGAAGAGTCCAGGTTCCTGTTTTTAATTCCCGCGACGCCTCCATTGGAAGATAATGTTCTGGAGATGGCAATAGCTGGTTCAATGTATCACAGTCTTTTCCTTTTTTAAATAGAGAGTGTGGTATGTGCATCCTACCACAACTCTCAAACACACCAAGCTGGAACTATCAGAAAAAACTGTATTTCCCTTTTTATATTATCCACACAGATTCAATCAACAAAACGTCACTGTTCTGTTTTTTCGTTATGGTCCGGGCCTTTATTTGCTTCCACTGGTCAAGCTAAAATCTCTTTCTTCTCTTATCTAACTTTTCATCTGACTTTTTAATTACACAGCTTTTAGATAATTAATAAACAATCATTTCCATTTACAGATTACAGGAATTAATTAATACCTGTTTTTATTTTAACTTACGTTATTTTTTTATTAAAATATTTTTAAATTTCAATCTTGTATTTTTTTATTAAAAAAAATACGTTCAAATACTTTTTTTTTTGTTTATGAAAAAAATATTTTTAAAGTTTAGCATCTGTGCGAATATATATGTTTAACAAACATTTTAATTTTAGCGTTTAGTTTTTTTTTCTTTTTAATACACTTATTTTTATATGCGAACTTAAAAGTTTTTATTTCAATTTAATGTAACGACATTTATATATCGTTACAATATATTGACACACATAGCAAGCTAGAATAATCAATGGATGCCAGAAGGCTTGTGCATAAAATCCCCATCTAGTGCCTACTCATCCAATATCCCCAGACTAGTTTCTGGCTTATGGCCTTCATCAGTGAGGAGCCTTGGATCTGAGAGCATTGCACCTAGATCTTAGGATCTAATGCAACCCTCCAGAAACCACCTTTTATCTCCATTTAACTACAAAACTATATGTCTTAAACTGAAAACACCTTAATGCTTTCAATCCGAGCCCATTAGATTGTAGTCATATGGGTCTGAACCCAGTTCAGTACCTAATAGGATAGTGGTGGCTATGGTTTTTAAAGAACCAGGGACACTAAAATGTATGGGTATTGAACTGGGTTTAGACCCATATGACTATAAAAGCTAATGGGCTTGGATTGAAAATATTAAGGTGTTTTCAGTTTAAGACTCACAGTTTTATAATTAAATGGAGATAAAAGGTGTTTGCTGGAGGGTTGCATTAGATCCTAAGATCTAGGTGCAGTGCTCTCGGTTCCAAGGCTCCTCACTGATGAAGGCCATAAGCCAAAAACTAGTCTGGGGATATTGGATGAGTAGGCACTAGATGGGGATTTTATGCACAAGCCTTCTGGAATCCATTGAAGACTCTAGCTTGCTGTGTGTGACAATATATATATAGTGAGTTTTGCCTGTTTTAACAAAAGATTTAATAACAAAAAATAAAATAAAAAGATAAATGTAACCAAGAGATATAAATATATAGTTCTAAAAAAAATTGTAACAATATAGTAAAAAATATAAATAAAAGGTTAATAAAAAAATTTAACAATATAATAAAATTTAAAGTAATAAAAAATATATACTTAATATATTAGACAATAAATTTATTGAAAATATAGAAAATTGTGTTAAATGGAATATATATAATTGTACGTATAACAGGTCAAGCTAACAATATCAAAAATAATTATAGTCAAAACAAAGAATTCAATTTATACACAAATAACCCAACACAAATATGATAAAAAAAATTACTTATTTTCATTCTCTAGAGATGAGACATAAATTTAAAAGAAGAAAAAATGATTTGACTAACAATAAAAACATTAAAGAAGCTATCATAATTAAAAATATTAGACCAATATTAAAAAAAATTCGGGTTTGAAAACAATGTAATATTGTAGACAGATGCTAACTCTAGCCAAGTCAGATATTACATGCATCTTAATATAGTTAGAATGGGAAGATAATAAAATTGAATTTTCTCATGTTTCTTTTTTATAAGTATCAATTTAAGTTTTACATTACATAAATAATATAAAAATTTTAAACATTGTTTTAAATAATAATGTGAATATTTATAATTTGTTATAACTTGTAAGAGAAAAAAAATAAAACATTTAATTCCTTCAGTAATTTTATCTGCCAGTGTTAATTTGGGAAAAAAGTACTTAGTATTTTTTTCTCTTCAGTAAATTATTGATAAGTTTTAATTTTAACTTTTAAAATGTGATAAGAGATCAAATAAGCAGAATTTCGATTATCTGATTTTGAAAAGAAAAGAAAAAAAAACAAGTTTTAACATTTTTGTTAAGAAATTTTGTTTTAACTAATTAAAGTTATTTTCTCTCTCAATGACAAAAAATAATATTCAAATCGAAAGTTATGTAAAGATTGTTTTTGGCATAAGGGAGGAAAATAATCTTTTGTAAAAATACACATTGGACAGGTTTTAATGTGGGCATATCTGAGATGTGATCTGATGGATACTCATTCTTAATGAAGCCATCAAATAAATTAGCATTAGCCGTCTTTCTGGATTCAGCTGTTGAAAACAATAGTAGCAGTTCAACTTGGACAATAACAGAGCAATAGTTTTGTAATCTGAGATAGGACTCCTCTAATTACATTTAAAAAAAATGTTAAAATGGATTTGAGAAAAATCATGTGCTAAGCTTTAACTAGAAGCCCAGCGTAATTAAATCGAACCATTATATAGCCTGTTCACTAGAAAAAATGTAAGAATACTTTTCGAGTAATCTGTAACACTTATTTCCATCCAAATGCATGAGCCTAATTCTGTATTAGCCTGACAAGCAAGTTGGTAAATGAAAAAAAGGATAAATTCAGCCTGTGTGAAACCTGAATTATAAAAATAAATTTAGGTACAACACTCTGGAAATCTGTTAATGGAAGTTATCATAATGGAAATTGCCATTTAGAAAAGGAAACATTAATAGAACTTCTAAAGTAAAATTGCTTAAACTCAGCAAAGAAAGAAATACAAATGACAAATGAAAATTGCAGCAACCAAAGTTATCAAAAAATAAAAAAATGGAAAAGACATTTTAATGTGCACATTACATCTACATTTATATATTTTTAAAAAAATAATAGTAATGAATAATTTGATTTTTTCAATGAAACATATTTTTTTCTTTATGTTATTTGCCATTTAAAATGTAATTGCATAGAACATTTTCATTTTTATAGGAAAGTGGGTTTTATACAATTTAATGTTTATCTTTGTGAAATTTTTACAATTTTCACTTTTGAAAGGGAAATAATTGTTTTAAAAGTAAAAACTAATTATTTTAATGAGTAAAAGCCATTGGTTAATAATATTAGCTATATCAATTCAATTATTTTGATAAAATGTGTGAGTTGGAATTGCCATATCTTCTCAATATTCTTAATTTGTTTTTTTTCTCATGTGTCATAGCATCAGCCGGGAAGCGAATCTGCTAACCTGGGACAACTGCTTGTAAAGCAGCTGTCGCTGACCTCTCGACCACTAATGCTTGACAGCTTAATTTATTGTTGAAAAAAAAGTATTAATGTTTTTATTCTTCCAGCTGATCTTTGAATAGAAATGGTATAACTGGATTTCATTCTAGCAGTTTTAGGAATTTGGAAATTATCTCAGTAAAACCATTCAAATTAGAGTAAGCGTATACTTTTTAATTCAATCAAACCCTAGGGCCTTGTGATCTTAAGCTAGCTATAAAGCAGCAGTTCCCAACCATTTTGGGATAAAGTACCTATGAATTTTGTGCAAGAAGATGGTATACCAGAAGTTAAAATATTTTCAAATTTGGATATGATGGAATATAATAGTAAACTATGTATTTGTTTTATTTTTATTTAAACCAAATATATATATATAAATATTAAACGTAAAAGATTACCAAAACATTTAGTGAGAGGTTTACTTTAAGTAAATAATATGATGTAAAAATATAAAAAAAATTTATATATCACAAACAAAAAAATTATGATATATAGAAAATGAAAAAAATATTTTTGAACATAAATATCACAAAAGTAATTGGTTAATACTCTTTGGCTACTAACAACTTATTTTACTTAGTGTAAGTTTTGCACTTGTTTATTTTTAATAAGTTTAGAAATATCTGGTTCAATTTAGGCGAAGATCTGATTCAATATTGAGTAAATTTCTATATTTGTTTTTTTATCATAATCATAGCAGAAAATCCACTTTCATCCAAGTATGTGGTAATAAATGACATTAAAAATTTTAATGCTTTTTGAGAGTTCTGGATATTCTATCTGGGTAGACAGCCAAAATGAAAACAAGCCAATACTCTGAAATTTTAATTTGCCACCACTTATAAGATCTATAAAAGACTTTTTCACAATTACATTTTCTGGAACCTCCTCCATAAATGCAAAGGAATTGAGAATCCAACTTTGAGCAGTAAAATATTTTTGAAAACAAACATGCAGATTTTAAAGTCTTGCATGTCATTAATGAGTCTGTTAACGATACATTATTTTCTTCTGAAAAATTATATAGGGTCCATAGAACACACTAAAATTCCTTTTCTCGATTTGCTTTTTAAGAAATGGTAATTTATTTTTAAATGCTGTTATTTTATCACTAAAGTCAAACAAAGAATTGTTAGCTCCACGAAAACTCATATTTAACTCATTTGCCATGAGAAAATATATAATAGGTATGCTGATCTAAATATCAATTCCTCATTAGTAAGATGATCTTTTCTTGAATCTCCTGAATCCATAAAAAAATTTACCTTGGAGTGCAACTCAGAGTCAATTGAGGACTTTGCCATGTGACAACCATCGAACCTCAGTACAAATTATGTTCACTCCCCACCTCATTGCTTAGAGTTGAAAATAAGCAGGAATTAAGTGCTTTTGATTTTATCAAATTAACTGTTTTTAAAGCTTCATTAAGAACAGATTTTAAATTTGCAGGAATATATTTTATAGCTAAAACTTCCTGACGAATTAGTGTGTACATTTACACACTGGTGCTACTTCTTTAATTTTCATTACTGCACCTGATAACTGTGTAATCATTGTGTGAATACTATCTGTGCAAACTCCAATGCATTTGTATCAACTTGTATTGTTGTTAATACAAATAAAACTAGAATTCTTAATCTCTTAAAATATTTCCAATATTTGATGCCATACCAGCTATTACTGCTATCAATTTCCTTGATTGCTTTTTCTCCAAATACAGATTTCACAATATCTTTAGTTACTGGTAGCAGCAAAGTTTCTCTAATTGTGTGTGCTTTACTGCACCTGGCTATATGCAAACTTGCTAAATATGATGTCAGTACACAATTGGCATTAACACTGATGAAAGAAGACATAACTGTTTTTTGGTCACAAAATTTGCAGTTTTTTTAAAAATATCAATTGGTTTACCTTTTAAATTTTGATGTTAGGATAATAAATGTCTTTTCAAAAAAGGCTTCAAACTTCTGTTTGATAAACATTCAAACCATATAACAAATTGTGGATTAGGCTGTTTCTGTGCCAAAGTTCATGGAGAATCCATACATTATATAGTCAGGATGATATTGCCTAATCCAACTAGCTTTATGTTTTGATGTCAGTGTTTCACTTTTGTTCATATCTGGCAATTTATTTTCTTTTCATTTTGAATAACTACATCTCTTTATATTAAAGTCGTTGATTTTCCTATTTTAAATGACAATTAAAATAACAAAAACAGATAAATTTGACTTGAAACTTAAGTTTAATATTATTATGTCAATTGTTAAAAGTATAATATTTAAAATTTACTAGACTGCACTTCATGGAATTAATAAGTAACTATATAATTCACAAAACAAAGAATACCTTATAATTGTTTTCAATACATTGAGGCTAAATATAATAATATAAATAACTGTTACAAACATAATTTATGACTGTACATATCCCCATATAGGAAAAAGTTTGGACTAGTAAAAACACAACCATTACTATTTTTCATCAAACTTTTACTTTGTTTTACCTTTTAAAAAAAAAATTGATGTAAAAAAATTAATCAATTACATTTTTGTGATAATTTTTTTAAAAATAAAAATATTTTTAAAAAATAATTACATTATTTCACTTGTCACATATTGGTAACTTGGCATTCACATAGCATCAGTTTGGAACCGCTGGTCTAGAGTAATAATGGTTAACTTATTTATATGAGGTTTGTTTGGACATCCACATAGTTCTGTGGATGGCACAAAGGTATCATCTTTAAAGTCCATTCACTGTATTTTTAAGACTAGAATTTATGAGCCTGTACTCTCGTGTTACCATATGGACAGAGCATTGATAACGAACAGCAAGTATCAAAAACCCAGCATTTTTTAAGATACTGTATGTGATGCCCTAAGTTTGGCATTAGCTAGATGAGTAGTTTACCTTTTGATACAACATCTCTTTTACATCAAACATAAAGTATGGTTATACTTCTGTAACGCTGACAATGCAACTTATAATTTGTTATTCCAGTGCCGATTCTGATGTTCATTATATCATTCTATATTTGTTCATTGGCTATTTGGTAATTCATTGCTTTTGATATTCACTTTATTTATTCATTCGGAATGATGTTTTTCCATCTCCCATGTTGTTTCTACGTCTGTATCATTAATGTAGATTAAAACTGATCATAGAGTTATAAAAAACATTGAACAATTTTAAAAATATTTCACTTGAAAGTTGTTAAGAAATTGAAAAAAGATACTATATAAAAAGAATTACAAATTTTGAAAATAGAAATTTATAAATATAAATAATTATGGCATGATTAAAACAAAAAAATAAAGTGATAAAAATAAATTAAAGTTATATAAACATAAAATAAAATATATGTTAAAAATATAAAACATTTTATGCAAATAACAGATATAAAAAATATTATTATTAGTCTTGCATTGGTGGTCGAGAGGTCAGGCAGTGGCCCGGGTTGCAGGTTCGCATCCCGGCCGATGCTGACACTTAAAAAAAAAAAATATTATAATCAATGCTCTTATTTATTTTGCACTAAAAAAATTTCTTCAAATTACAATTGGATGTTTTATATTTGACTGGAAATTCCCTTATTATAAAAAATAGAATTTTACACCTCTCTCCCTACCTTTTATTTCAAATTAAATACAAAAACCACAATTGTGATTGAAGAAACAATTTTTAGTGCAAAATAAGTGTTGACTAAAATATTTTTTAGATCTATTATTTAGTTTTTAGCATTAAGATTGTAATCAAAGATTTTTTATTTCAATTTTAAATGCTAGAGCTTTTAAGGTTGAAAGTAAAATCATAAGTATTAAATCAATCTTGTTTGCAATATAATTGTTCACCCACCTACTACTCTATATTTAAGAAACGAAGTAACCAATCTAAAATATGTCATATTGCATTGCCAGTGATATAATGAACATTAATATATTAAATGTAAATTCAAAATTTTATTCTAACTTCAATAAAACCATTTAATTAAAACAAACCATGTGTTGCGTTGTGATTTCTCCTTAAACAGTCAGGAATCTCTCAGCAGCTATGCTCAGAAAAACCTGTTAGCCACTTTACCTTCCTTTTCCATTGTCCACCCTAAGTTTTCCCGTAATCTGCTCCATCCCATTTCCACAACATCTTTGTCAACTCCATGACCTTCATATCTAAATCCCCCTTATCTTTTCCCAAACCTAGCATAAAAACCAATAACACACTTTCTGTATAATCACTGTTCATATTTAATCTTCCATAACTTCATTATTTGTATCCTTTCTGCTTCCAAGCATTTACATTGAAGTAACAGATGCCTAATATTTTCTATGCCTTCCTTACACAACTTGCAGACTAAATCACCCATATTTTTCCACTTACGTGTATATTCCCTTGTTGCTAAAGAACCCGTTTGAGCCTTAAACAATAAACTACTTTCCTTACTATTATCATAAATTAACTCACACCCAATGTTCTGTTTACTTCTATATATATTTAAACTCATTTTACTCTCCATACTAGTTCTCCATCTCTCCAACTCCCTATTCTTTATTCATGCATCTATTCTTCTATCCCACTCCTTACCACTATAACACTCAACAATCCTCCTAACACAATCATCCCACCTTTTGTACAAGTATACTGACATAACTTCTTTATCCAAATCTGCATACCGCATTACCTTTTTCACCCATCTTGATGCCTTCCCTTTACTTATAGCCCAATTAAATACTATTTTGGCTATTCTTTTATTATCCATAAATTGCAATCTACCGAACATTTTCAATTTGCTTTTTGCACCCCTCATATAAAAACTTGATCATCCCATTTCTCCTCGAATTGCCTCCTTTGCTGTCCACACCTCAGCATCTAATGCATGTCTTCCTACTTCCCTTTGTACTTTTTCTAAGCAATCTAATACCCCTTTTCTAACACACAATGCATCATTACCATATGTTAACCCTGCTACTGCCACTCCCTTCCATACAATTCTAGCTACATCATGTTTATTATATGAAAACATTGTTAATTTCTTTATCAATCCCTTTCTTTTCTTTGCTGCATTTATCAATTTTTTCTCCCATTCAGCCAAGCAATTTTTCTTATTACCCAAGATGATTCCCAAATAACTATATCTATTCACCACACTTAACTTTATATCCCCCAATAAGAAATCTTCCCCAGTATTCACCATCATTATATTTGATTTTTCTTCCACTAAATTTAATCCCCATATCTTTACCCACCCTTGCGCATGTCCTCAGCATAACTTCCATATCATCTCTTCTTTCTGCACCCAAAAAGGCATCATCCGCAAAAAAAAGACCCGACAATGTGTATATACTCTCTTGACACCTATTAACAGTATCTCTATCCCTCTTCCAAAACTTTCTATTGCTCTCTCCATTTCACTCAGATACAACACAAACAAAATAGGTGACATAGGGCATCCTTGCCTCAGTTCCACCCCATTTTTAACTTTAACTGATTCTATATCCCCTAATTGATATGTATAGTAATTATTTTCATATAATTTCTTAATAACACCCACTAAAGCTTCATCCATTCCCAGATTTGCTAAACTTATTCATAATCTACTTCTATTCACTCTATCATATGACTTCTCTATATCTATAAAACTAATATATAATTGTCTACCTGAATTTCTACTCACATCCATAAGTTGTGTAACTACAAATAAACTATCTCCTATACACCTATCTGAACTAAAGCCTCCTTGCATTTCCCCCACTACATTATTTTCTTCCATCCACTTTGCAACTCTTCTAGCTACCATATATGAAAAAACTTTATATAAAACTAATGTTACTGCTATTGGTCTATAATTATTTAACTTTCTATGATCCTTACTTTCTCCTTTAAATAACAATCTTACTCTTGAATTACTCCAGCTACCCGGAAAAACTATCTTCTGTGCCATCTTATTAAAACATGATAATAACTTTACTTTTGCCCTATGCCCTAAATTCATTACCATCTCTGCTGCTCATCCATCTAACCCTCTTGCCTTACCACTTTTCAATTTCCTCTCTGCCTCATTCAATTCATTTTCTGTAAACCTAATATTCCCATTACTATATGCTTTCATATTTTCTATCCCTCTGTCCTTCACATCTAACATCTTTTCTATATCCATTACATAACTATTCAATGTTCTAATTCTTCTCTAGAGCTACACGCTATTCCCTCCTCATCAAGTAATACTATATCTCTCTCCCCTAAATTTCTCCTTTTAATGTAATTCCAATTTTCTTTACTCCCATCTCTTCCACTTTTATTAATATCATCCAATAATTTACTATTTAGTTTCATTCTCTCTCTATAATTATCTATTTTAGCTAACTTCTTCTTTTCTAAGTACCTTTCCCATTTAGCATTAATATCTTTTCCACTTTCTTTGTTCTTAATAGCACACTTATATTCTCTACATGCTTTTTTCCTCTCTTTTACACTTTTGCTAATTCTCATTTTTCTATTACTTTTATTTTTCTGGATATTCTCACCTAAAACCCTATTTGCCACTTTTTCTATTTCATCACACCAGTCCTCATACTCATTTCCAACCAACTCTTCCATGGTTTCTTCAACTTGTATTTTATACTCTTCTAACTTATTCTTATTATCCACTCTCCATCCACATCTTTCACTATTGTTTCTACTTTTATTTCTATTTTCCATTACATTACTAACCATTTCAATTACAATGAAATTATAATCACTATTACATACTCTATCTTCATTATCAAACACCTTAATTTTCTGTACTTTATTCATTCCCTCTTTCTCTACCAATACATAATCTATTGTGTGGGATATATTGTTCTTAGACCATGTGTGTATTGTCCCTCATAAATATTTGATAAGTTTCCAATGCTCAAATTAACTCTCTGACAAAATTTCTTCAAAAGCTGTCCATTCTTATTGTCTACATCATCAATTTCTTCAATATGCCCATTCATATATCCTATAACCATTATTCTCTTCCTCTTTTCTTTAAAACTGTGTATATCCTTAACTAGGCATGCATATATGCTATTGTTCCACTCCATTATAGTTTGACTATCTCCAATAGCTATATAAACTATAGCCACCATCCATTCTTGCTTTCCCAACCTTATTTCAGAACCACAAATGTTCTTGGCATTTTAAACCCTTTTATCTGGTTGTATAGCTTGATACTAAGGGAATAGTCTGAGAATATAGTTTATCAGGATGCCACTAGGTGATCTAAACATAGACAAAGTTATATTCTATACCTACTTACAAATGTACTGGGTTTGAACGCCTTTTCGTACCTTATTTATAACCGGATGTAGGATTTTGTATTTTAGGACCATATCACATTTGCACTAATATTAAAAAAAAACAAAAACACCCTTAAACTTTGATTGTGCATATAAAATTCATGACAAAATTATCACTTAGATTTTAATATTATAAATGCATTTCAGCATTCTCATAAGTCTTACTAGCCAAGCACTTTAGATTTATGATGGCAATACACTCATCCTTAAATGATGTAGGATGATCAGAAATGATAACCAAATACAGTGAAAATCATTATTTATCTATGACCATTAAACACATTTATCTAGATCATTAATTTCAAAACATGATGATGATGATAATATGTCCAGCCACAGCTTTAAAACTATTACCTAACAAAATTTAGCTTTTGTAAGTTCATAATTATTTGCCTAACTTTATTATATTTAAATTAAAACTTAACCATTAATATTCAACAGTGATGATGATTATAATTAATAAAGCAATGAATATTCTTAATAAAAATAAATGCCTCTTTTAATAAAACAAATTAACATTTTATTACTAGACTACTAAAATATACACTATTTAATGATATATATGAAACTTTATATGAATAACAATGATAAGTTATTTATATTTAAATCACAATATTACTCTTCCCCCTTTCCCTTTAATGACAGTATCCAATGTTTCTATCATAGTATAATGTTGGTGGATAAATTTGGATAGTGAATCACTAAAAATTTATATCCACAAAAAAATATTTCCTTAAAAAATATACACATTATGCACACACATACTTTTGTAATCTTATAAATTTAAACATAACATATAGAACAAAATAATTAATTAAAAAAAGGTTAGTCAGATTCTAGCGAAGTGAAAGCATTTACAGAAATAAGCTTTAAATTATCTATCTCCCCCTCTAAGTGATTGAGGTCACTAATCGTTATTTTAATAAGTCTAGCTAGCATTTCTCACTCTCAACATCCAGGCTACACAGCTATACCTGTGGCAAGTATAATTATATTCCATGTGTGGATCCCATTATGAATAAAATATTATTAAACAAAAAAACCTTTTAACATATTGCATAATTTTGAATTGACCCACAATAATACATTTCACAAAATAAAATACATCAATAAGTGGATATATATAATAATTTTAGGATACATAAAATCATCAATACACCACTAGCTATTATTACTGAAACTATTCTTTTTACTCGATTTTGATTTTAAAGTTCAGAGATAAAAAATGTGTTATTAAAAATTTTGTTAAGTCACTGTACCAGTTCTTTTACTTTCTTGAGCCACGCATTTTCAAAGGTTTCAAATTCAGTTTGTTGAATGTTTATAAATTTGGCAACTACCTATATCACTTTGTAACACATGTATATTATCAATTTCAGCAATTTACTGGAACAGTCCTATTTTTTCCTGGCTTGGGCTTTCAATGCTTTTACTGCAATGATGATGGTGAAGTCATTTGCTTCAATAGGAAACATTTGGCACTGGAATTGTTTCTTCCTTATTTTTTAACATAATTATTTTAATAGACTAAGGATATTTGCAGTTTTTCATATATTTTATCATTTTGCTGGGGTATAAACTCAGTCAATGGCATAAATGAAATAGCATGTTTTAACACTTTTCTGCATTCTACCTATTTTCATTTTAGATTTAAAATATAGGTGAGCAATGTTTCTTCTATTTAAAACACAGGTGAGCAATCAGTTTCATCTATCTTATTTTTCAGTCACAAACTGCATAATACTTTTGGCTCTCTTCAGATGTGCATTGATTACCAGCTGGCTAGACCAGCACAAACAAAACATATATCTGCTTAGCCTACCATTAGGTTATATGAAACTTTCCAAACAAAAATATATATAAAAATGATAGCAATTCAGTCTGGTTTCTTTCCACAATTTAAGATATGCTCTCAACAATTTTAATTTTTTTTTCTGATTGCTAATCTTTTATATCATTTAGTCTTTTACAGACCACACAGAAACACCCGATTTGTATTAGTTAAACCATATAATTTAAAACTGATCATCTGTTTCAAATTTACTGTAAGAAATCTAGACTAACATGATTTCTTGATTAGATTAAATGGTCTGGAATCCATTACATTAATGATAGCAATTCCACACCTTTTTCTTAAGTCTAGCCTCATATAATTTATCTTTTCTTTTTAATTAGCTCTAAAGAAAAAATGTCAGCTGGACTGGCCAACTGAAATTCTAACCTTGTGAATTTAATTAACACATTACAAACAATAGTCTTTGAAATCACAGAATGTTTTAAACAGAATTTTTCCTTGTATATTTAACTGTGAGTTTATGTAAAATACAAACATACTCTCAGATATTCAGAAAAACCTGCCTATCAAAAATAATCTGAATGATTTTTACAAACTAACTTAATATTCAAAACAAATTAAAACTATGACTTAAATTATTGTTATAGAAAGAATAGCAAAATTTATTAAGTACAGATAATTTTGAATAAAAAATCATCAAAATATGAAAATGATTAATTGGTTTGTGTCCACAGACAACTAACTGTTCATGTGTTCTACTCCTAACTTTTAAAGACAACTATTAAATGATTCAAGGTATATCCTATTCTTCTAGTTTTTATCCATATAAAACAAACATATAGCATAAATATTTCCCTCACTCTCTTTGTCCTTGGCTTTTGGAAACTTAATCCCTGTAGATTTTAAACTTAGATGCCATACAGCTTCACCTCCTATACAAAAAAATGTAATTTTTGTTTTCATTTTTGCACATTATTGCAATTCGGCCACAGGCTAAATTGGAAGATACAATATATATATTCTGATATTTATACATCTTTACTGTTCTACAAAATTTAATGTATTTCAAGCAACCTTGATCAAACATTAATATTGCTCATCATACATTGGATAAAAATTTATAAGTATGTAAAATATTAATTTTTTGAACCAATACTTTTTTCTTTTGTACATTATAATGTATGCAATTTAATCATGCATTTCAGTTCCATAAACTGTGTTCTCAGTATTTTCATAAACGTATTAAATAATCTCCATTTACACACACATTCATTCATGACAAAACATAAATCATGGCTTTTATTCCCAGGAGGCTGTAGTCACTAACCAAGTGGTTGGTGGCTGAAGGCAGGTGCTAAGAATCCCATGATTGTGGACCCAGGCTGACATTTAATAAGTTTTGGTTAGATACTTTCAATTGCAGATCACTTTCAAGTGAAGGAAGATAGGAAATGTGTTATATTAACTAAGAAGTTATTGGACTATATGAAGTTAGAAAAAAATGGAGACAATTGATTTAATAAGTGGACATTACTCTACTACAAAATCAGATATTTGAAGTACAAGTGGAGTAGGATTCATTATAAAGTAGTACATTCTAAAGATTGATGGTATCAGAGTGGCAAGATTAGTTATTCAACTTAATAGCAGATACCAAATGCTGATAATTCAGGTTTATGCCCAAACAAGTTCTTTGTAAAGTAGATTTTTATATGGTTATGCAAAAAGCTTTTTATCAGACTAAACATTTTGAAATTGTTATTGGAGACTTTAATGGTGGATTGGTAAATAAATGGAAATATAGGTAAATTTGGTTATCATAATAGAAATGAGAAGGCATAGACTTGCGGAGTTTTCAAAAAAAAACTTTACACTACAAATTCTTTTTTTGAAGAAAATGTTAGAAAGAAATGGACATGGAAACGTCCAAAAAAAGGTTCAACAGAAATGTATATTTTGACTAACAGAAAATACATTTTTCAAGTTTGTAATGTCCTGAATAAATTCAACAGTAAGTAAAGTGATTAGTGAGATATAAGATGTGTTAGTGCAAAAACTAGAGATAAAATTTATTAAGAAAAACAATTATTTCTAATTTTCAGAAACATTCTAATGAACTTAAATTAGAACTTGTAAATCGTTTTCAAATATTAGATTTTGAACATGGTTCAGATTTGAATGAAATTAAGAGGAAAAGAACTGATATACTTTTAAAAGTGCAACAATGATAGCAAATACAAAAAAGCAGCAATTGACTAATACAATTTCTATTGAGATTACAAAATTTACGAAGAAATATGAAAATGCATTAAAAATTGAATATCTCGAATTTTGTAAAATGTGGACAGAATTGATATAAATATAATTGTGAACTAGCAAGAAAAGCTGTAGAAGAGAATAAGTCACAAGTGTAAAACATTTTGGTATTGGTAGGAAACTTGTATCTGCAATAAGATAAAAAGATGGAACTATTACTAAAACAAGATGACATCACGAAATGGGTAGATGAATTCTATCAAGAATTATGGTAATAAAGAACAAATACCTCCAACAACTATTACATCTTCTGAATTACCCAGGATTTTAAATGAAGAAATGAGACAAGCTATTACATTTGCAAAGGGAAACGCTCCAGATAATGATGGAATCACAATCAATATCGTAAAAGAAGCAAGTGAATAAACAGAAAAATTTTTGGCAGTTATATAGCAAATGTCTAAATGATAAAAATGTACCAGATGATTGGAAGATTGCATGCAGTACTAATATTTTAAAAAGGTGATAAAAAATAAGATTACAGATCTATCACTCTTTTATCATTTTTATACAAAATTTTTATCAAGATAATTACAACTCATTTATAGAAAACTTTCAATTTCAACAAATCAAAAGAACAACTGGATTTAAGTGGTTTTAGTGCAATGGATCATATCCAAGTATCGAAAGAATTATAGAAAGGACCAACGAATACGTGTTACCATTGTGCTTTGGATTTGTAAATTATGAAAAGGCATTTCATTCTATAAGCATTTCTTCAGTGATTAAAGTATTGGACCATCAAGATACAGATACAGGATATTATATTCTGAAGAATATTTATAAAAATGCAACAGCAATAATTAGATTACCAACTGATATTAAGGTTAACATTGAGAAGTGTAAGATAGGGGGATTCTATATATCTAAAACTTTTTACAGCAGTGCTGCAAAAAATATTTTATGAATTGAAATGAAAATCTAAAAAAGTAAAAGTAAAGGAAATGAACATTATTCAAGTCATTTAGATTTTGCATAGTTGTTTTTGCAAATGTTTCAAAGCTACAGGAAATATTGCAAGAGTTATCAGATGAAAGTAAGAAAGTAGGGCTAAAAGTAGGCATTAAAAAAACTAAAGTAATGTTCAATGGATTTTCTCAAGATGAAAATAAAGATTGACAATGATGAGTTAGAAGTTAATAACTACAAATATCTTGGTCACATTATTGCTACAGATGGAAACATAATGGATGAAATTGATCATAGATTTAAACTTGGTTGGAGTGTTTTTGGTAAAAATAACTTAATAAAAATGTATGTGTTTGAAAAGTTTTTAATGTGATTTACCAGTCCTTATTTGTGGATCTGAGACATGGACATTTAGTAGAAAAGCAACAGACTTCAGACCACTCAAACAAATATAGATACATGTTAGGAATAACAAGAGATCGAAAATACAATACATAGATGAAAACAGGTGTTACTGACATTATTGAAAAATTAAAATTGAGGTGTAATTGGGGTCGACATATTGCTATAAGATATAATCATAGATGGACAATTGAAATATTAAACTGGATTCCAAGAAATGGTAAAAGGCCTAGAAAGAGACATGTGAGATGGATGAATGCAATAAGAATGTGTGCAGAGATGATGTGAAGAAGATAGAGATCGAAGAAGAGCTTGAACTTGGAGACATTCACCTTGCAATGGATTGATAATGATTAAATAACTTCCACAGTACATTCTTTTCGAATCATATAAATACAAGAAATAACCCTCCCCCCTCAAGATGCATTACATGCTGAACCAGCATTCATCAATTAGACTAAGTCACTATCTCTCATATATCTTTATATGTAGAGTATTTATCAATAATAAATTGTTACATTTGAATTTACAAGTGTCAAACTTATTCTATCCACCACTTTGACACCACCCACTCTAGATAAATACAGTAATTATTGTCACTAATCATTTATTGAACTAGTTTCTAGGCCAGATAGAAACTTTAAATCTCGAAGATTAAAGTGTGTTTAAAGACCAGGAATTCTCTCATTTAAATTCCTCCTAATATTATTAATTTATTTTTATCTCTATTATTAACATTTTCATTTCGTTTTGTTATAGTTTTAACATACATATTTTAATGATTTCAAATACTTTAAAATATAATATAACCTTAAGCATTATTAGCTAAAATCAAAATGAAGAAGTCATTACATTACAAAGAAAAAAAAATCTTTAAAAAGTACACTTTCTTTACAAGATAATTAGAGTGAAAATTCAATTTTCTGTATGTTTTTGGTCTAATAAAATGTAGCCCAATTCTTTCTTCACAATGGCTCCATAACACTGAATTCATTTTTGAATCTTATGGATTTATTTAGAAGAATGATAAGCAAATTAAAATTTTTTTTCCCAGTCAGCTACTTCAAATTGAATTTTGTGATAAGTTTGGCTATCAGAAACACTTTTAAATGATATGGTTAACCAGCTTCACATTTGATGCACTTTACAATTTCCATGCTTATTCATAGGTCCATTCCATACCAGATGAATTTTCGGGCATTGGAAAAAATCTTACAGTGGCAGCTAACAGAAGAAAACCATGAGAACCTTAACTTATAATGCATATTACTGATGGGTGATGATTTGATCACTTTTCATACAGCAATTCTTAACTTTGTATATTCACATGACCACCATCTCTTATGCTTGTGTATAACTGTTGTTAAAACAGGCAAAACTCACTATACGTATGCCACACACAGCAAGCTAGAGTTATCAATGGATGCCAGAAGGCTTGAGCATAAAATCCCCATCTAGTGCCTACTCATCCAATATCCCCAGACTAGTTTCTGGCTTGTGGCCTTCGTCAGTGAGGAGCCATGGATCTGAGAGCTAGTCCGGAGATATTGGATGAGTAGGCACTAGATGGGGATTTTATGCACAAGCCTTCTGGCATCCATTGATTACTCTAGCTTGCTGTGTGTGGCATATGTATAGTGAGTTTTGCCTGTTTTAACTTTATATATTCTGATAAAACTTTGGCTAACTTACTATACAGACTCAATATCTTCCTTTCAGAGTAACACTTCAGAAAATAAAAAAATCATTATCATACCGAAAAAGAATATATATTAAACATTGTTTTTTTTTTAAAGTAAAATTTGTCTTAAAAATTACATAAAATAGGTCTTAAAGAAAATAATAAATATAAAAATTTTACTTTTCAGATTTTTAAAATTGTTCATCTATTTGAATCAAATTCTGAGTTTTTGATAATCTAAGATAGATTTTTATATTCGAATATATTGTATTCGAACATAAAATATTTATTTAAAATTGCATAAAATATTTTAAACATTTTATTGTGGTTGCTACTATTTCACATACATATAGGATGCACTTACATATGACTACTTTCATATTAAATTTCCTGTTTCTAAAATAATAGCTATTCTGAATAATTATAATGAATTATACAACATTCTTAAATCTTATATTCAAATGTATTAAACTAACAATTATATTTTGTTTCTTTTCATCTAAATATGTATGACTTATACCCACAGAAACATACCCACAACAAAATGGCCACTCAATAGACATCTTTTTGAAGTCTTTTGATAAAAGCTTTATAAAATGGTTGAATGATTGAAAAAAAGATAATATTAATGATTCAATGGTAAAATTAAAATGGGTTTTAATCACAAGTAAGAGTATACATTATTTTCAAAATATTGCATAAATTCACTTAACTAAAATGTAGAAGCCATTTAAAAACCAATATTATTGCTAGACTAATATGACGTTGCACTTAAAAAGTCAGTCGTGCTGTTTTGATAAATTTTATTCTTGGAAATTATTAATATTACTAGTAATGGTTAAAAAAAACCTTTAGAAGAATGAATGGAAAATATATGTTGTATTATGTTTGATCAGGTAAAATCATTATTTTAGTGTCAATTAAGTACATAAATTATTATTGATGAAATATACTTGACAAGATGCAATGACCTCGTATAACTTTATAAAACATATTAATACAGTAAATTATTAATATACATTCCTTCCAAAAGTCTTGTCTCAGTTACCAAATATATAAGAGGTTCACAAAGTATAGGCTATTATAAAACTTACAAGACATTAATTAATGTGATCAAAGAAAAAATATTTTTTCTGTTCTGCAACCAGTGGTGCATCTATATTTCTTAATGATAAAACATGTCCTGATTACAAATTGGCATCCATTTATTGTTAGAGATGGTTCTTAAATAGTATGTTGTAAAATTAAGTACTTCTATCAATGCAAAATCTAATGTTTTATAAAAGAAAAATTTTGTATTAATTTTTATACTGGTCTAGGTTCCCTGTTTTATATATCATCATTGCCAATCATTATCAGTCCACGGCAGGATGAAGGTCTCTCAAAGTTCAATCCATCTTCTCCGATTTCTAGCCTCTCTTCCATATCATCCACGCACACTTTATTTCATCCAACCATCTCACATGGAGTCTCTCTCTAGATCTTTCACAATCTCTTGGATTCCCATTTAAAATTTCAATTGTCTATCTATTATCATTTCTTCTAGCAATATGTCCAGCCCAACTCGAGTTCAGGCTTTTAATTCTTTCAACGAAGTCAGTAACATGTTTGCTCTCTTACCCATATATCGCGTTTTCGATCTCTTTTTGTTACTCCTAACATGCATCTCTCCATATTTCTTTTGAGTGGTCTGAAGTCTCTGTACTGCTCTTCTATTAAGTGTCCAAGTCTCAGATTCATAAGTAAGAGTTGGTAAAACACATTTATTAAAAATCTTCTTTATCAAATACATAGGCATAAGCACTCCAAACAAGTTTAATTCTAGGATTAATTTCATTATTATACTTCCATCTGTAGTAATAATCTAAGGTATTTGCAATTGTTAACTTCTAACTCATCATAATCAATCTTTATTTTCATCTTTTGAGAAAATCTATTTAGCATTACTTTAGACTTTTTAATATTTACCTTTAGAACTACTTTCTTACTATCCTCTGATAACTCTTGCAACATTTCTTGAAACTCTAAAGCATTATTTGCAAAAACTACTACAGCTGCAAAATTTAAGTGACTTAAATAATCTACCCTTACTTTCACTCCTTTAGCTTCTTATTTTAATTCACAAAATACTTCTTGCAGCACTGCCGTAAAAAGTTTTGGAGATATGGAGTCACTCTGTCTTACACCCTTCTCAATGATAACCTTCCTAGTACCATTATGTAATATAATTGTTATTGTTGCATTTTTATAAATATTCTTCAGAATATGACAATATCCTGGGTCTATACCTTGATGATCCAATGCTTAGAGAATCAAATACCTTTTCATAATCTACAAATCCAATATTTGTGCTTTGGTAGTAGAGTACGTGTCCACTTTTTAAACCAATTGTCTCTTCATCTTTTCTTCTAACAACAGTCCAATAATAACTCATTTAATATAAAACAGTTTTTCTTCCAATTCTTGCAATCTTCCTTCATTTGAAAGTGATCTGCAGTTGTAACTAACTAAATAAAAAGTCATCATCAAATGGCGGCCTGACTCCGTAATCATAAGATTTTTAGCACCCTCCGTCTTCAGTCACCAACCACTGCATTGGCTGGTGACTTTACAACCTCCTGGGAATAAGAGCCATGATATCTATTAAAAAAAAAGTTCATTCACCCACACACTCATTATGCCTTGTCAGGCAAGTGAGAAGAAAGGCCATAAGTGTTTCTATATATTCAACTCAAAGGTAAAAAGCCATGATTTATTTTTGTGTCATGATTGTAAATTTCTATTAGAAAAAAATTATTTTTCATACGTACACACATTCATACAGCCTTATTAGGCAACTGAAAAGAAAGACTATGGTGTTTCTTGATCTTAAACTCAGTGGTAAAGTACCATTGCTGAGCAACCTATCCATGTCCATATACTATATGAATAATCACATAATATATACACACACCTTTACATGTATTACATTATAATTTCATTCCTACATTTCAACCCCTTTTTTGGTTATTTTCAATGATTATTTCTATAACATATATGTACATTAAAATATATTATATAAGTAATAATATTTACAATAATTTATAAATATAATAAAAAATCTTTTTATACAATACATAACTTTACATTATTTTAGATTTATATTTTCTTAAACAAATTTTTGTATTCTAAATTTTTTTATAAATTTTGTCCATTTAGAATATAAAAATTTGTCTAAGAAAATATGAAATATATAAATAACAGTAGAAACAGAAATGTAAAAAAATATTTTTTTTATTATGTTAATGAAATTTATAAAACTTTATAATAATATACCATACATTATATAATCTATTATAAATATTTTTTTTACAGGAATAATTTTTGAAAATGACTATAAAAGATGGTCAAAATGTAGGAGAAAGATCATAGAATAACCAAGATTTAAAAAAAAAAAAAAAATTAGTGAAATATTTTTAGATGCTAAAATTAATGAACCATTTTGGAAAGAAAGAAAGAGAATATTTACATTCAGTATATCAAAAATTAGTCTAACAATAAGAAGTATTTCATAAATTTTATTCAAAAAAACTTTCAGGAACAAATAATACAAATTAAAGAAAAAGGTAATAAAATATTAAATATTTATTGATGAAACAGTTAAATAAAAAAGGCAAAAACACTCATACATGCAAATTATTATTTTTTTTTTTTTTTAACGAAAATAATTTGAAAAATGTATGTTCAACCAACATTGTTTCATTTAATTCCTACTTTACAAAATAAAAACATTTACTGGTCCAGTAGTGCAAATCCTTGGTCAATAAGAGGTTGGTAAATAAGCCGAGAACCGGATTCGGAGGGATTTTTATCATAAAGTTCTATTTCTATATTTGGTTCAACTTTCTAAAACAAACAAAATAAAAAAATGAAATGATTATTTTACAATTACATCATTGCAAATAATAATAGTATTCTATTATAAAAATATTAAATTTCTATCATTTATTTTCATTCATAAAAAATTAAAAAACAACTGTCAAACGATATTTAAAAAGTTAATTGTATATTTTATAAAAAATGTTGAATAAAATAAATGCAAAAAAACAAAAAAAAACTATTCACCTAGATACAAATAAAAACCATCAATAAGAGATAACAAATAGGTGTAATAATAATACATATTCCTCTCTTTTTTTCATAACTTTTTGGCATTGGTCACATTAAAACTATATACAACTTACACTTTTAAAGTGAAAAGAAAAAGCTCTACAGATGACTATTGTAAAGTTGAAACTGTCAGCTGCGTTGGTAAATTTAATAAAAATATTGTGTGATTTAGTGTTATGGTAGAGTGGCAAATTCTAGAGTTCAAGGTCTGCAAGTTATGATTCATTCCGAGCAACAAATCATTCAATTATTTATTTGTTTAATATAAATCAGTGGAGAGCAAAATGTCGATACTAAAGATAATCAATATAATATAATGCTCATTCAGTACTCATCTTTTATAGTCATTATAACAATCCATTTATCGGATATGAGGATATGCATCAAATGCCTGTGGAATTGAATGCAAATGTTGAAGGTAACGTTTTATTTAGTCGAATCGTGTAAGCGATATATCAAGATAAACTGAAAAACAGAGATAAAAAAATACATACAATATAAATTAAAATTCAAGACATACAATTTTTCTGACTTCAAGCCCATTTATAAACCATTCTATTGAAAAAAGTTGGAAGTTTCATGTTTTCTCTCCCAGTTAAAAAAAAATCAATAAGTTTGGAAAGGCAAAGTCATGTTTAATAATATTGAAATACCAGTATTATTCATATATATATTTTTCCTTATTAACCATAGATATTAAATTGAGATATTTCATTCTGTATAAAAACTGAAGTTGTTAGACCTGTTATGTAATCCATCTAATAAGTTATCACATTTTTTCAAGATATTAAGTATAAAAACAACTTTCCAATACATTCTATATGATAGTTTCAGTCACCTAGATTTTATTAATGTAGTGCAATCAAAGAATACAAAATGCGAAGTTAAAAACTATGAAGGTGAGTCAAATATTATCTGCTAATATTAAAATATGTTGGCTGCTCCAGTAACTGCTGTGCAGTTTTGAATGTTTTAAATCAGTTCAAATATGACTATGGTGCAAAAAAACAATGGCTGACCCGCATTTTGATTTGCACAAAAGAAGAGTAACATGCAATGGGTGCACAGTATGAAGTGTTTTATCATGAAGTGGGTATGAATGGATAGAGAAGTTCAAGGAAGGTTGCACAAATATCAGCCATAAAGAAAAGCTAAACGTCCATTCATATACATGACTACATTGTAGGTGAATGTGAACTGATTCTCCTGGATGGATGAATGAAAGAGAGTGAGATGTTCATTGAAGAGCTGAAACCAAAAATTCTGACAAAACCTAAGAGGACTGCTACCCAAGAGCGCTGTGTCACATAATGCACCACCAAATACCACCGCCCAAACTCTCCGGAAAATTTTTGAAATGCTAGAACATCCTCCTTATAGTCCTGATCATGCCCCATCAGACTATCACTTGTTTGCTTCCTTGAATAAAGCCATACGATGATAAAGAATCAACTCTGATGAAGAGATGAAAACAATTATGCATTCATGGTTCTCAGTTCAGCCTAAAACATTTTTAATGGCAATATAAAAGCTTGTTGATAGATAGGTAAAGTGTATTGAAAACTAGGAAGATTCTGTCAAATAATGATATTGGTCTTTTCTGAAAATTGATTAAAATAAATTTTAGAACCAGAGTGTGGATAATTTCTGACTCACCCTCGTACAATAAAATTAAAGCATTTATGCTGAAGTCAGTATTGTAATATCATCACTGAAATACATCAAGATAATGTTAAATATAAAAATTAAGTTAATACAAAAAAAAAAAATTTTTTTAATGACTAGCAAAAAAAATTGCAAAAGATTTGGAATTTTTTAAAATAATGACCATAGGAAAATATTACTCTATCCAGATATAAACTTAAGCATTTTAAATTAACTTACTGAATGATTCCCAATCAATTCAATGAAAGTAAAAAAAAAAAAAAATCTCACTTTGATCAATAAAAAATCATCTCGTAAATCTCAAGCAACTGATTATAAAATTTACTTATATATTTTGGCTTACTTTTATTTTATTTCTTTAAAAAAAAAAAACCCCCCTCCCCACCAACTATGAAAGTCATGTATCATTTAGTATGGGGGGGGGGGACGGGACCTTGGTGAAGACCAATAATAAAAGCTAATCTTCATGTAAACCTACCAGTAAAAATGCACCTTCATTTGCTGAAAAAACATCTTAATTTACACATTGTCCTTAGATCAAAAGAATAAATAATTTACTCTGAATAATGACGATAACACGTGTTCCCAAAACTTATGGTAAATCAAAAATCTTGTATGAAAAATAAGCAATTGTAATGATGTATCATATAATAAAAAAATTAGCTTGAGACACAGATTCAAAATATATGGAAACTTAAATATAAAACTTCAAAATTGATTAATGAATAAACAAACATTTTAGTAAGTATATTATTAATAATAATAATAAAAACTATTCACCCTAAATTAATACATATAGTATAAAAAATATTTATTAATAATTACAATAAAATTAATATGTTTTTCTTTTTTTTTTTTTACTATTAACTTTAAAGATTTTATCAATGTAGTAGTCACATTGCGTGAAATAATATCGAAATCAAGTTATTATTGAATTACAATTTGTTAATAATAAAGCATATAAAAAAAAATATTAACATACAAGTTAATATAATGTATATTTTGTAATTTATTTCTGGTACATTTTATGTATTATGTGATCAATGTGCTTTTTTTTTTTTTTTGATGTTGTTGATAAGATTCATATTGTATCTAACCAATAGCAAATAGTTTTAGATAATTCTATTTCATTACAAAAGTAGTCTAGTTAAATAAAAAATGTTGTGTACAAGTACTTTTTTTTTTTTAATTATAGTGGGCAATACATGCATGTGATCACCATGATTCACCAATTCATTTAACCACAATTCAAAAAAAATAAAGTAATGCAAATATAAAAAAAAGAAAGAAAGAAATGAATAAACCAATTTTTATTATACTATCTCTTATATATTATATCTTTTACATTCTATCATCTATTTTCATTACATCTAACTAATAAATATGTACATGTATATATATGTTTATGGTTTAAATAATAAACTAATTATATACACTGTATCTAGAAGAATAGTGATTTTTTGCCTTTTTTTTTTCTTTCTATATAAAATATCTTAAAATATTCAAATTTCTTCTTAATTTTGTTAATTGTATTAAAGCAATTAAATTAAAGCATTAGAAAAATATAGGTGTGGCATTATCTTCTTTGACAAAAAGTCTTTGTTAAATAAAAAACATTTATTTAGTATATTCTGTTGTAAAAATATTCCTTCATATGTAAATGTTTTTTAAAAATTATAAAGTACAATAAGAAAACAATTTTGGAATATCTTTAACCTATTGTTACTTTCATTAATTATTTTTCTTTTAAATTCAAATGTAACGTAAGTGTGGGTGCATACATTATAAAAATATGTTGAATTTTTTTTTACCTATATACAAAATATATATTACATGATAGAATCAATTGCACATCGCTAGCTGAAATGCAAATATAAAATATTACTACACCAAACATTAGCTTAATTTCAGCATTTGCTTTTACCTAATATTTTATATCTGGATTTCAGCTAGCAATATGTAACTGGTTCTATTTCTTACATAGTAATAAGTCTTTCGTTGTTATACGAAAGTGAATGTTTGTTTATTAGCAAAATAAGTCCTTTGTTAATTTAGATTTGACTTCTTGTTTACATAGGTCTGAATTTCAATATACATTATAACATTGTGGCTAATCGCCAAGAGGTTGATCTTTTACCAATGCCATTTTATTCAGACTTACGTTTGTTTCGCAAAGGAGCACTGCTGAATTTAAGTTAACATTTGGTGTCAGTAATATTTTATATTATGTGATATATAGTATTTCCTATTCCTTAGATATCTATGGGAATGTTGCAATCAAAATATAGAGCTACAGAACCAATGTAAGTAATAAAGAAAATTTCAATTCTTTTATTTTTTCATGAGAATATTTTTTATTTAGGAATTTTAAAATTTATTTCTGGTATGGTATACATTTGTAATCAAGGTATTTTTTTTTTTTAAAGAAAGTAATAAATAAAAACTTTTAGTTTTTTTTTTTTATCATGATCTTACCATTTTATCATATCAAAAACAAATTGCTTTCATGATGATAACTGTAAAATGAGGAATTACCTCTATTTGCTTGAAATGTTTATCATCATCATCAACCATTATCAATCCACTGCAGGATGAAGGTCTCTCCAAATTCAACCCATCTTCTCCAATCTTTAGATTCTCCTCTCCACATCACCCCTACACACGAATTTATTTCATCAATCCATCTCACATGTGGTCTCTTTCTGGGTCCACTACAATCTCTTGGAATCCAGTTTAAGATTTCAATTGTCCATCTATTATCATCTCTTCTAGCAATATGTCCAGCCCAACTCCACTTCAGTCTTTTAATTTTTTCAATGAGGTCGGTCACTAATACCTGTTTGTTCTCTTACCCATATATTGCGTTTTCGATCTCTTCTTGTTACTCCCAACATGCATCTCTTTATACTTCTTTGAGTGGTATGAATTCTCTGTATTGCTTTTCTATTATGTGTCAAAGTCTCAGATCCATAAGTAAGAACTGGTAAAACACGTTTATTAAAAACCTTCCCTTTCAAACACATAGGCATATTTCCTTTTAGCATCAAATTATTTCTAGCAAAAGCACTCCAACCAAGTTTAATTCTATGAAATGTTTATACTTAACAATAAAAGACAAATCTATGTTAAAGAAATATCTTGTCATTAATTTCTTCAAGGAAAAAAAAATCCAATCTAATTTCATAGGATGAAGTATTTCATTAATGACAGTCAGTGTGTTATGTATTCAACCATAAATCAATTTTCTATAAATATTTATTTCCAAATCTTTTTTGTTATTCTAATCTTTTTCTCTTCTTTCAGTCTTTTCTTCTCAAACTTCTTATTGTAAGGCAATCGTACCCTAATGCTCAAACATCTTTTCATTATTCTTCTTTTCTCGTATAATTTTATCTTTTATATCCCTACAACACCAAAAGTCTTTGATATCAGTACATCTAAAATTTTAGATAATCATCTAACAAATTACAAGACAAAAATGCATCCGAATTAAATCTCATTTGGATTTTTTAAAAATTGAAAAGTGATTTTTATTTAAAGAAGTATATGCAAATCAATCGTAGAGGGGTATAATTATTCACTATGAATTAAATTTTTTTCATTATTTGACAAAAGTGAAACTATTCTCTTTAGGTCCACAATAAAACATATTTGACAATTTTTTTAAATTTGTTGATAATTTGAATTTGCAAATCCTGTTCAAGTAACTCAATTTTTTTCAATAAATAAGAAGCGTATTATATTTAAACTTCTAACAAAAATTCTTTTAGAATCCTTCCTCCTTCACTAACACCACACCAAGGATCTTCTTAAATATTATCTATGTAACAATACACAAACAGTAGTCACACAACCAATTCCATATTTAAAAAACAACAGCAAAAAATTAAAAAATTTCCAAATTTTAATTGAAATTTAAAAAAAAAAATGATAATTTTTTTTGTTATTCTTATAAAAAGTTGTCATTTACTATCACAATCAAAAATAATAAATACTTACAGAACTTTAATTATATATTCCTTTTCAAAGTACTTATTTTGAATTCATTTTCTAAGCTTGGATAAGTGATACAAAAAAATCTTTTCGAGATTAAGCAATTAATTTAATTATTGGAACAAATAAATAAATAAATGTGATGAAGCTAATACTTTTAAAAGAATCTTATAGTGTAGTCAGCCAATTTTGATTGGTAAAAGGTAAAAATTCCAGATAAATCTGAGTTGTTCAGGTGAGTGATGTGATTAAAGTGATGATATGGACTTCAGGCAATAATGGTGGATCATTCTTCTACTGAAGCTAACACCATGATTTTTGAAACAGACAAGAAATTACATAATGAATAAATAACATAGTAAACTTTTTCAATGATAATGTGCTCTAAATTTTCAGCTGCAATTCCATTACCAAGAAGAGAAGTTAGGGTTAGAATTTCAGAAATATTCTATAACATTTTAAACAAAAAGCTGAATTTAAAAATATCACTTTTATGTAGAGAGAAATGCATCTACAATTTCTTTAACAGATGTATAATTTTATGCAAACACAGAAAGCATTCATTTAAAATTCAACAAATCTTATAAAAACAGTTTTCGAAACAAAATTATAATTCTAAATAGTCATTTTATCTTTTTATAATTTTAATTATGATTTCCTGTCTAACAATGAAAAGCTATGGACCAAAAATCTACATCTAATATTAAGTGTATATAACAGAAAATTAAACAAACTAACTTTTTAAAATACTTACTTTTATAACAGCCCATAAAATAACATTAGTTAATAAATTAGCCATAATGTCCATAACAGTATTTGACCAACTGTTATCTACAGGAACAAGATTAGCAATATGACATCGAACAGCCTGTTTTGGCAAAACAGTATATTTTCGCGGTAAAACTTTTAAACTAAAAAATAAAAAAATCCCTTTATTAATGGATATAATATTAAAAATTGTAATAAATCTAAAAAAAATAGGCAATGTATTTTTTTTAAATTTATATGCAGATAAATGGTAGTAGATTTGGGTTTGAAAACAGGCAAGATAAATGAATATTTAATATACTGTTTTCTTTTTCAACAATTTTAATTTTTCTTTATTATATTTACATATACACAGATATATCTAAAAACAGCCTACAGCAAGATATCTTTTTAAATATAATTTATATATATATTTGATCTCAACCTCTCACTTCAATTTTTCCTAATCTTTTTTCACATTTTAAAATATATTTCCAGTCGACTTTTTTTTACATTTCTTACCATTTATTTTTATTGATCAATATACTTATTTCATATGCAACAGCTGGATACAATTTCATATTATTTAATTATAATTCAAAATATGACAAATACTAAATACAGATTGGAAAAATAACTAAATAAATGACATAATGAAAATAATGTTAAAAATATAATGATGTCATCATTACATTATAATTAATAAAGTATTAAATTTATTTATAAAAATAATATAATAGGCTATGCTTCAAGTTTGCTTTATGTAAATAAGTATATAAAATACGGTAATAGTATGAATAATGAACCCTACCGTTTGATGGCGCTCTTTTTCGCCAATGCACATTAATATACCGATTCACGGGCCATCTGTTTGTTTACATAATATTACGGTAAAAGATTTTTTTTTTTTTTTTTCAACCGGTTTTTAATTTTTTTTTCAACCAGTTTTTAATTTTTTTTTCGTCATCAGCCCATCTGTTTGGTTTACATAATATTACGGTAAACCACCAAAGTTTTTTTTTTTATTCCACTCGGGTTTTTATTTTTTTCGTTTTTTAATAACCAAATACTTTGTTTTTAGATGGTCTAGGGATGTTGGTTTGTTTTTAAATTATCGACTAACCGTCTGTCGGTTTCTTTTCATAATATTACTTACGGTGAACCAAAGTTGTTTTTTTTTTCACCCGGTATTTTTAATTTTTTTTGGTTCATTTTTTTTAAGAAACAAACACTTTGTTGTTTTTAGATGATGGAGGGGGGATTGGTTGTCTGCTTTGAACTTTTTTTTTATTTGTTGGTTGATATTTTGATTTGCTGAAAGACTTCAACAATTCAGTACTTTTGAGTAAACAAACAATTGGTTTTTTTAGAGGGTGGAGGGGAGAGGGGTTGTTTTGATTTTGAATTGTTGTCTTTTTTTTTTTTTTGTTAATTTATTACGAGGTTTTTCTATTTTTTTGTTTCAAATCTTTACACTACAGAAAGCTATATTATATGATAGCGAAAAGTTCTTCCTTAATTTTTGGACCTTTAATTTTAAAAAAAGACATAAACAGTTTGTTTTTAAAGAACACTTTTTTTTTAAAGCCGGGGTAGGTGGGGTGGCGGGAAAAGTTTGTTTTGATTTTTAATTATCGACTTCTTTTTGAATTTTCTTTTTGAACATTTTATTATGTTACCGCACAGTTCTTTATTATTATTTTATATTTTTTTTGGGTAGGGCCTTTTGAATAAACTCTTAAACACTTCTTTTTTTATTTTGGTATAATAAAATATTATCTACTTTAATTAACTGTTAATGAAACTTATCAAATATTACCTACCTACTTTCTAATCATGTGACCACCAACAAAAAACAACAACTTCCCATAAAATAATTTATTGAATCAAAAATAAACGAAACTTTGGACAAGTTGTGAACCAAAACAAGTAACAAAAAAAACCACCATTTTCGGGGGCATAAAAAAAAGCCAAAAGTAGCATGCAAATAAAATAACAGGTAAGCCGGGCATTTGCACGCGAAATCTGAAACAACTCTGCTGAAAAGAAGAACCTTTATAAGTTATGTGAAGTTCAAAAGCATAGGGAAGCGTGTGTGACGACATGACAATTCTTAATATGGAATACTAATTCCACTACGCTTTCTAAAAAATTTCCAACAATGAATTTTTACAGAGTTTCGTCTCTTTCAAATACGGCCACCATTAAATCAGACTGTAGTGAGAGTTCAAGAGCGCTCATTTGATGAATACTGTTTGTAATGCAATGGGCATAGTATTTAGTTACGTAATCATAGAATACATCGCCCTCAGCCAGCCTGTTACGGCTCAAAAAACACCTACTGTAGTGTCAGCTGTAAATTAAGGCCGCTAAAACAGTATACTGATGTGCATTTTGTGAAAAACGATGCCATCAAGCGATGGGGTTCAGTATTCGTACTATTACCTAAAATACATATAAGATAATCTGTCTGAATTTTTGTCTTACATGGCTATAGTTTGTTATAAAATAATTACTTTTTTAATAATTATGAAAATATTTTTTAAATGCTTTTATTTAACTTAGAAATTATGTTTATTTAGGTCAAACCTTGTAAGCAATTTTTAATATACTTCTATCGAACGAATTCATTCAAATTTTGAATGCATTAGGTACCCAGGACAATTCAATATAATACTGAAATATTTCAGGATTGTCCTGTCTAAGGGTTGGCTGGCCGAAATGCACGACACGAATTCAGCAAATTTTCATCAATGTCAATTTTGTTTTTTAAAATATATTCATTAAAAACCATTTAGAATTAATTAAATTAGGAAAAAAAAAACAAATGAAGCATGAATTCCTAATTTCTCTTGATTGTTTAATTAAAACTCGCCTTTTTTATCCTCCATAAACAAATTTAAAAAAAATCTTGTAAACTATTTTTAATATGTGTGAACTTCATTTCAAAAATTAGAAATATGGCGATATTGTTTACATTCTTAATTTGTAAATTTGAATATGAATATTTAATATGAAGAGTTTCAAAAAGTCTGTTACAAAATATCTGATAAGTTAGTATTTTATAATAAAAAAAAAACACTTTTATTAAATTTGAGAAGTCATGCGCTAAAAACCAAAAAATAATTTCCTTCTTTGATCAAATTTGGATTGATATATTTAATTTCAAATAAAAACAGGAATATTTATAAATTAATTCATTGAATTAAATAACTTATGGACACTCCCGCTTTTATTTCAAGTTAAATATAACAACCCAAATTGTGATTGAAGAAAACAAAAATATTTCTTTGGGTTTTAGTGTTACTCCTTCAAATTGAATGAAAGCATTTTTTATAAAATATTTTATATATATATTATTTAACATACTATTAATTGTACAGAAAAATTCATAGACTCTACAACTTTATTCAGACACCTGCTACACATATAAAACAGAATTCAAATCTCATTAATAAAACTTAGCAATTTTTTCATGTTCAAAACAGACTTAAAATTTATATTTAGTCAACCTAGTTGGGCATATAATATCGATCAGAAAATAAGATCTAGACATTTTAATTAGTTAATAAAATGATGCAAAAATGGGTAAACATTTATACACCCAGTAGTTAGAAATCTCTTATTTTTTAGAGATTGTTAGAGAAGCCTTTGCCCAACAGGGAGCTATCTAAATACTGTTTATTTTTATTTTTTTTAGTCCACAGTTTCAATATGCCTGACACAATAAACCAAAACACATTGTTTAAATTTATTATTCAAAAATAGATTTAAAAAACACTTATGAAATTATTGTATAAATAAAATAGACTAATATGCATTAATTCCAGATTCAAATTGTTACTGCACATGAAAAAATACAAGCGCAGGATTATGTATCATTCTATTTATTACAAATTATAAAAAAAATATTACTTTAATGGCTATGGTAGTATATAAATAGTTTGCGCACCTTAAAAAAAATAAACTGCCACTATAATATTATCTTTAAGAATTTTACGTTGTTTTATGTATAATAAAGATTAGCAATCAATAAAAGTTAAAGTTTAATTTTCTAAAAATATTTTTAAGAATGTTATATAGGGATTTCCAAACATAATAAAATTTATGTTTTAATTCTGATAAAACTGAACAATATTTCCTTTATTTAAACTCCATGCAGCTAATCTATAATTTAATTCATATTTGAACAACAGTTCTTTAATATTTTAATAGGACTCCCTGAATCCCAAGCACAATGTAAATTGCTTGGTTAATTGTATAACTGAAATTTCAAGATTATCATTAGTTTGGAAAACCAATAAACATCACATGACCACTACTTCTTATGATTGTGTATAACTGTTTTAAAACAGGCAAAACTCACTATACGTATTGCCACACACAGCAAGCTAGAGTAATCAATGGATGCCAGAAGGCTGGTGCATAAAATCCCCATCTAGTGCCTACTCCACAAGCCTTCTGGCATCTATTGATTATTCTAGCTTGCTGTGTGTGGCAATACATATAGTGAGTTTTGCCTGTTTAGTTTGGAAAACAACTTTAAAAAACAGTTTATACTAAAACATTAAATTTAATCACAAAATAAAAAGATAATTTACCTACTAAAAGGAACAAATTCAGAATTGCCAAAATCTACAAATAAAACTTCAGCAGCATTGTCCTTAATTGACAAAATTTGTCCCCTATACCAGGAACTATCACCTGAATAATATGCACAGCAACAACATTCTATAAATAAATTTAAAAAAAAAGATATGATTAAAATTTTAACAAAATTTTTTTTTTTCATTATCATTATTTTCCTGTTTCATTTTACCCATATCAATTTATACATTTATTTTACACTCTGCCTTACCATAACTATTAAAAGATTTAAGGCATATTATCAACTCTTTCTGTTATGTTATATATATATTGTACCGGTCCATCCTTCCCTGCGGAATTCTGCTCCTAATCTTGCACTGAGCATGAAGTGATCAAGATTTAACAGGGAAAGAAATGGATACCAATTTAGCAGATTGTCTGTACTCATATACATTGGTAATTCCAGCTAAACTGATAGAAAGAATGAATTGGCAGGACTCTGCCAATTAAAACCCCTTTAGTTAATATTTTACTCGAATGCCCGAATGTTTAGGACCTATGGTAAGTATAAACTTCTACTCAGGACTTTAAAACCTTTTTATTGATAGCAAATATAATATAAAAAAAAACTATGTATACATATATTTGCACTATAAAATATTTCACTAATTTCGTATTTTACACGACAATAAGGTTGTGTTAGCTCAGATACCATAGAGCACTCAACATGAGGTGCTGTATCTATTTGCCTTTTACGATAAATTCTTATACATGTATATTCGTGCAGCACAATTATATACTCATTACTATTCTAAATGTAAAGTTATTAGTGGACTTGCTTATGGGAAATTTACAATGAATAAACCCTATGACACTCATCATAAGGTGCCGCAGTGACAAAAAATAACTTAAAAGGATATACAGATAAATACATTTTACACACTCAACACGAGGTGTTATATTTCCCAAATATTACAAGTGTATGTGCACGTATATACACATGTATATTTACATATGACAATTTTCAACAATAAGAAAAACAAATAGCAACAAGAAAAAAAAAAAAACCAATTGCAACCTTTGCTGAAAATACTAGAATTTGGGATAGAAAAATGAATTAAAAGATTTAAGTAAAAGCTGTATCATTATGTCTGTAATAACCGTAAATCCAATATATATATATATATATGCGAGAGACAACTCTTTTTTTTTTTTTTAAATGATTAATAATAATGAAAAAATAATAATATGTTTCTAATTATCGAAAATATCAGAATGAATTAATTCAATATTAATAAAATATTTTTAAAAGAAACTTATGTAGGCGTTTTCATCTGCTCCTGACTGGGCTTCAGGTCAACTGGCTGTGCGGTGAGGATTCCACCTCATTCAGGCATAGGCAAGGCGGCTTTTGTCATCATTGTGGCCGGCTGAAACTGGCATGATCACATCTTGGCGATTTGACAGAGAGAGGGTGGGTGCACCGGCTGGTTATCTACTCCACTGTTATTTTACTGGAATCTCTAGTAGATTGCTTCATATTTTCTTTTTTTGTAAGTTATAATAATTATGATTATTATTAAATTTTCATCTGCTGTTTCGAATCCACAAGAAAGCAAGAGTTCTTAAAAGAACTGTATAATGGCTTTCTTCGTAAGAAATATCAGTAATAGTCTAGTCCATATATGAATCTTTAAGTGGTTGGATGATTGGAGAATTCCAGAGCCAAAGTAGTGAACGACTTGGCCAGAATGAATGCCAAAGAAAGAATCCCACAGCACTGACTAAAACCTATCAATCCCACTCATAAGAACCAATTCAGATACCCCCCTGAGAAGTATGAATTAGGCAAACCTTTTATTTTAGCTTATCATTTAGATCAGGGATGCCCAACCCGTAGCTCGCACATCACATGTGCCTCGCGCAACCGTTCAATGTGGCTCACATTGCACTCGTCAAAAAAAATTGATAAAATATTTTATGTTCCTTGATGCCACATGCACACACTAAAAAATAAACATTTTTACAATACAAACGATATGCAGTGTCAGGTTTCACATTACATAAAATAATTAAAATATACTTTTCCTATAATTGTAATTTATATATATGTTAACAAATTTTGGTTGTCATCTGATCGTTTGTGTCAGCCGCCAGAGGCGCGATTTCTAGTTAAATTTCTAGAAATATGCTGTTTCCGCGGCCGCACCCAAGCCTTTAAGCATTCTTTCTAAAAGAAATCCTAGAAAGATTGTTAACTCGGAGTTAAGTCTACTTTCTATGCTAAAAGGTAGAGTATTAACTAAGAAGTTAAGTCTCCTTTCTACGATAAAATCTAGAAAGAGTGTTAACTCGGCTTAGCGGCTAACGGTGTGGCTTTTTCCGATGCTAAAAGCAGAGGAAAATGCCGTAGTTGTTTGTGTCACACACTATATCGTAATGCTGCGTTATGTATTTGATGATAACAATATCATACTAGGGTGTTTATTTTGATCGTATCAAAATTATTTAAATTTTCATCGGTGCCTTGTTTTTTTTAAGACCAATCGATGTACTGTTACATTTTATCAATTTTAACAGTAACGTGATTGTTCCTCATAAATTTGTATTTCTCCTAAATTTTTGATTAGGGTGGAATAGCGTAAAAATTTAAAAATCACGCTTTGAGTCACGTTTTAGCGAGAAATTTTCCGAGACAAAAAGTACGGCTAATTCCCACAACAGAAAACTTTAAAAGATGGGAATTGCCAGACACGGGCCAGCACTGGAATATTTCCACAGCAGAAAAAAAGAAAAAAACATCCTGCTGCTGAAAGAAAAGATTGGATTGTGCGGCAAATATATGCAGATTTGAGGTCCGAAAACATCTGCCGACGGAAAGGTTCACTTCGTAAAGGCAAGCTTGTTTGAGGGATTCTAAATGACTTTCGTCAAATGTCAAAAATAAAAGAAGTAACTTCAATTTTTATTTAAACGTACATCCCTTCTTCTCCCGATAATTGTTGGCGTCGGCAATCAAATGTAAAATAAAAGAAGTAACTAAAATTTTTATTTAAACATAGCCCCAAAAACCCCTCTTCTCCCAATAATTGTTGTCGTCGGCAATCAAACGGTCAAATAAAAGGAACGTCAATTATTCTTTAATCGTATAGAAAAAAAACAAAAAAAACCCTCCCACTAATTGTCCTGGCCAATCAAATGTAAACCAATCGAAGTAAGACAGTAAATTATTAGTTAAACATAACCCAAATTACTATTCGAACGTACACCGAAAAAGACTCGCTCTTGTCAATCAAAATTAAAGAAACTTAGACTATTATTGTCCCATTGTCAAATCGAATATTATTTGGGAAAATCCAAATAATTTATAAAAGAAAAAAAAAAAAAAGAAAGTCAAATCGGTTTTCAATCAAATGGTAACCGATAAAAGTAACTTAAATTTTGATTTAAACATACACACGAACAAAAACAAAACGCAAAACTCTTTCTCCCAATAATTGTTGTCGCCAATCACCAAAAAACACCCACCCCTCTCACTAATTATTGTCAGCAATCAAATGTACACCACTACTAAAAGTAACGTAAACTACTATTCTTTAAACGGTTACACCCCTTCTCCCAATAATTGTTGTCTACAATCGTACACACAAAAAAACACCCTTCCCAGTAATTAGTGTCTGGAATCAAATGTAAACCGATCAAAGTAAGACCGCAACTTATTATTTAAACGTAACCCAAATTACTATTTGAATCTACACCAAAAAAACACCCGCTCTTTTCAATAAAAATTAAACAAACAACAACTATTATTGTCCCATTGTCAAAAATATTTATTTGTAGAACCAAAACCATAATTTATAAATGGAAGGAAGTCCAATCGGTCGTCCATCAAATGTAAACTGATAAAAGTAAAGATTTTAAATTTTATTTAAACATAAACACATGTGCGCGAAAAAAAAAAAAATCTCCCAATAATTGTTTTCGGCAATCAAATGTAAACCTATCAAAGTAACGTAAATTATTATTTAAAGATCCATCATAAAACCCCGTTCTCTCTTGAATTTTGTCAATCCAATTTTACAAAAACAGTAATATTTTTTTTTTTTAAAAAAAAAAAACACAAATTACTATTTGAACACACACCAAAAAAGACCCTTTGGTAAAAAAAACAAACTATTATTATCCCATCGTCAAAAATATTATTTGGGAAAAATAATTCAGAAACGAAAAAAAGTAAACTTTGTAAACAAACCAAAAAAAAAAGTCAATATTAATAGAGAATCGCTATCCCGGGAACTATATATTAATGTGTTTTTCAGTTAGAAATCGCGCCTCTGGCGGCTGACACGAAGGATCAGATTACAACCCAAATTTTTAATATATAAATAAAATGTATTTACATTTTTTTTTCTTTTTAACATATTACACCTGTTTCTTTTAGTTTGTGAATTATGTTTATAAATGTAATATGAAAAATGCAATATATAATTGTGGCTCCCCATATTTTTCTAAATTCTGAACTGGCTCGCGTCAAGTTAAAGGTTGGGCATCCCTGATTTAGATCATATACATTCTTTTCTATTTTTCCAATTAAATTCAACATTTTAGGGTTTGATATAATGATTAGTTTCCATCTTGAATACTCAGACCACTTGATTACAGATATCAATTCAAAAGAATTTTATTTTATCTAAAAAAAAAATAACATTTTAATTTTAACATTCGTTATCAAACATTTTGTATTTTGATTACGTTTTTACCAGAGCAATTAACATTTTTTAAAAAAGTAATTAAAATATATATATATACAAGTATGTTGGAACGATTATTTTAATTATTTATTTTACGAATACATTCCAACATGTGATCTTTTTTGGTCAACAAAGTTTGCTTTTTTCTATTTGAGTTTTTCAGAGAAAAGCAAAATACATAAAATGACATATCATAAAAATATACAAAAAATAAAAAAGTACATTAGTTTATTATACGTGTACTTGAGTACAATATTTCTGTGTCAATTTCATGTTACTTTAAATTGGTGTGTGTGGGTATTTTAATGCTCAGACACAACTTCCATTATTAATGTAGCACATTTATATATTTGTTGTGCTTAATATATACAAATTTATATGTGTATCTGCTGTAATGTTCTTTACAGCAGATTTTGTGCATGGACATTTGATAATGCATGGCACAATATATATAATTAAAATGCTCTATCATAAATATTAAAAGCTTCAAGGCACATTCCATATTACTCCACAACAGGGAGAATTTTTCATAGTCAGACTTTAAGACCAGACTATTGCCTGTTTTTATGAGCCTGAACTCAAGTACTTTTACTGAGAATATTAAGATATACAACAACCAGTTGTATAATGACTGTAAGAAATTTTTGCTATTGTAACTTCTGCACAATTTTCTCTAAATCTATTTTAATTTCATTTTTAAATCATAAGCTTTACTGCAACATATATGTATAAAATAATTGAAACATTAGTAATCACTAATAGAATATGTGAAAATGTTTAACCAAATTGTATTTGACATGGCTTTTGAAAAATTAACTGACTTTAACATCGATTAAAGTATTAAAAGTAAATATTATCCAACAAGAATGCATCATAAAATCATCTGAGTTGTTGGCTTTTCAAATACTAAAGAATTTGTTAAATATAATTTTTATTTATATATATATATTGTAACAGAATAAATATGTGAGCCATGAAAGAATGTTCCCGGTTTAATAATGCCCCGCAAATTGGGGCACCATTTCTAACAGAATAAAATGAGGATACGCTCTTCTTTTAATGTCTCACAGATTTGAGAGCTATTATATATATTGTAACAGAATAAATATGTGAGCCATGAAAGAATGTTCCCGGTTTAATAATGCCCCGCAAATTGGGGCACCATTTCTAACAGAATAAAAATGAGGATACGCTCTTCTTTTAATGTCTCACAGATTTGAGAGCTATTTATAATAACTATAATGATCATGGGAAATAAAAACTTTAACATAATTTGAATAAAATTATATCCCAATCGTTGGTCACTATTTACAACTAAACAAAAATATACTCTGAAGTTGAATGCCATTTATAAGAAAATAAAATTATGGGTCATACTGTATCCCGAATCATAGCCTAATTAATGATTACCATTTGTAACAAAATAAAAATATGAACCAAAGAAGAACAATCCTAATTTAATAATGCCTGTGAATTGTAATGTCATTTGAAACAGAATAAAAATAATAAACTAGGCTAAAATGAATATCGATCAATAAATAACAATCTAATATTTAAGTTAATACAACAATGATAATAATCTTTGTTGTAACCTCATAGATTGCAATAGCATTTAGAACTAATAGAAAACAAACAAAGTCATTATTTCAAACTATCTTAAAATATAAGCATTATTTGCAATAAATTAAAGATAAAGCAATAAAACCAAATACCATTGTCCTATAAACAACGATCTATGCTTATTCTATACACCACTTATAATAGAATAAAAATAATGACAAAGGATTAGACAAATATGTTTTAATATTCCTCATGAATCAACACACTGTTTATAATAATACAAACTTGTACCAAAAGTCAAACATTTGTATTTAAGTGAAATAAATCATGGATAGATGAAATAATAATTTTAATATACCCTACAGATTTACAGTATCAATATCTAACTAAATATATAACTCAATAATTGATTTCTAATTATAACAAAATAAAATCAAATGTAATACTAACTCAACTGTACTATTCCACTAATATCAATAACTCTTATAAACTAAATTAATTATAATAAGATTAAATACTTAATAATAATACAAAATCAATTAATCTAACATATCTTTCCATTTTCATCAACTTAAGATTTTCAGTATCCAATCATAACAATAAATAAAATAATTGAATAGATTCCTATTTGATGCTTATTCCAACACAATTGACAAATCATATCAACTTCCTCTTCAGTTTAAATTATTAAAACTTTAGACTATAATTGTCAAAGGATGTGAAAGATTGTTAGATTCATTATAATCAAATATTAATATTAAAATTTAATATTAAAACTAAATTTCTGATCCACACTAATGAACTTTAAATGTAATTAAAGCAAATCACTGTAATTTATAACAGAATAAAATATATTACTATTACCAGTTCTATAAATAAATAAGATTACGATCTTTATGGTAGTATATTGACTTAATATATTTACTTAAATCAATAATGATTTAAAATGAAACATACAAACATCTAAATGCAACTACTTTTACTCATCTTCAATAATTATCCTATTCGTACCTTTATTAATCATTGGGTCAATTCATATATAATTTCTATTCTAATGTAACTATTACTTGTTACTAACAAAATAATTACAGTAAACTTCTAATTTCTTATTAAATATTTAAAAATGTCAAATCACTTAATCTATTCCTGCACAAAATGATATGTAATTATACTCTCTTATTCATCTTGTGTTTTCATTTCCAAATTATTTTTATAACTGCTTCTAATGAATTATGTGGTATAATCAATTAGAGAATATTGTTTCAACCAAATACGATTACCCAATAAATTTGCATTGTAAAATTGAATGACAATCAAGCAAGTTTACTTGTTTTAAATTAATTCAAAATGTATTAACAAATAGGTATAAATTAAAATTATATATATATATGGTAATAAATATTTAAAATATAAACATGTGATCCAATTGTGTTTTATACAATAGATTTTCAATCGGCATTAATTCTTTTAAATTAAATAGGTGATTGTAAATCAAACTTCATCTACAAAATATTAAGACTATAATATTTATTTATGTAACACAGACATGTTGTGTTACATATACACTTTTCAAAATATGAGTTCAAGATACATTTTATACTTCATATAAAACTGAATCTACTTATTTAATATATATATTTAGAAAAACAAAATAAAATAAATATTTATTACGATACAGTCCTTTTGAACTTCTAATATAAGTTATATACCTGAAGTTAATTTATAATCAATAAAGCAAAAAAAAAAAAAATGAATATTTTGAATTAAAATAATAATTACTATGCTGCAAAATATAAATTCAAACTTAGGAAAACATACTCTTATATTTAGGTATGTAAATAGATCACTACTTAACCTAATATTATACTATTTATATCAATAAATACTATATATTTTAAATGAGAAAAAATATATAT